>QEPC01001533.1:3204438-3316980 GCA_003113815.1 Sphenodon punctatus
GGGACAGGCCATTACCCCCCGTCACCCCTCGGTGTCCCCTTCTCACCGGGATACCGAGCCACCCCCCTCCCCACCAACCCTCCCAGTGCTCCCCCCGCTCTCTCCCTAGCTGAGACCCAATTTAAGTGTGGGTCTCAGCTAGGGATAGACATGAGCTCCATGCTGCTTTTAATGATATGTGCCTTCATTGCACCAGAGTTATAGCTACTGAAACAACAGCTCTTCTTCCTCCAGGGTGCTTTTAAATAAGGCGTGGCCACCCAGGAGCCACCCATCTGACTACCTGTCTGAAGGTGGAGTAGGGGGGAAGAGCCACGAGTACCCACTTGGACCACTCACGGAGCACTGCCAGGAAATCCAGAATGCTCCATGCGGGACAAACCAAATAGCTCCATGCTAACAGGCGGCCACGGAGCCCCCGCCCGTATTAACCGTGGCAGCCAGCCATGCCAGCAGATCTGTTCGCCACTCATAGGCACTGTGGGTGAGGGACACGACTTTTGAAAGTCACAAGAACCAACTGGGAGCGTTGGGGAACCCGGGTTCCCCAGTGTTCACACCAGGGACATGTCAGTTGCAAAGGCCAGCGTGGTGCGCTCCCCTCTCCCCCATGGTCCATGGCAGAGGGAGTACTTGGTGGCTTGCCTATGTGGCTGGGGTAGCCATGCTGAGACAGCCTGTTGGAATCTCTCCCCATGCACTCCACTTGAGTGGGTGCTCCGTGGCTGTGCCACTCAGCAGCCACGGCTGCCCCCCCTCACCTTGCTTGTTTTAAAAAACCCTCATCAGCCAGAACCACAGAGCACTATGACAGCCAGTCATGAAGCAGGAGATGTTTACATGTGTGCCAGGTCAAGCTTTTGGCTATATGAAGATTTTGGTACACAGTTCTTGAAGTTGGGAGCTTTGGCCACCCCTGCTCTGTTATCAAATGGATTTTTTGTTCTTCTTCTTATTAAGTAAGTACTTCTATAGCACAAGCAATGTACCTGGCACTTTACAACTGTTGAAAATAGATGGGGTCCCTGTCCTGGAGGGCTTACTATGTATGCACTTCCTGCTCAAAGAACCCCTCCTCAAAAGTATATAAGCTAAAGCACCACTTTGTACTTCTCTGATGCAAAATGTATTTCTAAAAGAGGCAATTTGTAGGTGATGTTTGTATTTCAATCATTTGTTAAAATTATGTCAATATCTGTGAAGTCATTCATATTTGGAGAAAAGTTGGCACTTTCAGAAAAAAATATTTTAACCCATTACATATGGGACTCCAATTTTAAGATAAAGCATACTTCTCAATTAATAAGGCTTAACCAGTACATGATTAGCATTTAAAAAACAAACCCAGACACTAGCAGTATTGTTTATTTCAACAGCTGGTAATAAAACATCTTGTAACATGGATATGATTCTTCTGTCTTGTTGGAAATACTTGAGCATGCCATTGGTAGGCTGTTTAGACTACAGTTGCTGTGTCAAGTATGATAGAGATGAGACAAAGTAGTTTAGAGGATACCTTTTATTGGACCACTGTCTGCTTGGTATATGGTTTTGAACTTCTCAGAGCTCTTTGTCAGGCATACTTAACCTTTTGATGAAGATATTTGACTGGACAAAACTGACTTGGACCCTGGAAAGAGTTTTTCCATGTGTTATGAAGGACTAGTTTCATAACCCTGTTTTTATACAAGTCTTAGGCATTCTAGCTATCTGACATAACCAGTGTTTAGAAGTAAAGAAATGGCTTCTGCCTGTGGGGGAGAGTTCATTGGTTAAAGGCTTTAACGCTCCTCTTACCCCTTGAAAGATACAACATGGCTCATGGGGCAGATTTTTACCCCAGTCCTTTGGCACTTAAATTGCTTGAATGTGTAAACTAACATGAAATGTAATGGAATAGAATTCTATTCCCAGGCTGGGTATAAATCTACCCCACCACGGTAAAATGGACTAGGGATATGTTTCTACCCCAAGGCCTTTTTGGTCACACAAAAAAAATGGTTAATAGTAACCAACTTTCCTTTGTGGGTATCGGGTACCTGTGTAGGTGACAATGTCCTAAAAGGGCAAATTTGGAGAACCACTACATTTATTTCTTGGATTTCTAGACCACCCCCTCCTGCTACTGCAGGTCGGGGCAGCTTACAACACGGTAAGAATATAAAATAACAAAACCAGTATAAACAACAATATAAAAACCATACATGAACTCATGGCAGAGTATGAGTTTTCTACCTAACCCCCCCTCCCTCACCCGTCTCCCTTGCCAAAGGCCTAGCGGAACAGCGATGTCTTACACTGTCTAGGGAAGGCTTGGGGCCAGATGGACCTTTTGGGAAGCAGTTCCACAGCCGTGGTGTGGCCACCAAGAATGCCCTCCTCATCTTCGACACCTGAGACGCTCTGAGGACCCTGAGAAGGGCACCCCCAGCCAACCACAGGGGCTGATCCAGGACCTGGGGGCGGGTGTGTGTGTGTGTGTGGGGGTCAGGTGATCCCTCTGATAAGCGGGGCCCAAGCTGTATGGACTTTATAGGTCAAAATCAACACCTTGAATTGGGTCTGGAAGACTATAGGCAACCAGTGCAGAGACCTGAGCACAGATGTAATATGCTCAGTGACCCATCGCTGTAAGGAAGTGGGCTGCCACATTCTGTACCAACTGTAGCTTCCGGACTATCACCAAGGGTAGCTGTACATAGAGTGTGTTGCAGTAGTCCAGTCTTGAGGTGAAGAAAGCATGGATGATGATGATGGCTAGGTCAGAGTCTGAGATGTATGGATGAAGCTGTTGCACTAGATGTAATTGGCGGAACGCTCCCTTCACCACAGCTGCTGCCTGGGCATCCAGGCAGAGCCGTGAGTCCAGGAGCACCCCCCAGACTCTGAAACCTGGGGGACCAATGGAGGGCAGACCCCATCAGTGATGTGTGCCACCGCTCTCTCAGCCCCTCCCACCAGTATCACTTCCTTCTTGTCGGGATTCAGCTTCAGATGACTTGCTGAGTGAGTTATTGCACCTGGACTACAAAAATGCCCCAAGAGTGAATACTAAGCTTAAGTCCGCTAATACTAGGCTTAATACCTGAACGTAATTTTCTCTGTGAGGGGGAAGGGGAAGCTGTCCCATCTTCTACTGTGTTAGCTGACTTCCCTTTATATGGTTTCTTCACAGGCTCCTTAGTTAGCTATTATGGCATACCCACCAGGTTATCTCATTATTAGACTTTCTATCATATCTGGGCTTTCCAACCTATCTGGAGAGGCAGGAGCCAGCAAAGAGTTCTTCCCAAAGAACTTGGGAAGTTTCTACCCTGGAAGGGCATTCCAGTTTGAAGACACACCTAAGGTCCCCAAGAGATCTGAATAGCTGAGGTGTGTCTTTTAAAGTACTCAAGCAGGAAATGGGATTCCCAGAATACCTAGGTATTGGCAGAGTAATACTTTGACTAGGATTTGGTGGAGCCCCCTTGCCCTCTGTTTGTGACAATGTGGTGTTGGTTATGTGTTCTTCTGACTGGTTAGGTTGACCTAAATTGCCGTTGGCTTCATTTTAAGTCATTGTTCTTGTGCAGTGAATATCTTAAACCTTGATAGTTACACTAAAGCCGACCCAACATTCTGAACAGACTGTTGATGCTCATGCACCAAGCAGAGATTCTAATTGTTGATGGATTAATTGGATTTGCTTGTTAAGTGATAGGATATATGTCAATTGAAAGGTTATATTTTTACACAATGATAAATATTTATTTATGGATATTTATTAATCAAATGCATCTTGGATGCTTCCAGGATACAATTGTATTAAAGTCAAGCTTTACATAAGTCTATGTTCTTTAAAATTCAAAGTCTCCCCATTGCATAAACTTTAATTTAGAGTTCGTTAAAAATATTTTATAAAAAACATTATGGGCAAATAGGTGTTCTCCTGTTTTTTCTTTTGAAATAGAAGCCTTTCAGAAGGAATTGCAGTGGGATGCATGCTTTTCTAGGGGACATCAGTGTTGTCGTCAGTGTGTTTGAAGAAGAGACAAATTTTTGCTGTGATCAATTATGAAAAACACTGGGGGCGAAAAAAACCCTCTTGAAATCTGTCATGATAGTTCGAATGGTAATAGGTATAATTAAGCAGTATGACATGACAGGCAAAACATTTCTAAAAGATTACTGTTATACCTCAGGTGCATTTTTGAGGGACAAAGGTTTTTACTTAAATTGGAAGGAGCTTATTTCTCCTCAACTTAGCTTTCATTTTTAATTAAAAATAACCACTGCTGGGTGGCATCTGAAAGAAATGAATTGGGAATTTTTATAACTTGGTTCAAGAGTTCTCTTGTGAGAGATGGCTCAGGTTTTGGAGCTAATTGTTGTCAGCTGACTGTTCCATGAAGATATTTACATAGACAACAGTTCCTTTTCCTCTAAGATGGGTCACTGTGCTGTGGGGCAGGCACTGAAGGTAGAGAATGTGACCTTCACTAATGGGTTAATGATCTGCATAACACCTTCTTCACAGCCCTATTCTCATTTCTGCCGTGTCAGTGTGAATAGAGAGACAGTAGTAAAGTGATATCTTTTATTGGACCAACAACAGTTGGTGCCTATATTTGGGACCAACACGGCAAACCCTACTTTCTCTACACTATCCGTGTGAAGTGAATATCAAGTAGCCACATCCAACCCTGACTCATACTTCAGGGCATGAAGTTTCAGATCCAAATCTAATAGCCAAAAAAATGTCTTGGTTACCACAAAAGATGGAAGGAAACAGACACTTGTAAGTTGTAACTGCAAATTTTGCAGTCAGTTGCAAAAGTCTTTATTTTTTTTACAGGTTATTGTTAAGTATGTATAGGAAGACAGCCCTGTTTCCCCCAAGAAGAAAGGGCTGGGCAAGGATCATCAGAGATCCTTTCCTGGTTCCCCACCCTTGCACCAGGAGAAGGTTCCTTCCCCTCCTCCCTGCCCCAGGAGAAGATCCCCTGCAAGCCACGTCACCCCCACCCCCTCCAAAAACAAATGCAGAGCCGCAACGTGGAGGGCGCACGGGGAGAAGGTTCCTTACCCTCCGTCCCCGCCCCAGGAGAAGATCCCCTACGAGCCCTGTCACCCCCCCCCCCTTCCAAAAACAAATGCAGAGCCGCAACGGCTTCCTCCCGGAGAGAGCACCCGGGAGGAGGAAGCTTACTATTGCTTTGCTTCGTACTGCGCCACCGTGTTCTCCTTCGTTCTCTTCTCCGTGCTGCGCTGGATGCCTCAGAGGCTCGGAGCCCCACCCCGACGCTCTCCTTCCTCCCCCTCCCCTCAACCGACGTTGCGCACATTAAAGGGGACAGGGGGAAAAAAAAACCAGCAAACACAAGCAGCATTAAGGGCAGGTTGCCAGCCCTCATTTTCTGGTCGCCAATGGCGACTTGGCAACCAGGAATTTCGTGCCCTGTCATACTTGTTAGACATGCTCCCTACATAAAACTGGCACATCTAATTTTATGCCAGACTACCCCTTGTGCCAGGGGCCTTCTCAGTGTGAGGGGTTTAGCTGAATGTTCCAGTTCTCAGCTCTAATTCTTAAGAGTTCAGATTAGCTTTTAAGGATGCATAGTAGCTGGACTCAAGGCAAGACAGCCTCTGAGTCTAAACTCTTAAACTCCACAGTGGGAGGGGAGATAGTAAGGATGGCATTTGGGCTATGTGCCAAGGTCAGTTCTGCTGCAGTGATACATTCAGCCCTTTAGGCTTCTCAGAGTTTTTTTAATTACATAGTAACGCTATAAGAACGGAACTTGTTCTCCTCATATATTGGTTAGTAAACAAATGGGCACATGTTCTACGTCCTAAAGTAGTCCTGATCTTGAACAGGAACCAGGGTTCCCGTGAGGTAAAGGGACCACTAGAATGCATGTACTCTAGTGGGAAAAGAAGGCTGGGTAAAAGACAATAATGGTCAAAAGACATTTATTTATTTCAATTTGTATCCCACCCTTCCCCAAAGTCTCAGCGTGGCTTACAGCATAAAATGTACACATAAATAAGAGTAAAAATATTAAAAAGGTAAAAAAATTATGCAGTAAAACCATTATGCATTGCCTTTCTAACGCCCCTGCCAGTTGCGGGAGAGGGCTCTTTGTCCTGACTCCTCCTCTCCACACCCACCCACCCACCCCTTGAGGAAGAGACGGGCATGGTGTGCAGAGCAAGCCCTGCTGTGATATCACAGCTTAGTTAGGGGGCAATCACCTGGTCTGCGTGTCTTGCAATGAGGGGGAGGTCCCCTGGGTGGGACCCCCGTGCCGCCAAACTTAAGCTCCTTCTGCCTGGTGCCATTTTCTTGGCCAGGTAGGAGCGCAGCCGAGCATGCGCTGCTCCACTTGTTGGTTTCTGCCCGCTAGAGTTTTTTTGCAACTTCGGAGGATACCACTCTTCCTTTTTGTAGGATGTCTAGGAAGAACCAGAAGATATTGCAAAGTGGTGCAGTTATGGAGGCCTTTACAAGAAAGGATGGACGCCTATGAGCGTCAGCAACAAGGGGATGCTGACTGCAGTGCTTTGGCGAATCCCCCCCACTTGTGAACTGGTACACCTTCCTTTGCCCTGCACCCCCTCCAAAGTGGAGCACTCTGGGAATTCCCAGGGCGACCCTAGTATCAGGCGGGTGCCACGGAACGAGGCTGGTGGGTCTGCTGGGGTGATCCCCACCATTCCTAAGCTTGCAGCCCCTCTGGCAAGAAACCCCTTCTTCCACCCTCTGCAACTTTGGAAGGGGATAATTCTGCTGAGTCCCAGGGTGACCTCCCTCCTAGGTGGAGGTTGTGGCACAGGGCAGCTTCTCATGCCAGGGATGAAGCGACAGAACCACACAGGACAAGGTGTGATTCCCCCACCTGTGACCGAGCTGCTTGAATCCCTTCTTCGAAGGATGGAGTCCCTTGAGTGGGGGGCTGTTGGGAGCCCCCCCAACACCTCCTGTTCCTGCAGCCCCACTGCATCAGTCGTAGTTTTTGTAAGGTCAGCTGGCGAGAGGAGGGGAGTCATAGGTTGCAGACATAGCTGAAGTGGGTTTTGAGGTGGGCACGGGGGGCCACCAAACGGGCCATCCCTTCACCGCAGGGTTGCTCCTCACAGCTGGGTAGAGGTAGTGGTGTTGCCAGATTGGTGTGTGCCACCGTGGCTGTTCCTCGTGCCAGCCCAGCCTCCCAAAGGTGCCAGCCCAGCCTCCCAAGGGTGCGCATCTGTGGTGGGTCCCCCCCTCCCCCCGCCTTCATCCGGCCAGCCAACTCAGGTTTGGCTGGGACCAGGTGGGCCCCCTCCAGATTGCTGTGGATGCTCTTCAGTTCAGGCCGAGCTCCTGCCATTAAAAGGAAGTTATGCTGAAATAGGCACCCCTATTGGTGAGAATCTTCTCCAGTCCACAAGGGAGAGGATTTGGAGATGGGAACATGTGGACATGTTTGCGCTGTTGAAATAAAAGACATTTATTTATTTCAGTTTGTATCCTACCCTTCCCCAAAGGCTCAGGGTGACTTCCAGCATAAAACATACAAAAAAGAGAGCAAAACTATAGAAAATTATGCAGTAAAACATTGTGTATTGTGCAAAACTTGTTGGGAAGAAACGGCTAATGATTGCAGCTGGTCATGCAGGACAATTGACCTGAAGGAAATTTCTTGCATAGTTTCACATAAAGTGCCATTGTGGCAATCAAAAATGTGTTAAATATTAATGAAGTCACAGTAGTTCCAAGGGTATGCAAGCTTTAGGGCCACGCAGCCCTCCTCTCAGGCTAGTAACATGTCAGAAATATTAATGAAAGAAGCTGAATCTGTAGGTTCCTTAAATCTTTTCTTACCAAATTCAAGCTCTGAGTTGTTGATGGCAACTTAATGGATCATTTTTTACATGAAGGCGACCTGCTGTTCTGAAATTTTGTACCTTTTTATTGTTAGAAGCAACTCTGAGGGAATTCAAACTTGTTAGCAACTTATTTTCTTCTACTATATTGACTTTGTGTTTAATCAATATCACTACTTTGTCTGACTAGAAAAGCTGACTAACTTAAAGAGATACTTGTAAATATAAACAAAGGAGGAGAAAAATTCCTTACTGTTTAACAGAATCAGGAATAGTGTTTAAGGGGTGCAGTATGAGAGAGATATTTTTTTTTAAATGGGAATTATATCTTGTTAATGCTGCTGCACCATGCCTCCAAACACTCTGAGGCCCTCCCCCTTATTGCAAAGGTTTATTTTTTGTGTAGCAGTATTTTGCCTTTCCCCTTCACTTTAATACAAAATGAGACTCCTGGGTCTTATTTTGTAGCAGTAGAATCTACCATGGTGTCCTTCAAAAATTCATTGTCCTGTTAGTGTGATGGATGCTTCCCTCCCTGCACCCAAGGGGATGTATTACAGCTGTGTCGCATATGTACATGGTTTGAGAAGTACTTTAGAATCTCTTAGGCTGAAAGATGCTACATACATGGCAAATTATGGTATTTAACTCTTAATGGTGGTTTTGAATATTTATTTATTTATTTATTTTAATGGTTTTACTACCCCGCCCCTCCTGCCACAGGCAGCTAGGGGCAGCTTCCAATCCTAACCGGATACAACCACAATGAAACTAAAACAATATTAAAACAGTAACCCATGAAACCCATTCATAAAAGGGGGAGGACAAAAATAACCCACAAAACCCCATTACTCACCCCAACCCCTGCCCCTCACCCACCTTCCTCGCCAAACGCCTGCCGGAACAGCCAGGTTTTACACGTTGTTCTAAACGAGAGGAGATCCGGGGCCAACCAGGCCCGCACTGGAAGGGAGTTGTACAGCCGTGGTGCAGCCACCGAGAACGCCCTCCCTGCATGGCCCCCTGGAAGACTCTGGGGACCCTGAGGAGGGCATCCCCGGACGACCGCATGGGCCGATCCAGGTCCTGGAGACTGAGACAGTACTGCAGATAGGTAGGGCCTAGACCATGTTAGGGCTTTATAGGCAAGTACCAACACCTTGAATCGGGGCTGGAAAACTATCGGCAGCCAGTGCAGAGAACGGAGAACTGATGTAATATGTTCCCATCAACCCACCCCCGTCAGGAGGTGGGCTGCTGCATTCTGCACCAGCTGCAATTTCTGAGCTGTCATCATGGGTAGCCCCACGTAGTTTAATCTAGAGGTGATGAAAGCATGGATGACAGTAGCCAGGTCAGAGTCCGAGACATACGGCCGAAGCTGTCGCACCAGATGTAGTTGGCGAAAAGTACTCCTTTCCACGGTCTCCACCTGAACATCAAGACGGAGTTGCGAGTCAAGGAGTACCCCCAGACTCCATACCTGGGAGACCAATGGAGGGCAGAATCCATCGATAATGGGGGCGGCCAACTCCATCGTCTTACCTACCAGCATTATCTCTGTCTTGTCAGGATTCAGCCTCAGTCGGTTAGCCCTCATCCAATCCCCCACAGCCGCCAGACACCGGGTAATATCCTCTTTTAACATGCTGAATGGAGTAAAGTGGAAGAAATGTACTGAGAGGATTTGGGGAAAATGTTCCTCATGTAGTTCTTACCTCTTTATTGCTGTCCTCATCAGCATTGTTGCAGTTCTCATTTATTTTCACACCTGCTTTTCTCTCTGCAGCTTCAGCTTTTATATGTGGTTGTTCCTACAGTCTTCTACGGTAAGTGTTTGTGGAGCCATGTGCCTAGTGGACCGAAGCAGCTATTGTTTAGCTCTGTGTGTGGATGTCTTCCCTTTGTACAAAATGTAACATGTAACGTTCTGAACAAGAATTTGTATGTGGTAGGATGTGAAACAAGCAGTAGCAAGTGAGAATTTGTTAGGAAGCATTATATTTCCAGGATATTGAAACTCCGCTGCAACAGAACAAGGGCAAGCTGCTCTGTAATCGTTGTTTTAATGTAGACCAATCTTAAGTGCATATGAATCTTCTTATCTGAATTGTCTTATTTTCTGGAATCCTACAAATGCATTTTAAGTAAACAAATGTTATTCTTAGTTGCTTGTATATGTGTGGGTAGATCCAAAGGAATGTGAAAACACAGGTACAGGTAACAAGCCTGGACAGACCTCTGACATTCTTGCAGTCACTTTGCTTCTTTCTGCCACCTTTCACCCCAAGTTGGGGAAGGATTCAGAACATCATTTAGTATTGAGTAGGGGGTGGGGGTAGTCTAGTCTTTAATTATTCTGCTACCTCCTATTGAATTAATAAAGGTTGCAGTACTTTAAGTTGCAGTTAAGCCATTTAGCAAGAGTTGAGCTATGTCGTGCAAGGCATTTTTCAGAAAACTGCTTAGCTGCCTTTTGTTGAAAACTCCTCCTGGTAGAACAGAATTCTGTTGGTTAGGTGGTGCTGACTGCTTCTTCTTTCATTAGCAAGGAGGAGTGAGGCAGTGTTTTTAGATTTGCAAGAGTGGCAGAAGAGCCTGGGGAAAACAAAATTGTGTTTGTGGGGAGAATGCAGAGCAAATTGACTGTGGCCAAACCCCCTCAGTTGTCAAACTGATAGGGATGCTTTTCTGTTGTGAAATACGTGTAGCTAGTGCATGTTCTGAATGCATTATTATGTCTTCATTGTAACAGATGCTATCTTCCCCTTGTTGGAAATTCAACAGTGGCAAAAGAGAACCCCTTTCCTTTTGCTTACTGAAATAGCTGCAGCTCAGCTTCATGGGGAGCTGCACATAATGCAGATGACTAATAATACAGAAATGTAAAGAACTAATAATATGGTCTTTATTTTTTGTAGGGGAGTTCCATTATTTGACTTGTATTGTGTTCATGAAAGACTAACTCTTAATGTCTAGGTTTTATCTTCTATTTGAAATTAACAAGTTTAATTAGCATTTTGTAAGTGATATTGTATTTACCAGGGAAAGGAGATAATACTAAAAGTCATGGCAAAAGTAATGGATAAACTAAAAGCAGGGACCCATGTTCACTGTGAACATGTCACTGACTAAACGGCACGGTGGGCTAGAAAGAAACTAATGAAATGGTTTTACTTTGGGACTGTTTATAAGCTACAGATACTTAAATATGATTGACTTGACAGTTTGGACATAGAATAAAGGAACCCATAGAAAACAATGACTGTTTAATGGCCAGGATATATATCATAAACAAGTAACTTCTAAGGCACCTACTATGTGTGGTCCTTTGTAGAAATGACCCCCTCCTCCCACCCCAAAAAATCTGGGAAAGCTATTTGCAAGGCATTTTCACCCAAGCCACTCTCCACTCACCCACTATATATGTTGCAGGGCTGCAGTGTTGCCCAAGGATGCCCTGTAACATGTATAGTGGGTGGGAAGTGGGTGGAGAGCGTCTAGTGTGAAAATGCCTTTAGTTGCGCTTGACGAAAGCTCTTTATACAACCAATGTAGATAACACGGAAAGATAAAAACAGTCAGAACGAGGAAATGCCAAACCGACTACCTGACATGATAAGAAAAAACACAGCTCTAGCTGCACTTAAAATTCTCTTTATCTAGCTTCCACTGTCTACTCGTCGGTGCTCTGTCCCAACACAGTTTACTTGTTAGTCCTATTGCACTCTGACTGATCTGCCAATCCCTGTGCTGGTTGGAGGCTGCAGGGAGGAAGGTGTAGAAGCTGGTTCTGCATCTTTTGGAACCTCCCTCATCCGATGAGTGGAAGGGCTGGAATATCCTGGATATCTTTAGTAGGGAAATAAAAGGAAATCTACTTTCCATTCCCTTTGAGTTACTTGTGAACCCATAGAGAGAGAGAATTTGTCTAGCTTCTGGCCTAGAAAAGGATAGTCTGTGTCTGGAAGCTATGGGAAAAGCACAGTTCAATAGAAAGTGTACTGTAGCTGCATTTTTCCTGTAGTGCATATCAGGCTAGTTGAGTTTGCTAATAATTTTGCTGCTGTTCAAATTTTATTTTATTATTTTAAGATTTTTTTTTACCCTGTCCTTCCCTGAAGGCTTAGTATGGCTTACAAAAACATAAATTATAATTAAAAAACATTAAAATACAACTTGCCACAAAACAAAACCCCACTTACCCACACCAACTACAAAATGGTAATTTGGGTGGGTGGAGGTGAACCTTTTAAATGTAGTAGTAAATGTTAATGAATTTGAACTGTTAGTAGTTTAAAGAGTCTGGAACTAATTCTTTTAGAAGGTAATCCAGGACAAAAATTAACTGAAAAAGTGCTAAAATTCTTAAAGGACCAATTTTGAAATGCCTTTTAACTTGGACTAAAGAAATGCTGTCATTTTAGGGATGGTACAGGGGAAGGAGCAGCAAGATGCACAGGTGTGTAGCAAACCTAAAGTACCACAGACCGGAAAAAGGGCTTTAAGGACCAGGGCACAGTCTGAAAAGTTTGAAGATCGCTGCTCTTGAGAACATTTTTATGTTCCTGGTGCTCTTGTTTGCTGCATATATAGGGTTATTCTCGCAATCCTCTGTAGCTTCTAAAATCTTCCATAAAACATAGGTCTCTAACTGATGTCCTCCTCTGCTGCTGCGTATGTGGCTTTTGGTGCTAAAGAAGCTGCTGGCCCTCACTAAAGAGAAGTTGTATTTGTGCATATGACTGAATAGGATTTGGATAATGGAAAATACTCTCCCTCTTCATTTGCCTGAGGCAGGAGGGGTGGGGTAAAAACACATAAAATAAATAAAATAAAATAAATTTGTGAGTAAAGTTGTGTCCCAGCTGCCCAGTTATCTTAACTACATCTAGAAAGCTGCTACTCTTTAGCTTTTCAAATTTTGCTTGTTTGTGCAGTAAGTGTATGATTATTCTTTTGGGGGGGACACGGGGGAGTGCTTCCTGCTGCCGCCTCTTGTTGCTTCATCAGACTGGGGGTTCTCTGTGGGGATAGGGAGGCGTTCCCAGACAGTAGAGGTAGGGGAAGTATTAGGGAACCCAGTACTACTGCTGCTCCCCGCCCCCAGGACCATTTATTTATTTATAAAAGATTTTATTCCGCCCAGCTTGGTGTGACGAGCAACAAATTAAAACAATAAAAACAACTTAAGTTAAAAATCCCATATGTGGGAGAAAAAACAACTCTCCCCCCCCCCCGGCCAAAAGCCTGGCGGAACAGCCAGGTCTTACACAAACGTTGAAATGACAGGAGAGTGGGGGCCAACCGAGCCTCCTCCGGGAGCGAATTCCACAGCACAGAGGAGCCACTGAAAAAGATCTAACATCGGTGGCCACCCGCCTCACCCGGGAAACCTCCAAAAAGGCTCCCACGGATGATCTCAGGGGTCGCACGGGCACATGGGGAGTGTGGCGATCCCGCAGATAAGCAGGGCCCAGGCCGTGAAGGGTTTTAAAGGTCAAAACCAGCACCTTCTAGCCCGGTGCTTTATAGATCAGTGCCAGTTGTCCCGCTCCTTATCTTGCTGCCGCTACTGCTCCCAGCAAATTGCATGTAGCTGTAGCAAGGTCCTACTTAGACATGATAAAAGCTACATTCAGCTGTTTGCTTCTCAGTGGGCCCATATCTGGCCCAGGACGTGCTGAGAGTGGGTGCTGCATAGCTACAAGTAGCAGCTGCGTGCTGGGAAATTAGAGGCAATGGTTAGACGTTATGGTAGTCATTTAGTGGTTATGATAACATTTTAAAATGCCTATTGATCTAACGCGATTAAAAGCACACCCATTTTACTTTTGTATGCTTGCCCCTACAGTCTTAAACGTACAGCTGGCACAGTAAAGCTGCTACTTAATTCTGAGCTGGGTGTAATGGTCTTCTTATTACCCCTCACAATGACTTGTTCATGTGGTCATTGTTTCTCTTTGCCACAAGAATGTTGGATTTGGCTTTTCAAACATCTTTGTGCATTTTAATTTTTTTTATTAAACTCTCCCCTGGAAGAATCCAGGGTGTGGACAGTGTTGTTACTGAAAGCAACTGAACTTCAGATTTTTTTTGTCTGGATCAGCTTTCAGAAATACTCTTATTTAGTCAGGAATGGTTGAAGCAAATGGTTTTAGAAATTTGGAAGCTTAATGTTAATTAGTTTGATGTGAACTGCTGCTGCTTCTGTTTCTGTTTTAAAATTTCTGTGATGGGTCATAAGGGCTGTTTATCTTTCTCGATCTTGCTCAGCAAAGATTTCATGGCTGTTCTCTGGCATCACTTCTCTCATAAATTGAGGGAAAGGACTTTGTTGCTATTTTCTAAGCTCTTATATCAGTAGATAATTTAGCATTTTTTAAGGGTAATAACACTAAAGATGAATGCTATTCACACTGTCCCACTTGAAGACTTTCTCCTCAAAACTGTTCTGCTAAGTAAAGAGCCAAAATGGCTCTTCTGCTTAAGGGCATCATTAGGGTGGAATCCTCTGGCTGTTTATTGTTGGTACTATAGGATCCTTTATGAAGTGAATGGGACTTGCATAAGTGCTAAGGGCTGGTGGCACCATTGCCAAACAGCCAGAGGATTGTACTGTTGGGCTAAATGCATGACAATTGAAAATGACAGGCCCTTATTACTTTTGATTTATATCCTACCCATATCTTAAGGTGGTTCACAAAAATTGAAACAAGAAGATTAAGCACATAATGACCCCAAACCCCACCCACTCCTCCTAGGAGGAGACCCTCCTCTGCATCCACAATCCCATCCCTGCCACTCTCACCAGGAGGAGACCCCTCTCTGACCCCAATACATTTCCATCGTGCTACCTCTCACTTCCCTGCCTCTCACCCAGGGGAGTTCCCTCCCCCAATACCCTGATGCCCTACTTCATATCCTCCTTACAGACCATATCCATATTTTTGCAAATTTAAAAGTAGCCCATCTTTCCCTTTGGCCATAAAGAGCCACAAATGACTAGTGGCCTATATCGCCAGCCAGGCTACTGTCTTCTGGTCATCCAGCAGCTTATGCAGGTAACAGGGTCCCTCCCTCTCAATACAGCTAGGTTGGAAGCCTCCCAATGATGGTGAATATGGAGAGAAGCAGCCTAGTAGTAGACAGTTTCCAGTATTGAATAACTAGAACTTGATACTCTTGTCGGAGAGATTGGTTTCAAAGGAAATAAAATTAAAGATGGAGAATCCTTTGACAGGATTAGTACCTACACATCTTCAATTGCTAATCTCAATCTGTGCCAGCCTCTTAAATTGTGGAAAATTACAGTAATGAGAAACAACAAATTGGGTACCAGAGCTAAACAGGTGGCGTGAGTGAGAGAGAGGTTTAACTGATCCACCTAATAAATTATAATATTGGCAGTACTATATACTGTGACTCCACAGAGCTTATTTAGAGCGGAACATATTACAAAAAAGATTTTACTAGTGTTATCTTAAACTCCTTGGGGCGAGGTCTGTGGATAGTTATAAACTAGGACAAAGCTGAGATAATATATAAAATTTCAGCTCTGTTCCTGTTAGACCTATTATAAGTAATCAGCAAAACAGAAACGTGACAAAATCTATATTTGACCAATGGTTTGAAAAACGCCATGGAAGGGCAGGTGATGTCTGGCATCTTGAGTGAGACATGAAGTAGCAGAGGTGCTGTCAGTTCACATAAATAATTTCAGTTTTGTGCAAATAAAGAAATTGAATAAATGAAAACCAAAAAAACCCTTAAAATTTTTTTTAAGAACGTGTTCCAGGAAGCTCTCCTATCACCTGTAGAGTGGTTAAAGGGTGAAATGGCCAAGCAAGCTAAATTAAAGCAAGGACGTATTGGGTGTTTTCATATGAGACATTAGCCCACACCAGGTGGGTGTCCACCTGCCTGTTAAGTGTTCACCTCACTGGACATGGGGCCACCACCCACCAAATCCTCAGCCCCCATTCATGGTGTGGCCTCAGGGTTTTTTCAAATGAGACAATAGCTCTCTAGAGTGTTGGTCCAGTCTGAGCAGCCCCCACTCACATGTTTTGTGTGTTTTGCCTAATAAACGAGCAGCACCTGGCATGTCTTTCATGTGTTTGTGGGCAGTACCCACTGGACGTGCGAGTGAGAGTGGAGAGAGGGGCAGGAAGAGGTTGCTTCTTGGATGCTCTAGGATTTCCGCCCATGACTCTGGTGCTGGTGGACTTATACATGCGGAGATGCTGCATGCAACCTAACTGATGGGATGTGGACATATGGGTGCACATTAGCTCACATGGTGGGCTCCACATTCTCCTAGACCACACAGTGAGTGGGGGCTGTGGTTCCGGTGGGGATGAACACCTAATAAACAGGCAGGTTGGCCCACATCAGGTGTGGGTGGTGGTCTCATTCAATCATCACGTTTGTTTTCACCAGGAGACTGTGGAGCCATGCGAGCTAATATGCACCCATGTGTCTGTGTCCCATCAACTAGATTGTGGGCAGCACCTCCGCACATACAGGTCTGTCAGCACCATAGAGTCACAGGGCAGAAATCCTAGTGTCAGAGGATCGGCTGCTTCCTGCTCGCTCTTGCTGCCAGTCGGGGCTACTTGCAATTGCATGAAAGACACGCCAGGGGCTGCCTGTTTATTAGAATGGACATGCTAAACATAAGGTGGGGGGTAATTGTTTTATTTGATTTCATCCACTGATTTCAGAATTGTTTAAAGAACAGCTTTTCAGAGGTACACACAGCTTTAAATAGGTTGAATAAGGTGTATTTTCTATTGACTTAAATTGTGGAGGATAGTTCCTTTCAAACAGTCTCTACCTGATATGGTGAAATGAAGTTAACAACACTTTCTTGTTGAGGTCAAGTCATGTTAATAGTAGTTTTTTTGTATTTAGGATTGCTAGCTAAATTCCAGTGCTTTAGGCTGCTTGCCCACGTTACCTGGCCTGGTGAAACTCCCGGCATGGAATCTCATAGTTGGGAATCTTCTGCTTATCTCCGAACATGGGACTGGGGTAAAAATGTCATCAGCTGGGTCCTGTGGCATTTTCTCTTACAAATGACAGGGCAGGACTTTGATCCCTGTCATTAATAAGAGAAAATGCCACAGGACACAGCTGATGACATTTTTACCCTGTGCCCACGTTTGAAGATAAGTGGAAGATTCCCAAATGTGAGATTTTACGCCAGGAGTTTCGCCGGGCCAGGTAATCTGGGCAAGCAGCCTTCGTCCGAGGTGACCTCACAGATGTGGGGAAAGGAGAATATAGATTCCATTGCCTCATCCTATTTCTCATTTTATTCCCATTTTTCTGTTCTCCCTCTACAGTCCAACTTTATAGCAACTCACCTGGTTTACGGGAGGATTTGTTGTAATCCTGGCATTACATGTCGGGTACCTGCCTGGTGTACAATCATTCAGACAGCAAGGGCTTTCCCCCTTCTTATCTCTTCCTTTCCCTCATACAAGGTTGAAGAAACTAATATGCAAGCAGCATAGTCCCTATCCATTTAGGGAGCAGAACGTAAGCCAGTGGCATTGAGCGTGCGTAACTTATATATTTGCCTACTGCGGTAGACTAAAGTGGGTGGCAAATCCTCATTCATAGCAAGAGGCATTATTGCCCATCACCCACTCGCTTGTGTGCATTGTGTTGCCTCCCCTCCCAGCACAGCCCCTCTGTGCTGTCTGCATTTAAATATGATCAAACTAATCAGTACAATTCTAGTCTTCTCTAAATTGCTTCTTCAGTCCTTTCTGATTAAGCATCCTTACATCTGAAAGCATGGAAGCATTCTTCCACAAAACAAATCTCACTGTTCATGTGGCAACCATTGTAAGCAAGTGGCCGAGTGATAGAGCAGGGAGATCAACTATCCCAATATTTAGCATGCCTCACCTGACTGCCTTAGGAATGATGTGGGCAATGATTTGTATCTTGGAGTTTTTCAGCAACATATCTGTATGTGGATTAGCTTCCAGTTGAGGTTGGGAGTTAGCCAAGATAAATTGGCCATTCTTATGGCAGGGTTTGTTCAGTGCAGATGAGGTAAAGGATGCACCAGGACACTAATTTGAATATAGAAAAGAAGCTCATTGAGAGACTTGCCTGGCATGGTGAGTTTTCATAGATTGCAGCCTTTTCTTCCCTGCCACTTGGCCTGAATACGTCCAAATTTTAATAGCCCCCCCCTCCCCCGCATGACTTTACTCAGTGTCCAGCAAAAAATATGCAAAAGCCCAAGTGTAAAACCAATAGTTCTTTCAACAGTACATCATACCTAAGGATCAGCAATGGGGAAAACCCAGTGAATGTGGGTCCCTGATATGCCCTCCTCTGATAATCCTTTTTAGGGAAAGTCCCCTTCCCTGGGCTCCCATGCGTTGGCTCCCTGCAAGTCCTTACCTCCAATCCAAATAGGGTTGTACAGTTCAGTTTAGCTACTCCTGTTACTAAAATGAATTTGCTTACATTCATGTTACTAACACAGGTAACCAAAACAGATGTGGAAATTTGAGCACATTTGAATAAGGATGTGGATAAGGGTGAGCTGGTCGATATAGTGTATCTGGACTTTCAGAAAGCATTTGATAAGGTCCCTCATGGGACTCTTGAGGAAATTAAACAGTCATGGGATAAGAGGCAGAGTCCTATCATGGATCAGCAACTGGTTAAAAGATAAGAAGCAAAGAATAGGGCTAAATGGTCAGTTTTCACAGTGGAGAGAAGTAACTAATGGAGTGCCGCAGGGCTCTGTACTGGAACCGGTGCTGTTTAATATATTTATTAATGATCTGGAGAAAAGAGTAAAGAGTGAGGTGATCAGATTGTCCCTTCTCCCTCGCTGCCCCGCACTCCTGGAACTCCCTCCCTGCCCTTGTCCGCCTTGTCTCCTCTCTCCACACCTTCAAGTCCCTCCTCAAAACCCACCTCTTCCGTTCCATCCTTCCTAACTCCTGCTAATCATCCCCACCCAGGATTATCCCCCACCTGTTACCTGCAAACTAACTATTTACTGTAACCAAGCCAAGAACGTGTACCTGAGCTCTCGCATCCTCATGAATGTTGCATCCCTTGTCTCTCCCTCTGTTCCCCCTTCCCTGTCGCCCTTCTCCCTGTCTTTAGATTGTAAGCTCTCGGGCAGGGACCGTGTCTCTCTTATTCTTTGTAAAGCACCAGCTACATCGCTGGCGCTATATAAATGCTTTATAATAATAATAATTAATAATAATAATAATCAAGTGGCTGAGTGATGGAGCAGGAAGATCAAGTATCCCATGATTCAGCATGCCTCATCTGAGTGCTTTAGGAGTAATGGGGTAATTTGGCCACCTGCAAGTCCTTGACCTCCTGGCCCACCTTAAATACTTTGCATCTCACTTAGGCACTGCGGGCAGGTGCCCACCTGCCTTGTTGGCACAAGGTTGCCACTCATCTCAGCAGGCTCTGGAGCCTTCTCCCTGGTGGCTCCTTCTGTGAGTGCCTTTGTTCAGCCTTTTATACTTTGTATCTTGCCCAGAGACATGCAGTTTCTTGCCATGTCCAGCTGGGACCAATCAGCCATCCACTACTGGCTCTTCCAGTATTTGGTTCCCTTTAAAGGTCCAGATGTCCGCTTCCTGGTTAGATCCCCAGAGAGTAGCTCCCTGCGAGAACTTATCCAAACTCCCTTGGACCTAATTCTGCAGGCATTTATGACCAACCTTCTGCAGGGAGTAGGCATTGGGCACCACTCACCCATCTTGTTACATGTGGCAAAAGGTTCTTGTGTGACCTTGCATGTTTGTTATAAAACTAGTTGGTCCAAAGAAAGATATCAGAATTACTTTGTTTTCATCCCTTGTAAAAATGTTTAATAAATAATTATGACCTGATTAATCCTACTTATGTGTTGCTTACCTTCTATGAGGTGTGATGGCAAGTCTCAAAACTGCTTTTTTAATCCATTCTGATTAAGCATCATTGTATATGAAGGCATGCAAGTTTTCTTCCACAAAGCAAATCCCACTATTCATGTGACAGCCTTAATTTGCACCTGTATAAAGAATACAAAAAGGTATGAAAAAATATTGCCATCTATAATTTGAATTGGATAATTGCATATCTTTAATTCCATTGCTGGCATGAGAGTTGCATCTTTTAAGTAAAGTTTTTCTTCATTCAATTATTGATTTAGAGTAGTTACACTGGAAACTGTTCAATAGCACTTGAAAACCCTTCCATATGGATTGTCTACAAATGGTGGCAATTCTTAACCCAGTGAACCCAGTTTATTTCACTTTGAGAAGAGATTGAGCCCAGTTGAGAAGTTATTACAGGGACATCTTATAAATGTATAATTACTTAGCATGAACTGTAAATAAAGCATTTGCTCAACCTTAAATCTGTTCCCTTTTAAGATTTCCCACATCTTCTGCAAATAGTACTTCTAGCTCAAGGATGGTGGAAAAATTCTATTTTGGTAAAGGGGGTCGCCTCTTTGCTCCAGCTTTAGAGGTTTTCAAAAGGAAGGTATTGGCAAAGATTTCTTATGGGGCTCAGGTGTGGGGGTTTTCCCCAAAAATCTCTGAAATTCTGCAACCCTTACAAACCAAATTTTTGAAAAAATTGTTGGGGGTCCCAATGGGTGTTCCATCTGCAGTGGTGAGGTTGGAAACGGGTTCCCCAACTTTGGAAGCTCATTTAATGAAAAGTGTTTTAATTTACGCTATGAAGTTGAATTCTAGACCTAGGGATTCGTTGATTTTATAAAATGTGGGAAGCGGAAAAGGCATCCATGACTTCCCCATGGATGAAACATCTTAATAGCCAGTTAAATATGTTAGGTTTATCTAACACAGCTTTCATTGAAAATAAGTAAAAATATGATTAAAGAAAGAATTTCTGACATGGGATTGCAGGTGGAAAGGTCAAAGGGGATATCTGTCCGGCTTATGGACTGCTTATCCCTCCGAAGGAGGGTTGTTTGTATTTGTCTGAAGTCCAGGAGTATCAATTGAGAAGAGCCTTTATAACTTTACGGTTTCATTGTTTTGAGTCTGCAGTAACATTGGGGAGGTATAGGGGAATTCCCCTCGAACAAAGGAGATGTATTTGTGGCTCAGGGAAGGTGGAGGATTTAGCCCATTATCTCCTGGCTTGTCCCTTATATGATAGGTAAATACAAGAAATGTGGGATGAGGTAGGGTTTTCCTGGCAGTTGGAAAAAAGTTAAGTTTTTGTTTGTCAGATAATTCTATTCATGTTACAAAAACAGTGGCCAAACATGGCTTTAGAGCTTCTTTAGTAAGGAAAAACATTATTAATGGTTTGGCTGAAAGTTTGGGGTGATGCGAGTTTGGAAATCATACGAGATTGGGCCCTGGGCAAATTTTTTCATGACAATGTTGGATTCTTGGTGAGTCTCGCAAACGTTACGAGATTATGGTATTAGTTCCAAAGGTGTATACCAACTGTGTAAAAGTAGGGGTATAATCATCTCATAAGGAAGGAAAGGATGAACATAAAGAGTCATAGTTCAGGGGCCAAGAATTGCCACTGTAAACCCCGAGAAGGGTAAGACTGTTGGAAATTTATTGTTATATTGTGTCTTAGCATATTTATTATTATTTTAATTGGAAAATTTTTGATTTTGATTTTAAAGATCTTATCTTAAATTTAGTAATGTATTTTGACAGTTTGGCTTATTACTTATATTTGTATTATTATTGGGGGGATTGGTTTAGCCATGATGTCAAGATGTCGGTTTTACGGCTTTGTAAGTTTGTTATGGCCAAAGGCTAAACAATAAAATTACTACTTCTTCCCCCCCCCCCCCCTTTGCAAATAGTACTTTCCATTTCCCATGGAGTCTTGCTAATAATTTATTTAAAAAATTGATCAAATTACCCTTGGATTGATTTTTTGATTTTTTTTTTTGGGGGGGGGGAGGGCGGGGAAAGGGTTGAGGATAGCGATCTAGGAATAATTTCACTGAATTTTGTATACCAGTGCAATCTCCTAATAAGGCACAGCAATTTTGCAATTGCCCACCATGTAGATTTTAGAACACCTTGACACTTCTCCTCTTAGCTTGAAATTTGGTTGCACCTTAGTTTATACACTGACGGCATGCTTCCCCAAAATACCCATTTTTGTTGGCTGTCTTGAGTCCAGGACTTTTATCATTGCTAAATTACCACGTGCTGTCTGAAGCTGCAATTGTCTAACCAAGCCTTCTGTAACTTGTTTTGTTCTATTCTGTGTTTAGGATGTCACTATTGGCATAATGAGCAGACTTGGTTGTAGATTAACTTATGCCAAAGAAAAAGGAGAATGTCATGTAAGAGTCTTCAATTATTTCAACTAGAAGTAAGAGTGGGGAGTGGTGAGGAGAGGAGGGGTGGGCCGAGAGACATGGCTGTCCTGGCATATTTGACTAGGTGTCTCGTTATGGAACAGTTTGCCCTGTGGTGTTTATAAACGAGACAATAGCCCGCACTAACCTCGACCAGGTGGGAATACACTTGCCCATCTATTAGGTGTTTTCCAGCTGTTAACCCATACCCTGCAACGGATGCCCACTTAGCGTCCTCCAGGGACATTGCGTGCCAGTGTGTGCTAACACATGCCCACATTGCCGCATCTTGTTAAGTAGGTTCACCTTCATCCAGGTACTGCCAGTACCATAGAGCTGCGCCCTGCACATCTGCTAGTAGTGATTGTACTTTCTCAGCTGTCAAAAGGCTGTGAGAAGAGGGAGCAAGAGCACTCTGATAGGAAGGGGGCAGGGAGATCACAGCCAAAAAAGGCTTCTTCCCAGACCGTAACACTCTTTTCCATCAGGAGCAGCACTTGTGTGCTCAGATGGCTGCAAGAGGAGAGAGCGATCATGCGCACTCAGCTGAGCGTGAGAGAGCACGAGGAGAGAGCAGGGGTGCAGGAAAGGACCTTCTCCAGAGGATGTGCACCCACACTCCTCGCACCATTTGGGAAAGGAACCGGGGGGGTGCAAGGGGGAGGGACAAAGCTCCTCTGGATGATCCACAGGAATCCTGCGCTGCACTCAGTTCCTTTCTCAGAGGAGTACAGGTGCAGATCCTCTGGAGAAGGTCCTTACTGCACCCTCCACGCTCTCTTCTTGCAGGTGCCTGAGCAGATGAGCACTGCTTCTGATGGAAAATGAGGTCACAGACAGGGAAGAAACCTTCTCTGGTTGTGACTTTCCCTTTCTATTGGAGTCAGGACTGGGGAGAGGGAAAGCACTGATTGGCACCAACGGTGGCAGCTACCGCCGGCATATAACATGCGGTCATAGGGCTGCCCATGTCTTAACTCTAAAACAGACCAAACATGAACTCCAGCGGGCTACTGTCTCATTTGATTTCACCGTATGAGACAAAACGATCTGTAGAAAGATGCATCTTTCTTTAGTAGCCTCTTGCAAAGAACGTGGTTAAACACCTTTTGTGAGTGAACTGGAATGCTGTCATACCCTTTTGTGCTGGAAACAATTTCTCTTTATAGGAGAATTCTGTTTACGACAGTGGAGATATAAATAATTGGGGAAATGCTATGGTATACTCTTTCTTACAAGACATGCATGTAGAGATGACTAGGTGGCAGAACATCAAGGAGGGAGGGAGTGCTCCATATTGTAATTTCAGTGGTTGAGAACATGAGTGACTTGTCTCAGTAATGGAGGAAGAGTTAATAAAAAGAAGGGAGTGTTAGAATTGGCAGATTTAGCAGCCTGTAACATAACTGCTCTCACAGTGAAGATGGAAACTGTTGTTAATGAAGTACTTTGACATAATTTTCAGTTTTCTGCATATCCTATATGTATTATTTACTTAACCCACTGTTAATAAATGTGGAAGAGACTCTTAAGAAATATTTTTTCTACATCCTTCCTTGTCTTTTTAAGACAAAATATATTATATGCTTGACTACCTCTGATGGAAGGGATATTGCAGTGCTTTAATTTGCATAACACCAGAGCTGTTATAACAAATCACTCTCCGAATTGTTGCATTATGAGATTTTGAATAGCATGAAACTCTTGGTCTGTAAGGACAGTGGAATTAGGTTGTTATCTACACAGAGCCCTGATGCATGCCTATTCTGGAAACACAGGATTGAAAAAAACCCTCCTTTTAAAACATCTGCCCCCCCCGCCCCCCCCCCAAAGTTAATGAATAGCTACCTACATACGTGTAAAGTTTAAGGACTTTTATGTCTTGTCTTGACTTTTATGTCTTAAATTTTAAAACTTTTTATGATTGCTGAAAGTCATGAAGTAAAATTCTTATAAATTATCTGGCTATCTTGTAGGATTGGCTTTTTAAAGCTTATTACGGTAATTAATGGGAAGTAAGGTTATAACTGACCTTCACTTGACCCAAGCCTAAGCTTGTTGTTTTTGTGATGTGCTTGCAGTCCAGTGCCCTGATCAGTGGTATAACAAAGCTGTAGTGGGACAGGGGTCATGTCACAACTAATGTGCCCCCCTAAGGGCATGGGGGCAGGGTTTTCCTAAGTGATGGCCCTCCGAAAGGAGCTGCTGGACAAACTCTCTCTCTCTCTCTCTCTCTTCCCCCCCCCCCCCATCCCCAATGGACCAGGACTAGTCATTGGGGACTCCTCACCATCAGAGTGGAATGAATTTTGCAAACCTCAAGTTAAATGCCATGTCACAATGATAAATTAGCCTCTTAGTAGGTCATTGGAAAAAGGAAAATTGTTTGCATGTCTTCCTAAGCCCCTGCTCCCTCACTCTTCTGTAAAGTTAAGAAAAAAAGCATAACATCCGTGGGAAGAAGAGGGGCAGAGAATCTTATTTGGCAACCATAACATAGTATGATCCTGGTCTAAAAGTAGTAAAACTCTTCTGACACTAGTGAAAAAGAAGACTCCAACCAGGATTCTATATACTTTGAGTCTTGACTGGACAAATAATAGTTTTCAAAATGCAGTGCAAACCATTATTTGACAGACTTAATTTTTTTTTTCTGCATGCTCTCAGCTTCTCATCTTGCCTGCCATTTTGAGAGCTCTGCAGGAAGGACTTGTTGTCTGTCCTGTGTTGTGACATGCTTGAAGGAGCATACTGGGCATAAGTGGCTCAAATAGTAAAGGGCTGAGCACGAGGACACAAATGGGAGTCAAAGTAGTTGCCAGCTTCTATTTCATACAGCTTGTATGCAAGCTTTTCAGCTATGGAGTTCTTTACCAGGCTAGACTAGAGTAGATAGGCATACAGGAAGAGGTTGCTGCCACATGGGGCTTTAGCTTCATCAAAGTGCAAAATCATTCCTGTATAGCTTAAGAATGTGCTTTTGGGGAAAGAGCCTGCCATGTAGCATTCTGAGGCTACATCCATCTAAGTGCAGCCTTGCTTTGGGGTTTTTGGAGCCCTGACTAGACTGCTGTATGCATCTACATCATGTTCCCCATACACTGACGTTATCAATTCTTCAGGGTAGTTCTCTATTGGTCCTTTTGGCACTGCTTCATCCCTTCTCCCCTGTCCCATGAGCTGAACTGAATTGATTGTATTATTGCAGCTCAGTTCCTAGTTTAGAATTAGAATTTTGTGCCTCTTTGCAACATAAATTGGGTGGAAGATGTGGGAGGCTTGTTGTGCGTAACAAACCAGTTTAGCAAGTTTAAAACCTAGAAGCTGCATTCTGAATTTCACTTTATTCCTCGAGTGGGTTTACATGATTAAAACCCTTACCTTCGGACTTAAACAAAAAAAATTGCAATCGCCAGGTTTGGGGTCCATATGGACCCCCTATGGGAAAATCCATTGTTGGTGAGTATATTTTAACCTCAAAACATAGTCTGTGTCCCAAATAAGCCCTGGAAGCGCGCGCACACAGAGAAACACACGAGAGAGTGTTTCATGGGGAATAAAACACTCAAACCTAACCAATGACCCCAGAATGTCTTTTTCCTTTGTAAAAATTGTAAAAAATTTATTTCAGATACAGAATATTGAGTGAACAAGCACTCTCGGTGGCCACGCCGTGCCTCTGGAACTCCCTTCCGGAGGAAGCTCGCCTGGCCCCAAGCCTGTTGTCATTCTGGCGGTGTTGTAAAACCTGGCTGTTCGCCCAGGCCTTTGGGGTGGGAGGGGAGGGTGGGTTAGGGATTTTGTTTATCTCCCCTACCCCGTTTATTGTTTTAATGTTCAAATTGTATCCCGGGGCCCTGTTTTTAAAACATTTAACATGTTTGATGATTTTAAATTGTTTTATACTTGTTTTATATCTGTTTTTACTATTGTTGGAAGCCGCCCCGAGCTGTTCTCAGGAGGGGCGGGGTATAAATGTCAGAAATAAATAAACAAACATTTATTTTGTAACTAATCTAAACCTAAACAGAAAGAAAACACTGAATAACATCAGACTTAAAAAAATTGAACTCGCCTGGTCTTGGGGTACATTTGGACCCCTATAGGAAAACCATGATACAAAGGCACAAGATAATAGCAGTGAAGGGGTTAATTTTCATTGCTGCTGGCAATCTGAAGTGGCCTTCAGTTCCATATCCCCTTGCTATCTGAATGGTCCTTGAAAACTGTTTGTTTGGTTTATTTTAAGCTGGGGTCCATTTGACCTCTATTGAAATGCATTGGCTGGGGCCCATTGGACCCCAATAGGAAAACTCTATGGAAACCTGGGGTCCGTTTGCAAAATGGCACTTCTTTGGTCATAGGGGATAAATGGTAAGAGGTATCAGGCTGAAATTTTAGTATGTTATGTCCAGAGGTGCCAGTGACAATGTCCTAAAAGCTCAAACTTGAAGAGCTCCTAATTAACATATTTTAATGTTTTTGGTGCTCGGTGGGGTAAGTCTGACCCCAAGATCAGGGGTTATTTAACCTTTCCAGTGACACAACACACTGTGATTAAATTGAAAAATGAATCCCCACACTCATAATAATCCATTAACAAAAATGGGTCTTCCTTTCATGACTTCAGGAACCCTCATTGCTCTGACTTTTTTGTTTGTTTCCCCCACTTGCCACTGGGGTTTTAGAACAGATTATATACATATTTTCTTTGAATTTTGTTATTTTTCTGACAAATTGTGCTCTTGTTGGAGAGAAGAGCAAATTGGTCCCGCCTCATCCAACACTTGTGGAGTTTAGATGGAAAAGTAAACTTCTTCATGTCATCTGTTTGTCTGGTCGCTGGTCTTTTCCTTTGTCTTCCTCTTGAGATCCACCTGCCATTATCTATTGACAGCTAATTGTGTGGTCGTGTGTGTGTGTGTACATGCATACTACTTATGATTCTGATAAATTAAGATCTCTTACTACCAAAATTATGTAAGGTAGTCAAACAAAGACCTGTTAGTATTGTATCTGAGAATTGGGCCCAGAGAATCGCTAATGAAGAAAACAACAGCTTCAGACAAAAATGTAGTTCTGGCTGATTTATTTTGACAATGTCTTGATTTCTAGTGTAAAAGATGGTTCAATTCTGTTTGGGTCTTGTTTATAATCTGTGGCTGGTGCATGGCCAACTTTGGTTTGGATTTTATATAGTTAGAACAGGACTCAGATTAACCTTGATTTTAAAACAAAAATAGTGTGCTTTTAACTCTTATTATTATACTTTTAAAAAATATTGTGAGACATGTAACTTTCTTATGAAGGAAACTACTTTTTACTGCACCAAATTTGATGGCAGCTGGACCGAATGCCCACCAGTTAGGAAGTCTCATTCCTGTGCAAACTACAGAGTGCTGAATTTTTGTATGTCGTATACAGGATGTATTTCTTAACAAAATCAATTTTACTGGCCTTATTGGAACGTGGGTTTTTTTGTTAAAAAAAGAAAAGTGTATTAAACTAGTGCACAAAATGAGTGGCATGATAACAAGTAGGAGTGTCTTTTCTGTTGAATTGCTTGAGGTTTGGCTCTATTTGCAGGATTAGGGACTAAGAATGTTAGGGAGATTTTTATTTTTTAATGCTGTGTAGTCCCCTCCCAAAGAAATTGTACAGAACAATAGGATTAAAACTATGCCAAAAAAAAATAAAAAAAATGTGTACACTTCAAAGCCAAAAGTTGCCAAGTCAAAACAGAATTTTCTGGCTAAACTCCATCTACTTTTGTCAGATACGGTTACTTGTAATTTGGTATACACAATGTTATTCTTCCCTAACACTCTTTGATACTACTTTATTGGTCAAGTCTCGCGTTTTCCAAATGTCAGCCAAACCTTTTTACAAATAATAAACTACTGTTTCTCCACATTTCGGTATTTCATTTTAACTGACTGTTTTACAACTGCAATAGAAAAAAGCTTTGCAGTCTCACTGCAAAATAAGAACAGGCAGTTTTATAATTAAGCTTATATAATGGAAAGTGCTGTGGTGAAACAAGGTGAACTGCAATTTACCTTTTCCCGTAATAGTAATGTTACTTAAACAAATCTTCTTGGCACGAAGTAATTTCTAGCAGGTCTTTTTCAAGTATCATTTTGCTTATGTTTGTTTATACATAGAAGTATAGTTTACATAGCCATAAAGTTTTGAATAAGTAAATATTTTCAAATGGGAAAATGAGGAAAAAAGCCAATATAAAGGAAGGACAGTAGAATACTTGCACATTTATCATGACTGCCTCAAGGAGAACAAATACACTGAGACCAGTGTACCCTAGTGCAGGGCACGTTCTCTCTCTCCACCTTCTTGCCCACCAGAGAATGGATTGCCTCATAGCAACTTGCTGAAGGTCTGGATTCAAGAAAAACCTCTCGTATCATGCAACTAGCATGTGTTGTTTCTGTAGTACAAGGGTGATTAAATACTATTCAGATTTATCAACACACATTGTGCAAATTTAAATATGCAGAGTTTTTGGAGCTGTTGTTGCATAATGTTATCCTGGAAATCTCTATACTTAGAAAATACTGATATTTGATCAAATCAGATTTTAAGGCTACAGGTTGGATGGACTCTACGATGGGCCAGAACTGGCCTGCTAGTTGGAGAGCCCTAGTCTAATTGATGTTGAACCTGGGAGGTCAAGGTTCAAATCTTGTCTTAACCATGGACCTATTGTGTGATCTTGGGCAAGTCACTAATAGTGACTCACTGTGTCCTCGCCTTAGTTCCCATCTGTAAAATGAGAGTGTAATGACTTACTCCCCAAAAATTGTTGCGGGTGAACTAGATAAGGATTGTAAAGCATTCTGAACATTGAAAGCACTAAATAAATTATTATAACATAGAGGTTCAGATGATGCAGTGGCATAAATGTGAACTTGGGCGGAAAACAATTTTTTTTTCTCTGCCTCTGTTTTTCTCATCTGTCAAATGAGAACAATAATACTGGCTTCTTAAGGGTATTGGAAGGAATAGTTGATGCTTGGTTGAAAGGTGCCATATAAGTGCAAAATTCTATTGTTTGATCCTGCCACTTTCCCCCCGTCTCCTTTGATTTACCCCTAAAATGCCAGTGGTTGTACAGAATAGCCCCATATGGAAATATTCCCTCATGCCCAAACCTTTTTGAAGAAGTGGTATAGGCTTCATAATCAAGAAGTCATCTGTGAAGCATGGAGATGATTCTTTGAGCAGTTGTCTTGGAACTTGCTGTTTGAAACATCGTAAGTTGTATCAAGGTATTTTTTGTAAACATACTGGGAAATCCAGTCAAAAAAGTACATAGGCCTAATGCAAAGCCCCATTGACTGATTAAGCAGAGGTGTCCGTTTCCTCCTAAACTTTGTGAGGGAAGTCAGGGAATAGTGGAAGACGAGCCTTCTGATTTATGAAGTGCTGACAGCTGAAGGTTCTCCTGATGATGGCAAGGGCAGCAGGAGGGTGTTGCTGAGGGCTTTCCTCCCAGTGGCTGCGGGGGTGGGGGAGTGGCCGACGGCTCTTGCCTGATGGTGCAGTTGGGGGTTCTCGTGGCAGGGGGCTGAGCTGAGGCTGTGAATCACGTTTGCAAGGTGGAAGTTGAGTGGAGCCTCCCTTATGTTCCTGGGCTCTACTGCATGGGAAAAGAAGTGTCCTGGCTCTTTGCTTGCCTTAAGGAGCTGGGAGGGAGCTGCCCTGACTGTACTACCTGGCTGCACAAGTTATCTAAAAATTTTGTGGGGCTGTTACCATCCTCCACACGGTTAACTTTGTGGGGGATGTGTCCTCCCATGGCCCTCACAATAATTATGCTCATCTGTAAGACGTATTTTTAGAAACTCAAATCTGTCTTGAGTTTAACATGTTAAGTTTCAAGGCCTTGCCTATCCTAGTGACTGCATTGGAACTGATAGAAGAATTTCCCTACATATCTAAAGGACTGCCCCCTCCACCCCCCCCCCCCACACTTTTATGCCCCTCTGTGGACTCTTAAGGTCAGCTGAGACTGCCCTCTTGCAGGTTCCATCTTAATAACGTGTGCACACAGTAGGGACATGAAGAGAGGCTTTCTTAGTGGCTGCTCTGCACCTTTGGAGCTACCTTCCCTTGGAGGTTTGCCAAAGCATCTTCTAGAGGTGATTGTAAGATTTATTTATTTTTATTTGGCCAGGCACTTGAGAGGCAGGTTTAGGTTTTGAGATGTATATTGTAGATACTTTGTGTCTGGCTTTATGGGTTTTGTTCTTGTATTTTATATGTTAGCCACTCTTATCCTTCAGGGAAAAGAGGTATATAAATAAAAATAAATAAATACAATTTAAAGAATCATTCTGAGCTAGAAAACACTGTAGTAAAGTTGTTGCTTTCTGACCTGTATTAATCCTTGTGCACATAAGGAACTGTAACTGCAGCAGTAGATCTTCCTAATATTCTTAGTCCCTGTTCCCGGAGAGAGTGTGGTTGCTATGTTGGTCTCAAGTGACGGAGAGACAAAGTGGTTTGAATGAGATCATTTATTGGACCAACTGTTGTTGTTGGAAATAACCACACTTTCGGACCACACAGGGCCCTTCCCCAGGCATGTAGTGTAACGTATACTGACTACGCCGTATTCCTTAGGAAGTGCCCTGTGTGGCCCAAAGCTTGCTTATTTCCACCAACAGTTGGTCCAATAAAAGATAGCATTTTGAACCACTTTGTCTCCTTGTTCCCACAAATAGATCCATGCAGCTGGTCTTCTGAACCTGTACAGAGCTTCATCTGAAGTCAATGGTTAATTGTAGGACTTAGTCATATATCAAAGCAAATTTTTATATATTCAAATATTTATCTAATTTTTTGGACTTGCACATGCAAAACTTAATCTATTCAAATTTTGGAGAAGTTTGATATTTCTCTGGTATTTGTCTGCTTGTTCAACGTTAATTCAGTACTCAGTAATTTAGCAGCTTGTAAGCTGGGGGTGGGGAACCTTTTCCTTCCTGGCGGCCACTTTGAAAATTAGTACAAGCTCTGAGGGCCACCCAGAAGTTGGGATATGGGTACGTAAGGCATGCACTCAAGAAAAGAAAATTCCAGGTCATAGGTCAGTGCACAGATCCATCTCCTAACCATGTGTGCATGCCCTGATCTCTGCACCCTTAAAATGAACTCCGTTTTTCAGTGCTTTGGTGTCAGAACTGGATCCAGGGACCAGAAAGGGGCCACCATAAAAACATGCAGGGGACCAATTTTGGCCTCTGGACTTGAAGTTCCCCACCCCTGGTGTGATTGTTGCATGGTGCAGGATATGTTACATACTTGAATTTCAAACTTATTGAGCTAATGATTATTGAATGAGTTGTGGACCCTTAAAGGAACTAATCAGACTTAAGTATTTGTGTGACTATGTGAACTTGTTGAAATCAAATTTGAATTATTTTTTTTAATGGGAACCAGTTTTCAAATTTCATTTGTGTATTGGAAAAGGCAAATTTTTTTCAGCCCTAGTTATTTGCAAACAGATTTGTTTTACAGGAATTCTTAAAGTTAGTTTATCCAGTAATTTGGCCTTTAAAGTACAATGTTTTTATTACGAACGACATATACAGACAAGTAACCCTGTCTTGTAGGAACGGGGTCAGGAAGGCAAAAGCGCAGAATGAGCTGAGGCTAGCGAAGGATTTTCAGGTAGAAGTAAGAGGAAGAAAAGAAGCTGTAGATCTGCTGCTCAGTGAAGATGGTGAAATGTTAACTATTAATTAGTATTATTTATTATTATAAAAGATTTGTTATCCTGCCCCCTCCTGCTAAAGGCAGCTCAGGGCGGCATACAGTATAAAAGCATTACAAAAATACATACGAGTAAGAACAATAAACACATCAATTCCCACCACCCTCAACCCTGTCCCATCCCTCTCCCTACCCGTCTCTCTCACCAAACGCCTGATGGAACAGCCAAGTCTTACACTGACTACTGAAGGAGGGAAGGCCCTGGGCCAAACGAACCTCGCTGTCAATGACAGGTGACAAAGCGAAGGCTAAGCTACTCAACTCCTATTTTGCCTCTGTCTTCTCTCAAAAGGGAAACTGTTTCCAACCTGGCAAAAGTAGCATGAATAATCAGAGGAAAGAATTGCAGCTCAGGATACATAGTCGGTCAGAGAATACCTAGCTACTCTAAATGAGTTCAGGTCTTTGGGGCTGGATGAATTACATCCTGGGGTACTGAAGGAACTTGCTGATGTACTCTCAGCACCGCTGTCCATCTTTGAGAACTCTTGTAGAACAGGTGAGGTGTTGGAAGACTGGAGACAGGAAAAGTTTGTCCCTATCTTCAAAAAGGGGGAAAAAAGGAGAATCCAGGAAACTATTGACTGGTCAGCCTGAGATTGATACCTGTAAAGATAGTAGAACAGATTATAAAAGTCAGTCTGTAAGCATCTAGAAAACAATGCCGTGATTGCTAAAAGCCAGCATGGATTTGTCAAGAATAAGGCCACTTTCAGATATGCCCCCCGCATATATTTGGGCTGCGGGGGGGAATGCAGAGTCCGAATATGTGCAGGGATTGGCTGATCTGAAAGGTCCCCCCACCCCCACGTGGCTTTGCTGGAAGACACGTGCAGGGATGCAGAGCAAGAAACTGAGCTCTGCATCTCTGCCAGCAAAGCTGCACGTGCGGGGGAGGGGCCTTTCAGACCGGCTCATCCCCACGCATATTCAGGCTGCGCATTCCCCCCCGCAGTCCAAATAATGCATGCGTGTGTGGGGGCATGTCTGAAAGTGGCCTGACTCATGCCAGACTAATCTTAACTCCTTTTTTGATTTGAGTTGCTAGTCTGGCATGAGTCAGGCCACTTTCAGACATGCCCCCACACACGCATGCATTATTTGGACTGCGTGGGGGAATGCGCAGCCTGAATATGCGTGGGGATCAGCCGGTCTGAAAGGCCCCTCCCCCGCACATGCAGCTTTGCTGGCAGAGATGCAGAGCTCAGTTTCTTGCTCTGCATCCCTGCACGTGTCTTCCAGCAAAGCCACGTGGGGGTGGGGGGACCTTTCAGATCAGCCAATCCCTGCACATATTCGGACTCTGCATTCCCCCCCGCAGCCCAAATATATGCGGGGGGCATATCTGAAAGTGGCCTTATTCTTGACAAATCAATGCTGGCTTTTAGTAATCACGGCATTGTTTTCTAGATGCTTACAGACTGACTTTTATAATCTGTTCTACTATCAAGATGCATTATATCCACAGAGTTTACATCCACGGAGTTTCCATGATCCACTAAACTAGCAACTCAAATCAAAAAAGGAGTTAAGATTAGTTTAGTGGATCATGGAAACTCCGTGGATGTAAACTCTGTGGATATAATGCATCTTGATTTCAGGAGAGCATTTGACAAAGTCCCCCATGATATCCTTGTTGACAAGCTGGTAAAGTGTGGACTAGATGATGATACCATTAGGTGGATTTATAGCTGGTTAAAGAATCCTACTCGGAGTGCTCATCATCCGTCTGGAGGGAGGTGTGAAGCAAGGTGCCACAGGCCTCTATCCTGGGCTTGGTACTGTTCAACTTAAAGAGGAAATAGAGGGAATGCTTATTAAATTTGCAGATGATACAAAACTGGGTTTAACGAACACAGAAATAACTACCTAAGACAGAAATAAAATTCAAAATGATCTTGATAAGTTGGAAAACTGAGCTGAAACTAATAAAATGAGGTTCAACAGAGAAATGCACAGTTCTGCATTTAGGTAAGAAAAATCAAATGTACAAACACAGGATGGAGGGGTGGGCGGCGATACCTTTCTTAGCAGCAATGCATGTGAAAAGGATCCGGGGATTGTTCAGTTTGTGATCAACTACATGAGTCGGCAGTATGATCCAGCTTCAAAAAAAGGCGAATGCAATTTAGGCTGCATTCACAGAAGCATTGTTTCCAAGTCACAAGAAGTAATAGTTCCACCCTATCCTGTGCTGGCCAGATCTCATCTGGAGTACTATATCCAGCTCTGGGCACTGCACTTTAAGGAGGGCACTGACAAACTGGAACAGGTTTAGAGGAGGGTGGCAAAGATGGTCAGCGGTCTGGAAACCAAGTCCAATGAGGAAAGGTTGAAGGAACTGGGTGTATGTTTAGCATAGAGAAGACGAAGGGGAGACATGATAGTGGTCTTTCACTACCTGAAGGGCATTCCCTAGTGAGGTGGTGGGCTCGCCTTCGCTGGAGGTTTTCAGACAGAGACTAGAGAGCCATCTGTTTTGGGATGCTGTAGCTGTGGATTTTCTCCACTAAGCAAGGGGGTTGGATTAGATGACCTCAGAGGTCACTTCCAACTCTGATTCTATCCTTTGTGATAAATCATAATGTTTCCTGTTTAGGAGGGGAGAGGCAAGGGAGTTAAGTTACTATCTTTTCTTTTCCCTAATTGGTTGTCTCTGCTGACTTTTAAAGGTATGCTTTTTGTAGGGTGTTTTTCAAAAAATATGATTTAAGGTTTTACAGATACAGCAAGCTGGCCTGATATTTGGTAAATCTACATACATTGTTCTGTGTTCTAAGGTTCAGATTTTGAAGAATGTGGGGTTCTCTTTTTCCAAATAAAATGAGGAATCTTAAACTTAATGGCGAGTCTTGAATATTTACTTAATGTTTTCGAGCTGACTTTCTATTCAGAGCAGCTCATGTTCATCTGTGGCAACTTGCCCAGACTGGAGGGAGCCAGTGTTAGGAGTGAAAAATGTATTCACTTTGAAGAAGAAAGTTGAACAAATCTAGAAGAGGAATAGAAACTATAAAAATCAGAAAAATAGACCTAGGTGTTAAAATGGCTTGATTTGTAGTAATTGAAATATTACTAGATCTGATTCTTGAGCTGTTGTGTATCTACAAGACAAGTCTCATTTAACAAGCAGTTCCCTCTCACCGACACTATGCTCGTGTCACATTTGACCTGCTGCTCTGCTTAAACTGGATACAGGATGCATAACAAGTCTTTGGCTGAAACAAATGAAATGGAAGAAGACCCACTCAACCTTGCCTTGTGTTCTGAAAGGTGGGGAGAGTATTCATACAGAACTGTTGCAGTGGAATGTCAGGATTAAATCTTATAGTCTTATGTATATAATTAAAGTGTATGATGTAAAGGTGAGGGCAGTATATATCCTCTGTCTCTAGTTCCATGATAACCAGACTTGGCCAAAGTTTATTGTGGCCCATTAAACATTTTGCTTCAAGCAGTGAGTTGTTACAGACAATACTCTTCAGCAATCCTCTGTTGTAGTCGTGTGTGTGTGTATGCGCGTGTGTGCGGTTGTCGTGTGGATTCTAAATGTGTGAGAGAGAGGCAAAATAGCTCAGATGATACCTTTTTATTGGACCAACTTCTGTTTTTGAGAGTATGCAAGCTTTGAGGCCCGAGGAAGGGCTCTGTGTGATCTAAAAGCTTGTATGCTTCATCAACAGAAGCTGGCTCAATAAAGATACCATCTGAGCATTGGGGATAGGATGGGATAATAAATATAAATTAAAAAAATCCTGTTATGCTAAAACTGATGGTTGGTGAACATTTAAGCATTTTTCCAACTCAATACAGCTGAGGAATCTCAATACATCTAGAAAAATACATATTAACTTTCTGTACAGTAAACTTTGAATGTGGAACAAATTGGTCTTGATCCAGCAGGCATCTGGCAATGAAACTGATTTTTAAAGGGCCATTTGATATGTGAATCATAGCTAATAGTTATGTTCTAACATTGGTAATACAAATAATAATAGAAGGTACTGACATTTTATATTGCATCTTCAAGCAGCAGAATTAATATTCTTGTGTTTTTAATGTAATTTGTATTTGATTTGTTCATTTAGTCTTTTGAAAATCCCTCAGGTATCTAAATGATGTAGGGCTGAATGAGGGGGAAAAAATTCTCATGAGAAAACTCACTAATTTGAGAACTGGGACAGTAATCTTGGTCCTGGACTGAGTTTTGGGGGGAGAAAATAAAATGATTGTGTGTGCACCAAATGGCTGCCAGACTGTCATGCACAATGACTTCTTTAAATTCTTATTTTTTCTCAAGAATTTGGTGAAGCAGTCCTGGTTCTTGATTCACTTGAGACGAACTGAAAACCAAGATTTTGACGAACTGGAATTTTGAGGACATTTCTCGCTTTTGCGAGATCTCGTTTCACTCCTTAAACGATGTAGTAGTTTAAGTGCCGCAGATGATCAGTGGGACTCAGAAACCTGAATATAGACGGTTTCTAAACTTATGAATTTAAATCAAGTAACATTCTGACATGGGTTTCTCACTTAGAATCTTCCTTCCTTCCTGTCTTGTTTTGTTCTTTTTACGATTTATCTAGTCTTGTCGCTACCCCTCCCCCTTTTTTTTTTTCTTTTGAGGCTCCGTAGTTTCTGCTGATGAAGGGGTGATAATGATCATGGTGTGGTTTTTATTTTAGTGGGGAATCTTGCACACTGGGATATCATACGTTTTGTAAATTCTTGCCACTAAAATGCTCTACTGATTGATAGTACTTTGGAGAGCAAAAGCAGTTCACTGATCCAAGAAATTCAAATGTAGTCTTTCATTATGGCAGACTGACTAGTAGTCTTTGCGTATGGCAACTTAGTAGCATGTAGTCTGATATGTTCATGAGGGAGAGAGAGAGCGAGTCAGTTTTAAGGCTGTTAAATTTTCATGACCTCTTCTTCAGTTTAACTTTGTTTTGTTCTACTTGCAATGGTTTCATGCAGTGAGCCTTAATCAGGGATGTATGTTCACTGCGTTTTCCCCATTGGTGGCAATGGAGGAACTATTTATGCTAAAACATCTCTGAGACACTAACTTATAATTTGCCCATTCACTGGTTTTACTTGTAAGTAATTTTTCAGTTCCCCTTGGAGGTTGAGAATTTTTGCTTTTCTATATTGTAGGGAATATAGAGCTGCCTCTTGTTGTTGTTAATCAGAGGTAACTGTAAAATCAGTTTCCTGCTTGCACCTTATCTGTTTGTTAACCATCCTTGGTACGGGTGTATTGAAAATATGTAATAGGTCATTTGTCCTTAACTAAAACTCTTGGCACAGTCAATCAATATCTTAGAGCTATTTGCCACTTTAAATGTATAGTATATAAAATAAAAAATATAATAATGTTTAAATAATAAACAAATAAAATACAAAATATAATACTTAAATTCATATCGGATATCTCCATCATGGTTTATCCTTGCAGAATAGCCTTCCTCTCTCATTTTGCCAAGAGAAGGTATAATGCTATTACTTTCATAGTTGATAAATCATCTCTATTTAATAAAAAAAAGTTATCTTCGGATTCCCTTCAATTACAGGTTATATATTTCACTTTATTTATTTACTTATTTCACTGCTCTTTTACTCCACACCCTCCTGCTCACAGAGCCGCTCAGGGCAGCAGCTCTGTGAGACACTCTCAAATATCCAAGCTACTCTCAAATAATAATAATAATAATAATTATAATTAGCTTTTATATAGCGCCACTGATGTACCTGGCACTTTACAGAGAATAAGATACACGGTCCCTGCCCGAGAGCTTACAATCGGGAGACACGGAAGAGGGAACAGAGGGAGAGACAAGGGATGCAACATTCATGAGGATGCGAGAACTCAGGTACACGTTCTTGGCTTGGTTACAGTACATTGGGAATTTGCAGATAACCGGTGGGGGATAATCCTGGGTGGGGATGATTAGCAGGAGTTAGGAAGGGCAGAGCAGAAGAGGTGGGTTTTGAGGAGAGACTTGAAGGTGTGGAGGGTGGGGACAAGGCGGACTAGGGAAGGGAGGGAGTTCTAGGTATGCGGGGCAACGAGGGAGAAGAGACAAAGGTGGTTGGGGGAGCAGGGGAGGTGTGGGAGGGAGGGGATGGAAGAGGAGCGGAGTGCTCGAACAGGGGTTCGGAGGGAGATCAGGGTGGAGAGGTAGGGGGGAGTGAGGTTGTGAAGGGCTTTGTAGGTGAAGATGAGCTTGTGCAGAATACGCTCAGGAAGGGGGAGCCAGTGGGGAGGGGAGGGGAGAGGAGAGGCTGCACATGGTCAAAGCGATGGGCTAGGTGGATGATCCTGGCAGCAGTATTTTGAACAGGGATGAGGGAAGAAAGGTGAGAGTGGGGAAGGCCAGTGAGGAAGAGGTTACAGTAGTCGAGGCGTGAGATGACTAGGGCATGGATGAGAGTTTGGCAGAGGAGACACAAAAGGGTGGATCTTAGCAATGTTGGGGAGGGAGTAGTGGCAGGATTTGGCTACGGAGTCAAGGTACGGTTTGAAGGTAAGGTGCGAGTCGAAGATGAAGCCCAAGCTACAGGCTTGGGGGACAGAGAGGATGGAGACACTGTCAATGGCAATTGACAGGGAAGAGGGAGAGGAAGGATTGGGATGGAAGATCAGGAATTCAGTTTTCGCCATGTTCAGTTTGAGTTGGTGTTGAGACATCCAGATGGAGAGATCATAGAGACAGTTGGTGAGACGAGCTTGAACAGAGGGGGAGAGGGAAGGAGTGGAGAGAGAGAGAGAGAGAGAGAGAGAGAGAGAGTTGAGCGTCGTCAACGTATAGGTGGTATTGGAAACTGGGAGGCAATGAGTTTGCCTAGGGATTGCGTGTGGATAGAGAAGAGGAGAGGGCCAAGACAGAGCCTTGAGGAACCCCGACCGAGAGGGATAGGGAGGAGGAGGGGGAGGAGTTAGGAAGAGAGACATTGAAGGAGCGGTCAGAAAGGTAGGAGGAGAACCAGTCGAGGACAGAGTCCCAGAAGCTCAAGTGATTCAGTCTCTTCTAATCGACAGGTACACAGCCTGTCACTATAATTTTGCCTCTGGTATCTTCTCCTAGTAATCGCAGAGTCTAGCAGTTGAAATCGGGCCAATGTTAACAGCTAACGTAACTTAAATCCTTGAAGTTGAACTAAATAGGATTGCAAAGAAAAAGTTACCTTAGTGATAGTATACCACCGGGCTATAGTAATTATTAATCTAAGAGCAGACGATTAATCTTGTATTATAATGTCAAAGAACCTTTAATATCTGACAAAGCGAAAGACCTACATGTCTCAAGCGTTTCTCTTGAGAAGCCTGCTTTAGTCAGAACTTTGGCGATTCCTGTCCACCTCCAAAATTTTCTACTCCCTGTTTGGTATAGTTGTTCAAATCAAAGTTTATACAGGAGCCATGATGGTTTTAACCTAGAGACTTTGTCTCAGTAAGAGATTGCTCTTACCATTATTAATGTGGAAATTGGAACAAGGTCCGTTTCCGTATGAGACTCTTGACAAGGATATTAGAAGATAATTCTTGTGTGTCCGATTTTTGTTGTTTATCACACATAGAGCACTTCCAGAATTCATAGTGCTTTACAGTTTTTATCTAGTTCACTCTCGCAGTGCTGTGAGGTAGGTTGTTGTTGTTCCCATTTTAAAGAGAGCAATTTGCTCACAGCTAAGATGGAACTTGAACTCTGGTCTTAAAAGTCCAAGTCTACCACCTTATCTACTAGGCCAGTAATGCTTAAACTTCTTGTGGATGAAACCTACCAAAATGTTGTTTTAAAAAAAATCCTGCATCAGGGGTAGGTGGACGGTGGTCCTGGCAGCGTCAAAGTGGGGCCAGGCTTGGCAGTGGTGAGCTGGCAGGTGGTGGGAGCCAGAGGCGCGAGGAGGCTGTTGAAAGCCACACCCCTCCTATCCCACCCTTAGTGTGGCCAGAATAAAGTGGCAGGTGAGGATTTAGCATTAGACACAGTGCAGCTCAGTGGCGGCGGGTGGGGCAGAGAGTGGGTTAAGCTGCCGGCGGGCTGAGCCTGGCCTTCTTGCAGAAAAGCCAGCCACAACATCCCACCAAACTGAAGGGCAGGGCCATTTTAAAATGCAAGGAACATTCCAGCAAAGATTTCATTGGAAACCCTTCTTTCTAGCCAAGCTCCTAGGTCCCCCACCTGAAAAACAGAAAGCAGACAATTTGCGTGGAAAACAGCCAAGAAAGGAACCAATTTTAACCAAGAGTAACCATGGCTGTTGGGGGCCCCAGAACATGGCCACAGCCTTTGCACATGCTTTGGGGAGGAGTAGGGAAACCAGCAGTGTACCTGTAAACACACAACAAACAAAAGCAAACCACTAAAAGCATATCTTAAGCCAACCATATTATCAGTACACCACAAAAGCAGCAGCGAGGAGTTTCACTTGTCCCCCAAAACATGGTTCATATCTCTGTTGTAGCCCCATTTCCCCAGTGTCTCACAGCCAGCCCCATTTAACTCTAGAACTGATTCTGTCCCTTCATGGCTAGGTCTGTTCCAGTAGCTTCCACCATCACAAAACAGCAAACACATACATATGTAATTTTATGCAGTTCTACCATTTGGCCCATGAAGTGACTCAATCTAGAGACTCTAGAAATTAGTGTGCATTGGCCTAGATGAAGTGCAGGATGAAGTACTACACACACACACTGTCCTATTCTGTTAGAAATGAGGTGGTAGAGACCCTAACCCTATAATGCCACTGTAAGAAAGCAATGTGAATTCTACACTAAAATACGACAAAAAGGATAATGAATTGATATACAACAGATACAGTACCTTTCTTGTGAGACACTGTGATTGTAGATCACCTTTGACTGGCAGGGAGGGAGAGAAAATGGCGCCAGTACTCTTACCATCTCTGATCTCTCCCCCGTAGGGTGGCTGAAAGAATGGCAGCCTGTGCCTGCCCTGCTGGCCTGGGGGCGTCTAATTTGGTGCCATTTTAAGGGCTGCCTGGGCGGCTGTTCTGTGCCCCCTCAGACAAACCTGCCCCCAACTGGGCAGACAGTTGTACTGTCCGCACCAATGTCTGCAGTATGGCGCCAGGAGCAGCCGCCCATACCGCAAACATTTGAAGTTTGTCCTCTAAAGGATTCCATCCAATCATCCTTAGCAGGCTCCTTTTCCTCACAGTGTTGCACTCCGGCGTGGCTCCACCCCTGGCTTTGAGTTCGTTGCCGCCTCTGGCTCTCTCCAGCTCAACTCCACCTCCTTCTCCACCCACCCTCAAGGAAGCCACGTGGAAGGAAGCCCAGCCTCAGCAGTGTGCCAGGAGCGGCAGCACAGAGCACCCCAGGAGACCAGAAGTGCGGCACTATTCAGGTGGCCATGGTGTACCAGCCTAGCATCCAGCATGCTGCAGCTTCTAAATTGGGTTTGGGAACTTGGGATGGGTGGGAGGGGCAGTGCCCCTGACACCCATAATTACGCACCGTGCTGGTGTAGCTACACCCAGGTGCCCCCCTCCCGGCCACCCGAAGCCCTCCAGGGGACCACCAATGGGTCCTGACGTGTGGATGAGAACTGGTGTTTTAGACTATACTCTCTCATTTTTGTGTCTGATAGTAAAAATATCCCAACTAAAATAAACCAGGTAAAACTATCAGCAAAAACAAGACCAAATCCGCCCCTTTCTCCTTCACAACTAATCCATCTCTGCTCCCTTGCCCTGAGCTCAGTTTTTCAGTGCTTGAGGGTAGGAACTGGATGCACGGGCCAGATCCAGGAACTGGAAAGGGGCCATGTAAAAACTTGCCAATTGTCACAGGCCACAGTTGGCCCCTGGATCTGAGGTTCCTCACTCCTGTTACGCAGTATTTTTAAAGAAAACTTTGTCATTGCTGAATACCTTGAAAATTTAAGGAAGGGTTTTTCTGTGGATCCCATTTAGTTGCTGAGGTTCCTTAAAATTAGCTACGCATCACTTTTGTGATGCTCTTGCTGCTCTAAACTTCCTCACAGATGGGTGTTAGCTCTGTGGTGAAGGTGTCTGAAATTTTCAAACTATCTTTCCTAATTGCTTATTCAGGGGATAGTAAAGTATCTGTTCTTTTGTTTGTGCTTCTTTACCTGATTTTTATTTTAAATAGTGAAAATCTTCTGCCTGCTTGCAAGGTTGGCTGCATTTGAGTTGGCTCTGTTGATCAGTAGCTGTGTTGGTAGTTCAATCAAGGAATGCTCTCAGCACCACACTGGTACTGATGAGAAGAAATCATCGTGATGATAGCTCTGCCCTTATGGGTGACAGCATGAGCTTCTTTTCCCAGCCAGGGATCCTCCTTAGAGTTTGTGTATCAGTGTGTTTGTTTGTAGCTTTCCCCCCTCATTTTAAAAGAAAAAAATAATTACCAGCGCACAGTTTGAACCTTTATAATTAGTTCAGACTGTCATAGAGCTCTCTCCACAATAAAAAGGACTAGAGACATTAAAAAGAAAACCGAGATTAGTTCAGCATTTAAATTTTAAAAGGTCCGTGGATCTGAAGTTTTCACTATCTAAAAGCTGTCCTTGTCCGTGTGCATTGCGTTGGTTGTCTGAGCAGTTCCCTTGATTAAAAAATGGTAACCTTTCCCAAGAAACAAAAATGAAAGAACTCCCCTTTTCACCCTTCTCCTAATGATGTTTCTGTAGCCCCATTCTTTTTGCTCTGTTTCAGAATCTGAAAATCAGTGCTTTTGGTTTGCTAACCCTCCTTTCTGTAGCCTCTGCATATTAATCTCTTCTGCTCTGTCTCTGCCCCGCTCCAGGACAAAAAAATGTAGTTTGTGGTTAAGCTGGTAAAATGAGCCGGGATAGAGAAGTTTGCAATTTCATGATGATAATGGAAAATCTTACATTTTGGGCTTGACATCTAAAGATCTCCACCCAGTTGGGCAGCCACAAATAAGTATGGTGGGTTGTGTGGGGGAAGGGGAGGCAGCTGCAGTTGGATAGCTCTAGCGAGCTTGTCTCTGTTCAAAATAGGAGCCTTCCAGAGATTTCCCTTCCAGAACATACTGTATGCGGCTTCAAAGCTATTTCTGTTTGTACTTCAACATCCATATCTGAAACATGTGTTTCCTTTCAGCCATGGGAAGAATTGTTTTGTGCTTTTCTGTTTTTGCATCTGTTGTTCATAAGCCCTCATTGATGGCTCAACAATTAGTACCAACCGCATGACATATGGCTTATTCCAGTTTACATACTGTCAGTGTTTACATCATGGCCTAGCCTTTTATTTATTTTGATTTTTATCCCACCCTATCCCCAAAGTCTCAGGGTACCTAACATAATAAATTACAAGATAAAAGCCATAAAATGCTTATAAGACCCCCCCACCTCAGGACCTACCCCTGCAAATGCTTGGCCAAATAAATACGTCTTACACTGCCTCTGGAAGATGCCCAGACCCTGGATCAGGTAAACCTAGTGTGTTAGACATGAGATGTACATGCTGACTGGTGACTGTTGTTGGCTGTTCGAATTTTTGTAGGATTCCACACAGACGGTTGTGGAATCCCTGGCCAACTGCTTTTCTGCAGCACAGTCCTGATCTCGAGCTGTTGCTGTAGTAGACCTGATACAAAGGGATTTGAAGTTAGCCTCTGTCCCCCTCGCTCTGTGGTATGTGATACTGCTCCACCCCTCACCAGAGACAGATGCACATGCAGCTCAGAACGAATAGGTTGAGGAGATTTCCAAAATGATGCTGATTTGCCCACTTCTGTAATGTGAATTCTGCTTGCTGCATATCAATCAATATTCAAGTTACTGAAGTGAGTAGGGCAGACACAATTTTGGAAAATACCTCCAAATCAGAGCAGAGCTATGGTCTTAGCAGTTGCACCCTTTTCTTACACCCTGCATCCCCTCACTTTAGACTTAAGGGATGATCTAAGGGGACTTGTTTGCATGTAGGATTGATTCTTTGACTAGTCAGAAAATTAGCCAAATATTCTTTAAGAATGTAAAAAACTTTATTAGAACAATAACAGAGATTTTAATGGTGCTCCTGGGAGTGGGGATTGGAGAGGAATCCCCTTCAAGCCCAGTTGGTTTCTGGGGAGAGGGAGGGAATTCCCCAGCAAGAGGAGGGGACCCCAGCCTTGATCAACACTATCACTGCTAGGGAGAGGAGAGTCTGTCCATGACTTGCAGAGAGAAACAAATGAGGACTCTAGGGGCATTAAGTTAGTTTGGGATAGGAAAAGAGATTTGCATTTAATTCCTTCCCCTCCCCCCCCCCCCCCCCTTTATACCTGCTGTTGATGAGGTTGGGTTAAATTTTGGGGTGGGTTGCTGGTTTTTATTAGTTTGGGGGACTGGATTAGGGATGTGTAACTGTTTGGTTTGGGGCATGTTTGCTGGGTTTTGGGGTGAGGTTTTTGGAGGGGATTGTTGTGAGTAGGTTTTTTGCTTGTGGGTGTATGGGGACTCTTTGGCCTGTGCTACTGGGGTGCTGTATTTTCTGCTGGGCCCACTGGGTGCTAGAAAGTGAACTTGTGCATGTGAATTTATAATTATGCATATTTGTTCTCACAGTGAACTTGCAGAATTTGGCTTCCTTAGTTGCAGAACTTAGATTTATTTTGAACAGTAAACATGGGGGTGATACAATAAAAAAGGCAAGATGTCACCACCTACGGAAGGCAATTCTTGGCCTTATGGAATATTTTATTTCAGTCAAATAGTAGGCAGTGACTTGCGTGGTCAATTGACCTGCTTCCGACACAAACACTTAACTGCCGAGTAATTGACTATTGTGGTATTTACTGAATAGTTATTTATTGCTCAATGTAGTGTACACTTCAAGTGTGGGGGAACACCTAGTTTGTGGTCTAGAAGTTCCAGAACCTCCTTGCCATTCCCCTGCCTTGAGTACCCAGCAGCTGTTCATTCTGTATCAGTATGCCTTCCCCACATCTCTTTATTGTACCCAGTCTTCAGTCCACACCCTGCAACCCAGTCATTACTTCTGCCCTGCAAATTCTTCTCATTTCTGTTTTGGTTAATGCTTCTGGTACTGAAATAGCTTGGACACTCCGGATTAAGCACAAATATGAAATATAAGAATTTGTGGTGATGTCATATCTATTTTTTTACATGCTGTACTCCACTGGCCATTTTTAAATTGCCGATATGGTCCCCAGGCCACCCCCCTCCCCCAATGTTCCCAACTCCCAGTGTACAGTCTGAGTCCCACCTATCTGAGAGAGTGCCTTCCATGCTCCTCTGCTGCCCTTGTGGTTGGCCGGGAGCGCTCTTGCAGATACCACCAGCCAATCATGTCCTTATAACAAGGGTCCGCAGGTGTTGCTGCTTGTATTGTGAAGCCTCCTTCCCCTGGAGGTCCCTCAGAGCCCAAACCTGACCATATTCCAGAGGCAGCATAAGATGTTTCTTTTTGGTAAAGGATTTGGCAGGTAAGGTTAGGAGTGAGGGTGGGTTTTTCTTTGAATGAGATTTTTAAAGGGAGCTTTACTGTATTTACTTTTTATGTAAGCTGCCCTGAGCCTATGGGGAAGGGTGGGATAGAAGTCTATAAATTAAAAAATAAAATAAAAATTAACAGTAGTAATTTATTTCCCCTGTTGTGCTCTGATCTGCCAGTGGTATATCATAGGATATGTCTTTCATTGGAGCAAATTAGTAGAATGCGGAGTTAATGTAGGCCTTATTGAAGGGGAAGTTTTATTTATTTCATTTAGTCAAATTTATATGCCACCCTTCCTGTAGAGGTTCAGGAAGAAACAATATACAGAAACAATAATTAATTATTGCAATTGATTTGCATATGCAGCTATAGCTCCTCTAACAATGAGGCGTTGTTAACTACTACTGTGGAGAAAAGCATTTCAACAAGTTAGTAGGACTAGGGCAAAACTTATGTGCACTACCCTTTTTAGCCCCCATTTCAGTTATGGTGGTGCACATGTGCAGTTGTTTGTATGTTCTTCCTCGGATTGAAGGTGCACATGTGCAGTTGTTTGCATGCTCTTCCTTTGAAGGAAACGCTGCATGAGGGATGCAGTGGACGTAATGAAACAGGAGAGGTAGAATAACTACGGCAGGTGTAACACTGAACAATAGTTTACAAAGTGTGTACAGATACGTATGTTACAATATACGATGGTACATTGCCAGTGAGTCTGGGAAATAGTTCCTACTAGATATTACTACTATGCAGTCCTATAATTTTACTATGAAATGAAAGTTGGCAGCTTCATTATCTGTACTCCATAACCTTTGTCAAACTTTCCTTCGTGATTCATAGCAAGAAAACAGCAATCCTCTTCCAGATGGAGGCTGGCCAACCTGGTTTTCTGATTTCCCAGGCTTACTTGCTCAAAAGGAACAGTTTTCACACACTTTTTTTTGTCTTCCCTAAATTCTCTAGCCCATCTAAAAGAAAATCAGCTTTAAGTTGGGATACTATAGCCGGTTGTTTATAAAATTAATACAGTATTTTCAGGTACTTCTGATTTAGCTTATACTGACCTTAATGATAAAAGAGCATAGTCTTAAGCTAAGGTTGCTGGCTTTTGGACTGCCTGTATGGCAATGAGATGGAGATGACTGATAGACTTGCGTAGAATTTCTTAACATTCTACACTATCCAAACAACATTGGAGAGTCTACAAGTGACTGCCATAATGGTCCCAAAATATGAAAGAGATGAGAGTAATTAAACCAACTTCTGAATATTGCAAGGTTTTTTTATTTTATTTTTTAGCTCTAAAGCTTGCTTATTTGTAATACTCTCTCCAACAGAACTTGGTTCAGCTAAAGGTGCCATCTTAGCCACTTTGCCTCTCAACATGAGGACAGCATTTTGAAACTTAAGTGCTGCCTTGTGTTGCTTGGAAGAAGAGAGATGGTGAAGCATACCAGCTTTTAAATTATGTTTGCTGTAGCTTTTTGTGTGCAAAATATGACCTGGAGAACCATGACTTGCATAAAAGAGCAGAGAGATTTTCTTTCTTTAATTTTTTTAAATTCTTCCTCTCCTGCTGCTTACACAAAATATAACAGTAGTTTTAAATTTGTCCAGCTTTTGGGAACTATAGATTTTAATTAAAGGCCTGGAACAAACAGGGTAAATGGCATGGGTGTTTTAACGGTATGGGGGTTCCTTGTTAGGAATTAGATCAGTTAGGGAGAAATGGTGTATGTATGTCACACCAGGCAAAACAATCAACAGTTCAGATTCTAGCTTGGTCATGAACTCACTATGTAGTCTTGGGATGCTACTGTTGCCTCAGTTTTGAGTATGTGAAATGGGAATAGTAGTAGTAGCAGGAATGTTTGAGAATTAACCAGATGGTTATTGTAAAGCACATTGCACATTAAAGTGCCATGTTACAGTATTATTATTATATTAGTATAATACAAGATTGGGACCAACACTACTGGTTGTGACTATACTGGGTTTGCATCCAGTTGTAGCAATATTTTAAAAAACTTATTTAGCTAACTTTCTAGTAAATTTTTCAACTTTATTAAGAGGAGAACTAAGCTGATGGATACAATGGATCCTGTTCCCAAAGAAATCTGACTACATGCCCCTATAGGTTTCAGTGGGAGTTGAGAAGGGTGTGCAATTAATTGGGTTAAACCTTAATGTCTGAGAAGGAACAGGGCACTGTAGAGGGAAAGACTGGTGTATGCTGCCTGTCTGCTCCCCTTATTCTTGCTATAGGTGCAAAAACGGCTACCCCAAATGATTTACCATATTCGATTAGCTTTAGGTCCCATTCACCCAAGAAGATAACGCTATGGCCCATAATCTGATGCAATGTTTACTTTGAACAATTGTCTTCAGTGGAACTCTGCTGGATGCAGGGGTCAACCACATTAATCACGTGGGGAGGATGGCATCCTTAATGAGCAACCTATTTAAATAAACAGATTTAGCAAACAGTCTGTTTCAATCTTTTTATAAAAAAGGAGACAAAATTAATTAAGGTGGAGACAAAAGTACTTTTGTATACTACAACAGTGGGTGAACTGGCTTGATCTCTTACCTACTCATTTTGAAGCCTTTTATTTCTTACGAAGAGAGGGTAATTTTCTGAAGGGGTATTTGGAGCTAAGTTGCTAGCTAGACTGCACTGCAGCATGCTTTCATTTAATGTACAACTCTCCTCTAGTCTCCTGTTTCCATTGACCACAACCCCACCATAGCTCTCCTATACTGCCTATGCCTCAATCGGGCAGCAAAACCTCTCATTTCTTTCTTGTGTAATGTTTCTATTTTTGGCACTTAAATAACCTGGACTCCACTATCTAGCTTGCATCTATGTTACAGCTCCTCTCCTTGCCTTTTGTTAAACTATTGCCCAGATCATATTGGAGGCGAAGCAGCATGTTCCAGCAGAGAGGACATTGAACTGGGATTCAGAATGGTATTTTTCAGGGTGCTGGCAGCTTTTGGGTGCTAATTCTTAAAGGCTCTGCTGAATCTTGTGTGGTGCAGTGGAGGAGGGGTTACTGATAAATTGGGGAGGGAGGGCCATTATAGCCTTGGCATTCCTGGCTCTGCCATAGACTCAATGTATATTCCTGGACAAGTAACTTCACTTCTGTGCCTCTATTTTCCCATCCCCTGTGTATTTCAGGTGTAAACCCTTTTTGAGCTATGACTGTCTTCCCTGTAGACCTGGTCCCACTGGGATCCGTATCTCAGTTGGGGCATATAGGGGTTGGTTCTTGCAAGGATTGAAAGCAAGGCTGGGGTAACAGATTCACTAGTTAACCGCAAACTCAGGCTATTTCTTTATTTAGTGCCAGCAGTGTACGTGGCGCTGTACAATCAATAGTTACAGGCTACTCCATGGCCTTGCAATCTGAGAGACAAGGGAGACGGGAAAGTTGGGAGAGACAAGGGTACATTCATGAGCTTGGGAAGTTGCAGGTGCATGTGCTTAACTTAGTTACTGGACTTCCAACCCCACTGGTTACAATGTCACCGGCTCCTCCAATCTCAATTCTAGAAGGTACAACTTTCTGTTTGGATTCCACATCTTGATTTCCCTGCAGCATGAACCCATGGTGTACACAGTCAAGCTTGTGGGTCTATTCCCAGTCCCTGTGCTTAGGTTTGTAACACTAGTAGGTGTGTTCTGCCTGTCTTTCTGCCTTTCCCTCAGTAGAGAGTCGGATGCAGAACTTTCTCTCCGCTGGCCAACTAGAGCCCCAACTAGCACCTGCTTTCTCCCTGTCCCGTAATTAGAGCTGTGGCAAGGATGGTTTCTTCTCTGCTGTGTGTATGTGGACCTACTGGTCCAGTAAATCAGCAACTTAGGCCACTTTCAGACATGGTCCCCCCACGCATATTTGGGCTGAAGAGGAATATGCACGGGAATCAACTGGTCTGAAAGGCCCCCCACATGACTTTGCTGGCAGAGATGCGCGAGGGGGGGGCCTTTCAGACCAGCCAATTCCCGTGCATAGTCGGGCTACGCATCCCGCTCCCCCTCTTCCCCCCCCCCCCCCTGCAGCCCAAATAGACGCGGGGGGAACCTTGTTTGAAAGTGGCCTTAGTGTGATGGAAGCATAGTCCAGAGTGGAATTCTGTTGATAAGGGCCCTTCCTGCATGAGTCAAACAACCATGGGATGCCAGCTTTTTCTTCCTCCTTCTCTCTTTGACTTTGATTTCCAAGAGCAGTGTCTTAACCCAGGGATAGCTACATTGAAAGGTAATTAACCTCTAGTCCAGAGGAGTTTAGTAACCTTGGACTAATGAGACACAAGCCATTTGAACTCTTCCTCTTAGCCCTGGAGTAAATGTTGTTTACTTGAGGGTTAGTACATCATGTGCCTAGCTCTAGATGTTGCTGCCATTTTGCAAATTAACAGTTACTCCTACTTTTATAGTGTGAGAGGTTGAGGTGGTGAAAGGTAAAAACTGTTGCTGCTGTTAAAATAACCAAGCAGAAGGGACTTCAGAGTAATAATCCTAAGGTGGTGACCTATGCTAGCAAAAGCAGTGCACAGTGCAATAAAATTTTATAATGCAGCATTCTTGGTAGTGCTGTGCAGTATACTGTACTGCACTGCAGTTAAAGTAATGGAGCTGGTAGAAATGCAGTTGTAAAGGTAGGAGTAGTAGACGTTGAGAAAAAGATTAAGGCGCAAAGGGGTGGGGATAGTTGATAGAATATTGATAGTTACCCTTCACCCACCCCCCTCACCCCCAATCTGTGCTAAGTATGACTCTGTCTCCAGCTTAGATAAGTCATTTTGCACTCTGGTTGACTTGACACCCCCCCAAAGTAACACTTTAAGCCATGGAAGGAAACCTCTGTCCTCTGGCTGTTCTTTTTATTTTGCCTGTTTGCAAATACTGGATTTGGTTTGCGAGTCCAGTCCTCCCCACAAGCACCAAAAAGACTGAGCTTGGGGGAAGGGAGCAGAGATGAGAGTGTGCACTTGGGCATAGGGATGGATCCATGGCATAGATCCATGAGCTGAAACCTCCTCTTCCTTCTCTTATCCTGAACAGCTCCCTTAAGAACCTCCTCTTAAAGCTTGTATCTGTCCTGTGGAACTTTTACTAATTTTCAAAGTGCCTCATGGAAGGGAAATTTTTCCTGTACATGCTGTTCTGTCTTCTAGTTTCCTGGCCATATAAATTGATTACACAGTGGTTTGGGAATTTGTAGAGGTGAGAGGGTAAGCAATTATCTCTATATATTTCACCCATTACTTTCCTAGATTGTAAGTCCCACTGGATAGGGACCTTTCTCTAATTACAGTTGTAAGCTCCAGGTACGTTGCAGGTGCTATGTAAAAATAAAATAAAAATTATATATATTTTGACTTCCTCTTCTAGTGTGTCATTTTTCCTAGTCACTCCTGTTGGAGTGCCTCAGTTTGTGCCTATCTTTGCTTCCCCTAATCATTGCGAGAGACTGAAACACAGACATTATTAGCATTATTATTATTATTATTATTAGCATTTGTATAGTGCCAGCTATGTACCTGGCACTTTACAGAACAATAACAAAACTAGTAAGGGTGAGTTTTTAAAAGAAACTATGAATTTGGATCCATTACAGATTCAAATCTGTAATTTGCACATTTAATTTTGGGTTCTGATTTTATGGATTCAGAATTTTCCATTGAAGTCCAATGGGAAACTGATCTGTGCTCGTAACCCTAGCTCCTGGACAGGGGGTCTGACCTCTCCCACACCCCGTTTTCTGGGGCCCTGGAATGGTGCTTACCGGCCTTGGAGGGCTTGATTGAAGCACCGCTGCTGCTGTGGAGGCTCTGGCTGGCTCCCACGCCGCAGCATGCTCCTTGCTCGATATCGCGGATGTGCAAAATGGCAGCCATTTTGGTTGAGGGCAATGACCATTTTGCACATGTGCGATCCAGGGCAGGGAGTGCACCATGGCGAGGGAGCCTGCTGGAGCCCCTACAGTAGCAGCGGTGCTTCAGCCAAGCCCTCCGAGGCCAGTAAGTACCAGTCTGGTGGCTGGGGGTGTGGAAAAATTTGGATCCGTAACTGGCAGGGCTTTTTACGGGTTGCTATGGATTAATCTGTAATGGCCCTTTGAGTCATTACAGATTAATCCGAATCTGTAATTCACATTCTTAATAATTAGGCAGATCTTCAGTGCAGTGAGTTATGCAGCAAGAGTTATATGCTCACTATACAGAGAGTGGATGTTAATTTTAATGCTAGTATGTATCTTTGTTAAAAATATATTTTGAATATATTTGCTGTGCATCAAAATAACCAAGCTTTAAATAAATTCTGTCAGAAAGAATCTGTTAAAACCATGAGAACATGAAGTTCTAACATACAGACTTCCATGCAACTGTGACTGTGCTACTGGTTCTTTGACAGTCATATTTTATTCCAAAGTTCATATAAGACTCGAACATTTAATGTATGCCACTATATGCACAGGGGATAACCAGTTGCATTGTTTTACCTATAGCAATGTTTTTTCACAAATCCATGTAGCTTATATAATTATCCTAAGCTAAAAATGTACAATAATTTAAGAGGGGCTCATTTTTATGCATAATTCAATGAGTGCAGCTGAAGGCATTTTGTTGTACATATGCTGAAGATAATGGGTTGTTCAGGAAAGCATTGGCTGAATGGAATGAAATTTCTGAAATGTCATAAAGTAGATGCTATTTCGGGGCAAACTTTGTTTTCTCTAAAAGTACAAAAACAACTTTAAAATGTAGTAAGACTGCATATTTCATCCACGTATTAAATGGCTGATATATTTTGCCCCTACTTGCCAACCACATGGTAAAATTTCTTAAGAGGGCTTACTCTCCACTGTGTTTTGCAGAATTTAGTTTATATTTGCTTGGTACATTCTAAGGATGTTGCTATGTATGATCTGACCAATGCTTATTTCATACCCTCCAACTGTACCTTTTTTGCATGTACGCTAGCAGATTTTGTCATCTTGCACCCGAGCACCCGGCAGTGCAAAGTTTGTACTGGATTCAGCAGACATTGGAAGTCGTTAGCAACTCATTAATCCAGCTAGGAAAAGAGCTGCTAACTCACTGCCCTGGCTGCTGTTACTCCTCCTCCTCCCATTTCTATAGTGCTACTGGGCATATGCAGAGCTTTACAATAGTGGGTTTACAATCTAAAGAAGGAGAAGGATGAGGGGAACACACAGGGAAAGAAACACACATGCTTGCGCACGCTCTCTTTATATATAGTCCTGGGGTCTATATAAATCTTCTTTAGATTGTAAACCCACTATTGTAAAGCTCAGCAAGCTTGGGATAATCACCCTTATCAAAGAAAGGTAACACCCAAGTGGGGGAGCTGTCTGCCTGGGAGCAAAATAAAATCTAAAAAAAAGGTAGGAAGGATTTGAGTGTGTTTGTGAGAGAGGATTCTTTAGCATGCCTGGGATTCTCTGAGTGACCCCAGAACTAAAACTGAAGAGCCAAAGTCAGTGCACACATTTAAGAACTTTGACTTTTTCATAGGTTGAGTTGTAACATGGACCATCAGTCCTGTGCATGGTACACAGACCATGTCACACAGACATCCTTTTCCCCACAGCTCAACCCTAAAGTGGGCTACTACAAGTTTTCATAAATATGTGTACTTTTATTTAAATTAGGAGTGGCATATGAATAAATCTTTGGAGACAAACAGGTACACTTCATATCAGGTCAATAACAATATAATATTCCATTTGCAAAATTACAGCTTGTGTAGGTACATAATTAATGGTATTTAACAGTATATTAACTGATATACCTATAATTTGTAGCTTTTCCTTTGCTACAAATTACATTACAACAGTAATTTGGTATGTATTAAAGTTAATCATACAAACTAAATTTGTATTAATTTATTGGGCAGCTAAAGTATGTTTCTGAGGAGGGGAACATTTAAAATTGTTGAATTCAGCCAGCATTGGGCCTGGCCTATAGGGAACATAGGAAGGAGAGGAAGAAAGTAAATAGGTTTTTGGGACTGTTGCCCAGCAGATGCAGGTGGTGGTTTAAGTACTCGATATACAATATGGGTATTGCTGTTGGTAGAACATGTATTTGGTACCTTTTTTTTTTTAAAAAAAAAAATCTATTTAAAGTGGATATCTGCAGTGTCTTCACTGTTAAATTGTGCAAATATCCAGAAACAAAGGGTGTCTCTTATTCTCTGGAGCAGAGCAGCATGAATATGTATGCAGTCTTTTTCTTGTAAAGATTGACCCTAGCAGAAGGCTTTTTATCAGAAAGGTATGTTTTATACTTTGAGCCAAATGCTTAGTGCATGTGTCCTCTAGCTAGGCGTTTTACATGGAGTTTAAAAAAAAACAAGCCAGCAACTAGATTATAGGTATTTTAGTTGCCCGTGTAATTCTCATCAGTCACACATTTCTACTATAGGATTTCAGTCTCTCTTTTAAATGGCAGAGGTCTTTCCCTCCCCTGTTTTATCTGGAGTGGTCACTTGTCCCATAGTGTATTTAAAATATTGATTCATCTTGGATTTAAGTAGGGGTTGAGGAACCTTTTCCTTCCTGGGGTCCACTTTGCAGCCCTCGGAGCTTGTGCTAATTTTAAAAGAAGCTAAGGGTGGGTAGGGGTGCTTAAGGGTGCGGCTCAGGAAGAGGAGGGTCCAGATCATGGATCCTTACCTTGGTGTGCATGCCCTCATCTTTTCTCCCTTACCCTAAGCTCAGTTTTTCAGTGCTTGGGGGTAGGAACTGGACCAAAGAACCACATTAAAAACTAGGCATGGACCGCGTATGCCTGTGGGCTTAAGGCTCTCTAAGCGAATGTATAGACAGCATTTTATGCATTGTAACCTTAACTTTGTTGTGACTGATGTCTCCTCGTTTCCTTCAACTTAACACTCTCAAAAGCTTTAGATTAACTGGCCTTTCCAGCTAAATAGTGATGCTCTCTATAGTGAGTTGATTTTTGCTTCTTTGGGCAGTCAGATTCACAAGAAATTGTTAGCTTGACAATGCTCTTATCTCAGCTGTCCTGTTCCCTTCTGGTAATTGCAGTAGGCTGGCAGGAGATCACGGTGGCCCAATTATTGTGCTTTCTAGCCAGGTTTTATTGGTAGCAGTTTTACTGTGCTTTCCCCAACAAGTGGGTTCACAGGTTGCAAGATTTACAATTATTCTGTGGTCTGACATCAGAATAATTACATTTCTTAGCTGAAATTCTGGATTCCATGTTCAGGTCAGATAAATGCTCATAAGGTGTGCCCCATCCACTTGGCAAATTTCTGTAGAGAGTGGTTGCACATACTGTTTTACTCTTTAGGGAAACAGAGTTCTAGTGAGTATAAAACCATTTAAAATTCAGTGGGCCAAGGAGAGCCAGTTTAATTTCGGATACATCTCTGGGAACCAAACTGGGTCTTACAATTGTTGTTCTCGGACAGAAATGACCAATTCAGATTCCATTTTGGGGCTTCATGTGGTTCAGGAGTCTCAGAGTTAATGAGTGAAACAACTGCACATTAATATTTTTGGAATCTGGGACTATTAATACTCTCCCTCTTGCCTGTGGTTTTAAATTAGTGTTTTAAAATGCCCGTATTTAAAAGAACAAAGATACATTAACCATCCTAGAAAATGTAAAGTGCATAGGTGTGCAAATATAGCAAATGTGTTTGCAGACTTTTAATATAAGGAAGCTTTTCACTGCATTTCAGATACTTGAGGAAAGTCCATTCTATTATTTTTGGAAACATAAACCCTCTCATACTTAGAAACGATAAATATGATACAAACCATTGATCCATATGTCTGGTTCCAGTGCAGCTGACAGCCATACATGCATCCATACTCGCTCTTCCTAAATTGAAAAATGTGATCATGTTTTGTGGAATTGTTCTGAAACCATCCAGAATTGGTTAGAGTATACAGAATGCTTGTGAACCTGGTACCGATGTATGTAGAACACAGTGCAGCTTTACTGTGGTGTTTACATGATGTGATGCTGTTGCAGGTTTTATTTCCATTTGGAGCCCCACACCTTCTGTTGGCCCTTCAGTCTGTAGTGTACGTGGAATTCCACAATGGAGCGCAGTCACTATTTATTTACTTCCTCTTTCCTTTCCAAGTCCCTTTCCCTGGGGGCAGAATAGGCTTGGCTTGTAACTGATCTGATCAGCAGCCGTTCTTGTTGTGTTGTTTATGATTGAAATGTCTGAGATGATGCTAGTTTTTCATGCTGTTGCTGGGGATTGAGTTGGCAGTGGGCTGACTGCATGTCAGAAGCAGTGGGTTTTCCAACAGCTGCTGTGAGATGAAACTTATAGCATCATCAGGCTTGAGGAATGTGTAACCCTGTCACAGTCATAGTTATTAGCTGTTAGAGTGAGGACTAGAATAATCATTCAATTCCTGCTTAGGTGCCATGGTGATGAGTGCACTGGTAAGGCAAAGCGCTACCCTTAGGAAAACAAACACAAAATTCCTTTTATTTGTACTTTGTACATCAAGTGGATCTTTGAATTAATAGTTGTTCTTGGGACAGTGCTGCACTGTGTCCATGTATATGGCCTTCCTAGGGACAGCTGCTGAACCTAGGGGTGTGCTAATCTCATACCTCCCAGCAAGCCCTATTTAGGAGGGGCAGTCCCTTTTTGGGTGCCAGATCCCACCGTCCCTCTTTCAGAAGGTCAAATTCCCTCTTTCAGGAGAGTCAAAAAAAATTGGCATTCAAGCCTTGGGTACCTCTCTCCTGGCTTCCTCCCAGGAGAGCACTTGAGAGGACAATGGGAAGAGGATGGTATAATAAGAAACCAAGTGGAATGAAACCAGGAGACCTTCCATATCTTTATGCACTTGGGATGTGAATGGGCAGAGTTTAATTGGGGGTGGGGGTGGGGTCTTATTGGCCCACGGATAGGGGCTTGTCCCTCTGGTTGCTAAGATATTGGGAGGAATGTAGTCTGGAGGGATTTCTGCAGATCCCTACAATTCTGTCCTGATATGCACCGAGAATTGGAAAGAAACTCAATCTTGCCTTCCCCTCCTCTTACAGCTTGCTGAGCAGTAGGCATGTAATTGTAGCAGGGGCAGGAACAACAGAGTCTGAAGATAAGTCACCACACAGGCATTGAGAAGAAACAACCAGGAAGAGACAGGGCCGGACTTAGGAATTTTACGCCCCATGGCCCTTCTCAGGCTGCTGCCCTCAAGCCCCACCCCCACGCTGCATGTTCATGGGTGGGGGAGTCCCATGTGAACGATGCGGCATATGCCCCCGCAGTGAAAGGGGATGCGTGCACCTGCCTAACACACATCCCCACTCGTCTCCTCGCATGGAGCAACCGGGGAAAACGGCGGATGCTCTGTGGGTGCGGAAGAATGGGGATGCGTGTGTGGCCATTTGCATGGCCCGTCCACGCACCTGCATGCCTACGGACCCACCCACCCGGCAGAGCAGTGTAGAAAGGGCCTATGAGGAGCCACTTGAAGAACAAAGGTTGCTGGCTTGTAAACAAGGTTCTTTGAGATGGCCCCAAACACTCTAGAAAGGGTTGGAAGGAACTGTTGTTCTGTGTAGGAGAGTGCTTTTTATACTAGAGGAGCTCGACACATCACGTGATCTATTATTTGAATATGGTGAGCGTGCCATGCACAACTCAGTTGTGAGAATTAGGAGCCATCTCGAAGAACCTTCTTTACAAGGCAACAACCTCCTGATCACTCACATGGGAAGGAGTTGTTTGTTGTAAACAAATAGCTTTATCTCCCAGTCCTATCTGTCCTGCTGCCACTACTAGCAGGCATACAGCAGAGGCAGGTGAGGGATGGGGACCCAGGCAGCAGGCTTTGGTTGTGGGCAGCAGGTTTTGGCTGTGGGTAGCAGCCTCCTTACGGGGGGGTGGGGGGGAACAACAAAAAAAACCCCTCCAAAACAGAGCGGGGCAGCGTAGGCGCTAGGATTGCTGAACCCCAGAAAATGTCATCTGGGCCTGGGAAGAGGTATACGTTGGAAAACTCGACAAAAAAGCAGGTCTGCTTCTTTCTAAACTATATCACCAATCATTTTCTCCAGAGCAAGACCCCCCTCTCTGGATTAATGACTCCTCCTTTGCAGAGTTTGCTAGTTTCCCTTTCTGCATTCCTCTGCTAAGGGGAAAAGGCCATTAGCTGTGCAAATAATTTGGTTTCAACACAATGAAGGGAAAACAGCAGCGTGTCCGTTCCTTACGTGTAGTGGCTTCTGAAGCGTCTATCTTTAGTCCGTTGTTTTTGAACCCAATGAGCTATGATGAATAGTTCCCTAACCTGTCTACAGTCTGTAGTTTCTACCCCAGAGGTTCCCAAACTGTGGTCCAGACCATCAGTGGTGATGCATTGTCTGCAGAGAGTGTAGCAATCTGATACATATTTGCTATACTTTGCATGTCATTGTTGCTGTCTGAGGACACAGAATTATTTTGTGTCTTGGTTGTTGGGCGCGGGTGCTGAGGCAGTGCTACCTTTTATTGACGGGCATTGTTAATGCCTCCTTTAGGGAGGGGAAGGTGCCAGCCATTCTCAAATGTGCGGAGGTCCACACCCTCCTCAGGAAACCATCTCTTAACATTGTAGTGCTTGCCAAACTGCCTTTCTTAGGAAAGGTGATTGAGAAGGCTGTGACTGTGTGGCAACAGACACCTGCACTCCAACAAATTTTAGGGAGAACTTTAGTCTGGGTTCAGGTCTTCTCATGGGGTAGAGACTGCACTTGCCAGGGTGTTGAATGATCTGCTGATGACCTTAGATCAAAGACAGCTGGCCATTTTGGTCATGCTGGACCTTACGGCAGTGTTGGATATGATTGACTATGGATTGCTGCTTTGGCGGGTGAGGGACAATGCTGGTGTGATGGGAGCTGCTGGTTGGTGGCTTCAGTCATACCTGGAAGAAAGGAGTCAATCGGTGGTGATGGATGGATATATTTTTTTAAAATTTATTTATTTAATTCCATTTATATGTCGCCCTCTATGCCTAAGGCATTTTGGGGCGGCTTCCAACATAAAATAAACAATATAAAAATCCACACATTTAAAACCATTTAAAAATACCCCCATACAAAAATTTAGCCCACCCTCCCCTCCCCACCTCTGAAGACCTGGGAGAACAGCCATGTCTTTCACGCCCGACTGAAGGCCAGCAGGCTCGGGGCCAGTCGTTCTTCCTCTGGGAGGGAGTTCCACAGCTGGGGCCCAGCCACCGAGAATGCCCTCTCCATTCTAGCCCTCCGCCTTATGCGGGGGATCTCCAAGAAGGTGCCCCGGTGGACCGGAGAGTCCGTCCTGAGTCACGGCGGTTGAGGCGGTCCCTGAGGTATCCAGGTCCAAGACCGTACAGGGTCTTATAGATCAATGTCAACACCTTGAACCTGGCTCGGCGCATTACAGGCAGCCAGCACAGCGCACGGAGCACTGGTGTTACGTGCTGTTGTTGGCCTGTCCCTGTTAGGAGACGGGCCGCCACATTCTGCACTAGCTGCAATCTCCGGGCCAGCGTCAAGGGAAGCCCCACGTAGAGCGCATTACAGTAGTCCAGCCTCGAGGTGATGAAGGCATGGATCAAAGTGACCAGGTCGGGTCTGGAGATATACAGGCACCAGATACAGCTGGCAGAAAGCCGCCTTCACCGCCACATCCACCTGCTGATCTAGATGGAGACCCGCATCCAATAATACCCCCAGACTCTGAACTTGCTGAGCCATGGAGGGGCACACCCCCTCCACAAGGGGGAGCACCACCTCCCCTGCCCGGCCCACCACCATCACCTCTGTCTTATCGGGATCGAGCTTCAGTCTGCTCTACCATAACCAGCTCACCACGGCCTCCAAACACTGAGATAGCATGGAGACGGCAGGGTCTGGGTCAGCTGAAAAAGAGAGGTAAAGCTGGGTATCATCAGCGTATTGGTGGCAACGCACACCAAACCCTCTCACAATCTCCCCCCAAGGGCTGCATATATACATTAAATAATAAAGGAGACAAGATTGAATCTAACCCCCGGGCCACAGTCCAGGGCCCGGGGGCTAGATCTTCTGCTCCAAGACAACCCGCTGGGTCCTCCCCGAGAGGAATGACTCAAACCAACCAAGGGTGGTCCCATCCAGACCCCCCAGGTCACGCAACCATCTCAACAGCAGCCCGTGGTCCACTGTATCAAATGCGGCCGAGAGATCTAGCAGGACCAGTAATGTCGAACGTCCTGCATCCATCTCCTGGCAGAGATCATCTACCAAGGCCACCAACGCTGTCTCCGTACCATGGCTGGGCCGAAACCCTGATTGAAAGGGGTCGAGAAAACCGATGCTGTTCAGGTGAGTCTGGAGCTGCAGGGCCACTGCCCATTCAATAACCTTCCCTAAAAAGGGAAAGTTAGAGACAGGTCAGTAACTGGCGAGTGCGCCCACATCCAAAGATGGCTTCTTCAACAGGGGGCGCACCACCGCCTCTTTGAGGCCGGGGGGCAAACTCCCCTGCCGAAGGGACGCGTTGATAATCCCCACCAGCACCGACCCCAGTATCTCCCTGGAGGCTTTCACCAACCAGGATGGGCAAGGATCTAATTCACAACTAGTGGCCCTCACTGACCCCAGGATCTCCACAGCATCGACTAGTGTCACTTCCTGAAACTCATCCCAGAAAGATGGACCAGACGGTGCCTCCATCACCTGATGCTCTATTCCTACTGTCTCTAATCCAGTGTTGAAGTTACTCTGGATCCGAGTGATCGTGTCTGCAAAATAGGTGGCAAACTCCTCGCAGCGGGCCTGGGACAAGTTTCCGTCCAGGCGGAAGGAGGCCGGACTGACCAGCCCCCGCACCACCCGGAACAGCTCCGCTGGATGCGACTTTGCAGATGCTATGCGGGTGGCAAATAATTCTTTCTTTGCCACCCTCACAGCCTCAACGTAGGACCACAAATGGGCCCTGCGGAGAAGTCAGTCGGACGCATCATCCTTGAGGTGCCTGAAATGCAGCGTTTCTCAAGGTTCTGTTCTTTCATCCATTTTAACATATACATGCAGCCCTTTAGGGCTATCATGATTAAGCATGGGGTTGAGTATCATCAGAACGCTGATGATTCATTATGGTATCTCTCTTGCCCCATGAGCCCTGCCAACTCTGCCTCTGCCTTGGAGGAATGCCTGAATGATACAGCTGCCTGGATGTGTCGAAGTTACATTGTGCGCAAGCCCAAGATAATGTTGGCGGGAAGGGGCAGCCCATACGAGAATGCCCTTGCCTCCCTTGGGTCCTTAAATGTGGATGAGGTCGGGGTGGAGGTAGTGGGCCAGGTAAAGAATTTGGGTGTCATTTTTCGACTATGCTCTCTCCATTAAAACCAGGTGTTGGATGTGGTTTGGAAATGCTTTTTTTTTTTCAATTACGCAGTTTAGTTATGCCCTTATTTATCCCAGGCTGACCTTGCCACAGTCACCCATGCCCTGGTGACTACAAGGCTTGATTTCTGTAATTCCCTCTTCCATGGGCTACCGGCAGTTCTTATCCGTCGCTTGCAGTCTGTTCAGAGCGCGGCTGCTTACTGGTTTGGGCAGCCATGATCATACTATGCCTGCCCTGCACTCTCTGCATTGGCTGCCTGTGGAGTGATGGACTGAGTTTAAGATTGCGCTGTTGGTTTTCAGGGCCCTGAATGGTTTAGGCCCTGGCTATATTTGAGACCTACTTTTGGAGTCTTGCACTGATGGACATCTGCACTCAGGAACCACTCTCTGTTTGGGGTTCTGCCATCGCGCCTTAAGTTGGCAGGTGATGGGGCTTTTGCTGTGGCTGACCCCTCGGTGTACAACTCGCTCCCTCTGGATGTTTGTCTCAGTTCCTCCCTCCTTACCTTTAAAAAGCACCTGAAAACACATTTATTTTCTAGGTACTTTTAGGATCAACTGCTGGTTCCCTTAATTGTACTCTGTCTTTTTTCCTTCCCATATTTTAAAGTATTTTATTATTGTTTTAAATTGCCTTGAATTGTTTTAAATTGTGCTATACTCTTTATAGTGTGTTATATTCTGTGAAGCGCTCGGAGTGCCATATAAGGCAGGGGGGTGCTATATAAATATAATGGTGGTGGTTGTTGTTGGTTGTTAACACACGAGAGGGGAGGCTCACAGATACTCTGTGGTGCCCCGCCCCGCAGCCACCACCTAGAGGCTTCGCATGGGACTACAACTAATGGGCAGGTGTTCCTCCCTGCAGTGGTTCGCCTGCACTCCCCACTAACACCATAGAGTTGTGGTTGCCTTGCCTTAGCCTGCTGTCCGAGACTCTGTGACACTAAGTGTGGGCATAGGTAGCTGCTCAGTTGGGGGCAGCTGTGGGGGTCCTCGTAGCTCCTCCAGTGCACAGTAGGCGGCCACAGGGTAGTGCATTGCTCCGCCTTTCCCCAGATTTGCCTGCGTGGTATCATCGGCCTTCTATGGGATGACTCCGTGAGTAGTGGTCCCCGTGTGAATCTGGGGTTAATGGAGGTGAAGGTAGGGTGTAAAGAGATGCGCTGTTGCCCCAAGTCTTAAAATGGGGTCCACTTTTAAGAACCCCTTCTCTAGACTGATCTGAAACGTCAGTCTTACGTTGAGATCAGCACCCCCCCCCCCCCAAATGGTTTGCATTTGTTTTACTTCTATGCCCGTTTAAATTTATACCTGAAATTATACAGGTGGAACTCTTTTTAGTTAAACAATCGGAGCTTAAACTGGCTGCTCAGAAGCTGCTGCTTACCGCACTGTTATGCTTTCTAGAAGTCTGGTTTGCTGGATCTTTCCCTTCCATGCCTCAACAAGGGGGAAAAAAAATCTGTTTCTATTGGTGTGTGATCCATTGATGTGAATGGGATTTGCACTAGTCCTAAGCAGCCAGAGAGTTGCGCACTCCATGTTGGAAACCATTCTTGAGATAGAAACAAAACTGGAGACTTGATGTGTAACATTTTGCAATGTGTAACTAACTTTTATTTTGCAGAATGAGTCATGGAGCTTGCTGTTACTGCCTAGCCTCATCAGTGCTTTTATGAAAGGGAATCGACTAGCAAAAGACCAGTTTTATTAGAGCTCTTTGGTTCTTAAAAAAAGTTTCGACACCAGCTCATCTTGTGCTTGCATTACAGTGCTGTATGCGTGAATTTGTCCTTTTCTTGTGCCCTGTATAGTGTTACAATGAAACTACTGCTAAATTAGCTGTTTTCTATAACACTGTACTAGTCACAAAAGGACTGAAGTTGTTTGTTTTTCTAGTACATTGGAAAATTGTTCTGCCTAATTAATTTTATTTATAGTTGAAAAGAGTTTTTAAACTGGGCCAACACTGCGTTTGAATGAAGTTTCAGAAGAGACACTGGAAATACAATATTCTTCAGTCAAACTGCTCCATACTGCAATTTAAGGCTGAGTTGATGAGTGTGTGTCTCTCCTTTTTCCCCTTCTTCTTAAACGTCCGAATTTACTTGCTTCTCCCAAAAAATATATTTCACTTTTCAAATGGTAAAGATGAAGGGAGATGGAAATCTTTTTATCCGAACTTTAAAATTGGTTGGTTTACAAACTTAGTACATTTGATTTATTTGGTTGGTCTTGTGTCTTAAACATATTTCTGTATGAAAGCTATGCAAATTATAAAATACAGTATAATATTATGTATAAATTTGTGATGGATGTTTGTACTCATGGCCCTCTGAGTTCTGCTATTTCAGAAATTTTCATGAAACTTAGCAGTTGGCCAAATACTTGCAGAAAGTGCATCCAGTAACATGAAATTACAGCCTCGGGGGCAGGCACTGCACTTGAGGCAATGGGGCTCTTGCTCTGGCAAGTGGCAGAATATCTTCTGGAGTCATGGGTCTCTCTGCTATGCCTGTGAAAGAGGAGCGACCCACAACCCCTTGCTGGAGACCAGAGATGGTTGTGTTGTGTTTTGTAGTTTCAAATATGAGATGTTCAAAATGGAAAATTGCTGCAGGAGCTCATCCTGTAAGGACTTGGTCAGTACTCTGTAAATAACTACCAGGGGCATCTATTTTACAGATCTATGCAGACACCCCTTTCCTGCTATGCTCTGAACAGAAGCAGTATATGCTTTGATACTTTAATTTTTTCTTTTGGTCCAGGTTGAAGAAAGACTTAGGCTACTTTCCCATGAGCTGCTTTGGCGCTGCGGGAGCATGCACTATCCAAATCTAGCACAGCTCACGTCTTGTGGAAAAGGAGATAGTCTTTCGCCGGCAAGCTCACGCAATGGACTGTTAATTGCGCAAGTCTGCCAGCAGGGGAGCCACGCTTCCTTCTTTGCAATGAGACAGGAGCTGCGCTCGATTTCAACAGTGCGTGCTCCCGCGATGCAAAAGCATCTTTTGGGAAAGCAGCCTTAGTCCTTTTCCTGTGGCTGTGACCTGGGTGGTTGATTCAAATGTAAGAATTAAAGATATTTAAAGTAGTGACATCTTAGGGTATGTTTAATTGGGGACTAATATTTCTTTTGAAAACTTTTAAATTAAATATGGGGTACATCTGACCATGTGAATACCATTCTCCTTGCTGGCTCTAGCTGGATGTACGTGCTGCAGCTTTATGGGTGAAACAAATGCCTTTGCTCCACTTGTTGTACAGCTCCCACTCCCCCTGTGGTTTCAGCTGGCCCCTTTGGCTGAGTTTTTTTATTATCTTGTACGAAGATAAGAAAACTAGGCAGGCAGCCAGTGACTGTTTGGCTATAATAGAACCAGTGGTATGTGCAAAATTTGATTACTGCTGTCAACACCAGGATGAATAAAAGAAAGTACGTTCCCTAGTCAGATAGCTGATAAATAAATGGTCTATTGAATTCAGTAGTAGTAGGAATGAGACCGTCATCTTTGCTGAATGAATGAAGTGGTTTGTGGATTGAGTGCATGTGTTGAACTATTAGGATTTTGTTGTCTGTTTTTTTAAAAATCAAGTTCACTCCAAAGCTCAGCCTGTCCCTTTCTTGTTTATCAGGTATTGCAACTGATGTGTGATTCACACCCAATGTGCTATTTTTAGATTTTGGCAGAAGCCCTTGCATTATTTTTTTTTACTTAAGATTTTTAAATGTCTTGCTATTTTTGCTGCTTATTTTTTCATTTAGTAACTTTTGATACAACTCTCATTTGGTGGAGAGGTTCCCAATGTCTTGATAGGTTTTAAGTTGGTCCTTATGAAGAGGAAGCAATGTATAATGTAGTGCAGACTCATAAGAACGTAAGTAGTGCTGTACTGGGTCAGACCAATGGTCCCATCAAGCCCAGCATCCTGTCTCCGACAGTGGCCAATTTCTGTCTCTTGAGAGAAGTACCCAACAGGTCAAAATGGGCAATCCATCTTCTGTTCCAGCCCCCAACAGTCACCGGTTATGTCCCCCAGACTTGGCTAATAGCCATTAATGGACCTATCCTCCAAGAACTTACCCAATCTCTTTTAAAAACCAGCTACACTACTGGCCTTGACCACTTCCCCTGGCAGCAAATTCCACAAGTTAACTGTGCGCTGAGTAAAAAAACTCCACAAAAAACTTCCTCTTTCTTGCGTTAAATCTTCAGCCAGTTAATTTCATGGAGTGTCCTCTTGTTGTAGTACTGTTAGAGAGGGTAAATAACTGCTCCCTTATTTATGTGTTCAACACCACTCACGATTTTATAGACTTCTATCATATCCCCAATTGTCATCTCTTCTTCAAGCTTAAGTGCCCCCAACCTGTTGAGTCTCTCTTCATACAGGAGCCGTTCCATAACCGTGATCATTTTTGTTGCCCTTCTCTGTACCTTTTCTAGTTCTACTCATCTAATTAATATTTGTGTCTCCTCACATATATTTTCAATTGACTTCTCCCTACACTTATATTATTGGATAGGTTCCACGCATGATGCTGCAAATACATGAATGATTCTACTTATTAGCATAAATGTTTGTAGAATAGGAGCCTTAACTTTTGTCTCCATAAAACTTGACTGACTTGTTTGGAAGAAGCTTACCAATTTGAATTGTTGATGATGTGCATTTTTAGACGAAAGACATTTCTTCTGCAGTTTAAGAATCTGGCTTGAGAAAACACCAGCAGAAGTGGATTTAGATCCTCCTTGCTGGACTGGAAGTCACCCAGGCACCGTTGGAAACAGCAGCGCTGGGCGACTCCCAGAAGTTTTGAGATGTGGACTAGTAAAACCTCAACTACCGGGGATTTACCTAGTTCACATCTCAAAACTTCTGGGAGTTGCCCAGCGCTGCTGTTTCCAATGGCACCCAGGCAGCTTCCAATCTGGAGAGGAGCATCTAAATCCCACCATCACCACGTGGGCTTCCCGACGCCATATATTTTAAGCTGTGGGAGAAATGTCTCCTGTCTAAAAATTCCCAATGACATCCACTACGTTGCTGTAATCCCACTGTGGTTTTTTAACCCTCAAATGCAAATGGGATTGCACGGGACCCTGGAAGTTGTTCAAAAAATTCATATAACTTTTTTAGCAAACCTGTGCCACTTCATATTCCATGTATTCCTCAAGGATATGGGGCCTGTTGTGTGTCATTGATTCACGCTCCCCCATTGTAGGGTTTTTAAAAAGAACAATTTCAGTGAATACTAGAACATTAATGGGCTACAATGGATCCCCATTGGAATGAATGGGAAAATGAACGTATTATATGCCCATGATCGTGGGGTCATATTAGCCTAAAACACAACGTAGAATTTTGTAAGTTTTCATAATATGCTATTTTCTGTGTTTGCAGAAAAATTTCAGTACAAGTGTATTGCGGGGTCAGTTACACCCCAGGTGGAAAACTCCAATTACCAACTTAAAGCAAAGTTGTATCTTTAAATTAATTTCACAGCAGTTAACCTTTTCATAATGTGAAGATTCAGTGATGGTTTTTTACTTGCAAGGTTGTGTTGGAAAATAAATAAATTATCATTTAAGCGGAAGGGTTCATTTCAGCCCCTTCATTAGTTACTTATGGCAGCCGGCTATTGAAATGTAGACGCGCTCCCGATAGCTCAGGCTCTTGAAATGAAGCTGTCTGCATTGTGAGTTACATCACCTACTTTTAAGCAAACACTTCTTATCACCTAGGTGTTGCCTCGTTTGCATATGAATGTGCTGTCCCTGACACAAACAAATCTATTTAAGTCTATTTATTCCTTTGTTGTTATGTTCAGTACTTAGTTGAAAATGTTACTTTTGCAGTTTCTGTACATCTTATGTTCCAAAAATGGGGGGGGGGAAGAAGAGAGGAGGGGGAGGTGTCAATTCAAACCAGTACCCTTATTGGTGGGATTTTACAACAGTGGGGGTCTCTAGTAACCCCATAGGCTTTTGTGCTGGCCATATATTTCTGTACCAAACCCAATTTTTTTATGTTAAACTGGAGTCCTTTTCAAATCAATCATATTTATACTTTTCAACTGTGATTTAATTGGGGTGTATCATTACCCCATAAGTAGGCTAATACAGAAGGTTTTTTAATTTATTTATTAAAAGACTTAATATCCTGCCCCTCCTGCCACAGGCAGCTCGGGGCTGCTTACAACGACATAAAACAATTAAAACCATAAAATTATATAAAAAAAAATATGACTCCTCCCCCGCCAAATGCCTGACGGAACAGCCAAGTCTTGCAGCTTTTTTGAAAGGAGGGAAGGTCCAGGGCCAGATGCACCCCCACCAGAAGGAAGTTCCACAGCATCGATGCAGCCACCGAGAATGCCCTCATCTACGTGGCTCCCTGGAAAACTCGGGGGATCACAAGAAGGGCATTCCCCGATGACCGCAGGGGCCGGTCCAGTACCCAGGGTGTGAGGTGGTCCTGCAGGCAGACAGGGTCCAGACCGTTTAGGGCTTTATAGGTTAAAACCAGCACCTTGAATCGGGCTTGGAAGACTATCCGCAGCCAATGCAGAGAGAGCTTTTTTCGCTGCCCTCATCGCCTCGGCATATGCTCGTAAACTGGCTCTATGCTGTAATCTGTGGGCTTCAGTACGGTAACGATGCCACCGTTGCTCTAACCGCCACCCTTCTCGCTTCAGCACTTGCAGCTCCTCCGAAAACCACGGGGGCCTGCAGTGCTGTCGCCTGGGCAGCGGACGTCTAGGAGCCGTCCGATCAATGGCCTCAGTCAGCAGAGTGTTCCATAGTGCGACAAGGTCATCGATGTCAGAGGGTACCTCCCAGAGATCCAAACGGAACTATTCCGGTTCCATTAACCTCTGGGGTGAACCATTTGAATTAGCTCCACACCCTTCCGGGGGCAGACATGTGCTAAGGGAGAGGTCTGTAGGAGATAATGATCCGACCATGACAAGGGCACTGCTGATATGTCCCCCAATAATGAACCCCCTGCCTCAAGGCCGGTGCAAAACATGAGATCGAGAGTATGTCCCCCCCGATGTGTCAGGCCGCTGACCATTTGGGACAGGCCTATGGTGGCCATGAACTTGTGCTCCGCCCCCCCCCCCCAAGGTCGGCGTCGGTGTGGATGTTGAAGTCCCCCCAGACTAATGCCTTTTAGAGTGTATTAGGGTTAAAATATACTTGAATGCACACACAACTCTTTCAAACTACTTAGACGCCTTTTGAATATTTAACAAATACTCTTTTGTACAGAAATATTCCTTTGGCTATAGTAAACCTGTTTTGTGTGTGTATGTGTGTTGTTTTACCTGTTGTTGCTTAGCTGTGACCAGTAAAATTAATAATGTAAAAATACAGATTAAGATCCCAAATTGTAAATGGCTTTAAATTTTAAATGTATTATGTAATTAAAGTGAAAGGTTTGTAACCTGCCAGTAGCGGAGCTTGGAATTTTTTTCTTTTGTTGACATCAAAACACTGCAGGGAAGATGGGGAGTTGCATGTCTCATAATGCTTAAGGGGACACTGGAGTGTCTGCATGAAATATGAATTTTAGCCTATTAACTGTGGTGCCAATGTAACCTTAAAATTATTAAAACTGAGAATTACTATTCTCTCCTGGAGTTTCCCTAGGCTGAGGTTTTCATCTATTATGTATTTGGAGATTTTTTTCAAAGCAGTGTGGTGTATTAAGCAGTGCTCTTTGTACTAAAATGGAAGATCTCCCCTACTCTGATTTGAAAATAAGGGGGAGATTTTTCAGTGGCACAAAAAGCAGCTGGGACTGCTGGCTATCCATAGGTGTTTAGTAGTTTAACTGCTAGTTGTGTCATGGAAAAAACTTTTTCAAGGTAGTTTGCATGGAATTGAAGCTTTGAGTTTTTTCTGTAGAAAACTTGTGTTTTTTAACTTATAGTGCTATGTCACTAATATTTATGATGTAACTGTTTTTACAAATGTTAAAAATGAAAATTTAGAGCATTTGATTATGGAACTTCAGAAGGTTATCTAATTGTGAGAGCAGTTCCCATTGCTTTAATTCCTATCTTGTGCATGTAGAGTTTTGCTGTTGTCCCTTCGAAAACAGGAAGGCAAGTAGCTATTTTTTCTTCCCAATAATATGGCATAAGAGCACATTCTTAAACAGTTGACTTTTCATCTGTTTAAGATCACGTTACTTGCACATATTCTTTCACTGCAAAATGTTCATTTGCTTCCTGAGTGACTACTCCTATTGTTGCCAAGTCAGTGAAATCAATTATGCCTTCCACCCCAAAAAAATCCCAGCATGCATTTCTTATGCTGGTGTTAATAAGCACTTCCTCTGCATCTTCACTTTTCATTTGTAATGAACATTAAGTGTGATCATGAGCCTTCATCTAGACAAGAACTTTCTGTGGAAAAACTACAGGTTTGCTTCACATGGGAATATGTCTTCCTCTCTTTCAGTAGGTATGTATGCTTAAATATCTAGTATACTGGATCTTGTTTGCCTTCCTTTTATCTGATATGAGCCGCAGCTTTTCATTGACGGTGTAAGTTGTTCAAGTTTAACAGTAATGTGTCACTTAGAGCACGGCAGGAAACAGTTCCGCAAAAAGGTAGTTTAGTCTGCTATTTGTGGCACAACTCGCAGCAGCCCGTGTGAATAATGACTGGTTAAAACTTGCAGCTAGAAGATCCACTTGTGTAATGTTTCTAGCAATTACTGTTAAAGCTAAAATGTTATCCATGTCAACATTATTAAAGTTTTGTCTTTTGCTAATTGGCTTACTTAAAATACATTTTCAGGAGGCTGTGGATGAGATTCGCAAGTTTAACATGCTGAAGGAATGCAGTACATCATTTGGAGTTGAATAATTATCTAAGCGTATAAAATATAGTTCTGCCTCTTGGTATTTCTGAGCATTTTGGATAGATTTCATGTACCAGCTTCATTACTTATCTCATTTCAGTCAGTGGGCAGAGATTGTTGCCATTGCATAGAATTCGAGGGAGATGTGTGTGTATTTTTTTTTTTTTTAGGGAGATAACCAGATTGCTGTTAAACTACTATAATAAAACGTTCTCAGGATTACTAACAACCCAGCTGTTGTAGAGTGATGGGGAAGGAAGTGGAAGTATTTTTCTTTTCTGAAAGTTCAGGAATTGAAGACTTTGCTTTGAAGTATGGACATAAGGTTAAAAAAAAAAAAGTGGAACTTAGAAAGCAGTGGCTTTTGTCAGGGCTCCAGTCTATATGAAATGTCAGTTTTTAGACATGGTGATCTGGTACTGGCAGAATGTGAAATTGCAAGCTTTTAATCACCCCACTCTAATTAAAATGAAGAATCTGATACTTTGCTGATGCAAGCTTGCAAAGCTCTGTTGACTTCAATACAACTGCTCCAGTTTCTTGACAGCGGCTGAGTAGATTTGGCCCATTGTTTTTATTTTTTCATTTTGTCCTTGTGCAGATTTTTGGCTGCTAGGTTTTTTGAACTGCTATAGGAAAGGTTTTGAAATTCTTCTGGAAAGAGAAATCTAACTTTTAAGATGTATAAAGATCCAACTGTCCCTTATTTTCTAGTAAGAGCAGATATTGTGAGGTACGATGGCCAGACAAAACACACTCAACAGGCTTAGAGTGGGACCAGTGCTCTGAGAACATTATGATCTCAGTACTTCTGCATCTTGAATGTAAAGCTATTTGAGGACTTCTCCCCCCTCCCTTCCCCCAACACCCTCTCTTTTGTACCCATGGTTCCCTAGAGTACAGGCTTGAAGGTAAAGGATGTTGTAAGCAGTAGGTTTCATTATTTACTGAACTCTGGTTTTGTGAAAACTTTCAAAATTTTATTTCACCTGCAAAATTAACCAGGGGCTCAATTCCCCCCCAATCTTCTACCTCAGTCCTTCAAGTATGGTACGTGCCTCAGAGTATGCGTTAGAGATTGGATTCAGTTACTCTAGTTACATGGGTCAAAGTTTCTAAGGGTTGCCTGTCCAAATGAAACAGGACTGAAGTGTTGCTGTAAATCCTTAATTAAGTTCCTGATGAGTGCTTGACCAAGTGCTAGATGTGCGTGTCTGAATTTTTTATTTTTTTTATTTTTAAATTAAAGCCACACATGTTCCCCTCTCCACTGCCTCTCTCCACAGTACATAAAGTTTTTAAAGGTATATTGTCAATTTTGATTGATGCACAATGTAATTCTTTATAAACCTTCAATAAGTTTGTAGCTTATTATTTTCCCCTACCCTCATGTTTATAAGCACCATACTCCTGTTTACAAATTATGGTGGTGGTTTTTGGAAAGCTGGCACACCAGATTAACTGACACGTTTATGATGATTCTCTAGAGCCAGAAGGCCTGGTATTGAACTGGTTGATAAGCTACAACCAGTCTTAAACCAGGGGCCTCCCCGACCCCCCTGGTCCCAGTACTGCGCTCTTAACCACTACACCACACTGCGTTCTGTGAAATCCCTGTCCCGAAGGACTTGCAGTCTAGGATGGACAGAAAAGGATAGATGAGGAGAGGAACATATGGAGGTGCAGGGGATACAGTCAGGAAGGTGAAAAGTTGCAGGCACACATGCTTAGCTTAGCTGCAAGAGGAGGAGGGTGTCCTGAAGGATAAGGCAGTATAGAGGGAAGCATCCGTGAACAATCTATAAAGGTGAGGAGATGGGGAAAGCTTGATGGAAGAGGCTGGTTTTTAAAGGGGATGTAGGGGGGAAGGGAGCAGAGCATACGTGCTCGGGGAGGGAGTTCCAGGTATAGGTGGCAGCAAGGGAGAAAGATATATTGCCGACGCACCAAAAGGAGACAAGGCAACACAATTGGGATTTGAACGGCCGCACTCTTTATTTTAACCAATTGTAATCATGATTCAGGTGGGGGATAATTGCCTAATGCGATATGGGTCCAGTACTGCATCTTAAAACATCCCGATCGAACAAACCCCATGGGTGGTTCCGATGTAGTCTTAATTACCACCCACAACATGTCTGTAACGTCTCCCCCTCTCAGTGACACTAGCCACAGGTGAGGGGGACCATAAACTCTCGAACATGAGTAAGGATGAGGGCGCCTGTCGACGGGGGACCATACTTGTCCCTACCGCCCTCGCTCGACGCCCCTCCCAGGGAGGCTGCCCCGCCGCTTGCTATACCCTGCATTCCGGTGAATGGGCCTCCCCATCGCTTAAGGAGATTACTCTTATGACTTATCTATCCTATTCTAACCTATAGTACTGGACCCCTGCAGAGTGCGACAATGAATGAAGAGCACACCACCCCCCCAAATTCGAAGGGGCAACAGATCTGGCCAAATACCCCACACTGTGAGGAAGGCGAAAAACAGGGCCCCTTTGGGTCAGATTAAGGCTCCTGCAAAAATTTCTTCCTGGCTCCACTGGTGGCCGATGATAATCCACAGTGCGAGGGGAAGGGTTGGGTGGGTGCCATTTCCAAGCTCGAGCCTCAAGTGGGGCTGTGAGCTCCGCCGTCCTCTCTAGATTCGGGTCACACCCTTAGGCACGACCCACGTGGTCTTCCTGGGAGATGACGCTTACTTATGACTTATCTATCCTATTCTAACCTGTAGTACTGGACCCCTGCCACAAAGGGGTCGCCGGAGGACCCGGACAAGCCCGACCCCCCACCAACTTACACAACCTGTCTAATACCTGAATCAGGGTCCCTTTCAAGGCTCCGAGGTGCAGCTCGTTACCCTCGGGTGACAGATGGACACCATCCTGTCCGAAAAGCCGAGGGCATTTATGCGTCAGTGCCCGGCTATCGATGCGCTCACCGCCCAAACTCGTGAGCCACTTTCCAACATCCCTGTTAACCACCTTCCTGGTCCTATCAATCTTCCTGGGGTGCACCCCTAGTCCCCACGTTATCCATTCGACTAAATCAGTCCAAATGATGAGGGCCAATGGGAATCGTTTTTTAATTTCCCATAGGTCCCTCTTGATATCTTTGCTCAGTTGGACGCCTTTCAGGTAAGGGATGTCATTCTCACCCAGGTGGATCACAATGATGTCGGGCAGGGGCCCCTGCTTTGGCACCTGGAGGGTCGGTATGAGGTGATGCCATCTCATTCCCCCCCCTGTCCTTCCATTGGATCTCAGCTTGTGATGATAAACCCAGCTGTGATCCCCAGTTGGTCTGATTGGCAGCCTTGCCTGCCCATCTCAGCAGGCTGTGGCCAACAATCCATATACACTTCCGAAACCGGAGGCGGGTGCACCTAGGAAATGAAAAATAATTTAGAACTGGTAATGTAGGTAGGCGGGCCACATGTACGTACGGTAGGCCCCCGACCTCCAACGTCCCACCGCCCGGATACCCTGTTCGGACATGCCGGCTTCCGCCGCCGATGTAGCCGCCCCAATCCTGAATGAATGCATTCCAAAGGCGGCTGGCGGCAAACCGAGGCGGAACAAAACAGCGCGGAGCACCGCTGTAAATTGGTACCTAGTCTGTGGGCGCTTGGATGTCTAAATGGGGGGCCCGGAGCGGCCCGATGTACCGTGAGGAACGCTTCGATAGCCCTGACTAGACACAAGTCGCCAACCTCTGCCCTATTCAATCTCACGAGTTGGCCTCTGCCCCTCTGGTCGGTCTTTGAACGACGTATATGCAGGGCCATCCTTATTGGGCCGATTTGGACGTTGTTAAGACGCAGTGCCCTCTCTGAGGTATCCCTTGGCGATTCAGATACTAGTTTGCTCACGCAGAAGGCTCCAAAAAATGCTAGCTTAAAAACTGAGTTAAATAGCAAAACTTCATAGTTATCGAAATAGATCTGGGGCAAAACCTCACACATATTCAACAGCAAAGATGGGGTAATGGGGGCCCGGTGATCAGGCCTTCTGACCTGTTCCCTGTGCCAGCCCTCAATAAGGCGCCTCGCAACCCCCCCCCCAGTCTGTGTGTGTGTGTGTGTTTCCCGTTAATTTACTCACGAAGCCCAACGCAGACAGTTTCCCTGCAGTGGGGGCCGCCCCCTTGTGCCGCAGGTGTAGGGCAAACTGGAGCATTTTGTCCTCTGGGATAGGGAAACCCGAGGCCCACCTCTGTGCCAACCGGTATAGCTGAAATTCCCGAAAGGCTCTGTCATAAGCAGCTCTTGTGCGCGCGCCAGGGAACCCAAAACGGCGGCGTGCAACTCTATGACCCAAGGCTCCAAACTGCTGGTGATAATGGCTCTGGGGTTGGTCTGTGGTGCGAGCAAGCCGAAACGCTCGATCTGGAAGTGAGAGAGGGCGTTGGCTACACTATTGTCTAGCCCTGGGACATGCCTGGCTTGGAAAAGGATGTTAAACTTCAGGCAAGTGAGTACGAACGCCCTCACGAGCTTCATAACCCTCGGTGATCGGGAGGACTGAGTGTTAATTATGTGTACCACAGCCTGATTGTCACACCAAAATAACACTGATCGGTCTGCTAGCTCGCTCGACCACAGTTGGACTGCTACCACGATGGGAAAGAGCTCCAGAAAGGTAAGGTCCCTGGTGATTCCCTGATCTATCCATTCACTTGGCCATGGGGCTGCCGCCCATCGGTCCCTAAAAATTACCCCCAAACCTGCACCACCGGTGGCATCCGAGTGTACCTGAAGCTCCACCTCGAGCAACAAACGGTCTCTCCAAAAACTGGTGCCATTGAATTTGGACAAGAAGGTGGCCCAAATTTGCAAATCCTCCCTCATTTCTTTTGTAAACCTGACGTGGTGGTGGTGGATTGCCCGCCAGCTTTGCATATAGGCAAGACAAGAACGTTCGGCTCAGTGCCACAACTCAGCACGCAAAATTCAGGCTACCTAAGATCGATTGGAGGCGGCCAACTTTCACCTTCACCGCCCCCAAGCACTCCTCCACTTTGTCCCGTAATAAGGTCAGCTTGTCCCGCGGGAGGCGGCCATAACCGTGTCCAGCTCGATCCCCGGGTAAGTCAGTCTAGTTGTAGGCCCTTCTGTCTTTTTGTGGGCTAGGGGAATGCCTAACTCTTCGACAACCCCCTAAAAAATTCTCATAAGTTCCACACACTCATCCGTGTTATCCCTCCCGATGAAGAGGAAATTGTCTAAGTATTTTGTCAGCCCCCCCTCCAATGGACCGCTGTTCCACTATTTATTTTTATTTATTTATTTATTTTATAAATTTATATCCCGCCCCCTCCTGCAATGCAGCTCGGGGCGGCTCACAACAGTAATAAAAACAATTAAAATTACTTAAAATATAAATATAAAATACATCAATAAAACAGGGCTAGAAGACAATAATAATTAAATAAATGGGCGGGGGATTAAAATCACCCCCCCCCCCCCCCCCCCCCCAAAGGCCTGGGCAAACAGCCAGGTCTTACAGTTCCGCCGAAATGTCAAAAGGCTTGGGGCCAGGCGAGCTTCCTCCGGAAGGGAGTTCCACAGCCGCGGCCCTACCACCGAGAATGCTCGCTCCATCGTGGCCCCCCGCTTAACACGGGGGACCTCCAGGAGGGCACCCCCGGCAGACCGCAGGAGCCGTTCCGGGGCGCGAAGGGCGAGGCGGTCCCTAAGGTATCCCTAACTATCCACCCGACCAAAGAACTGAACCTCTCGAGGGCAGAGCATGAAATGGAGCAGCCCATTGGCATGGCCTTATCATAGTAATACTCTCCGCTGAAATGGAATCCGAGGAGAGGAAAACTATCCGGACTCACCGGGAGCAGGCAAAATGCAGATTTAACGTCGCATTTTCCCAACACCGCACCGGGGCCGAAGGACCTCACTAGGGACACTGCGGAGTCGAATGAAGCATACCGGACCAAGGTAAGGTCCTTGGGTAATAGCATCATTGACCGACACCCCCCCCCGAGGATAGGACAAGTGATGGATTAACCGGAATTTTCTGGGGGCCTTCTTGGGCACCACCCGCAATGGGGAAATAACCATGTTGCTAAAGGGGGGGAACGGGAAAAGGGCCGGCTACCCGACCCTCCGTTCTTTCTCAATTTTTTGTTCCGAACTACATGTTCTAACCCTACCACCGACTTCAGGTTTGGGGCTATACTTTGCTGCTGCACCTCATGGGCTGGTATTCTAAAACCCCGCTGAAAACCCCCGACCACATATGCCACCTCCTCCCTATCTGGGTGGTCGAGGAGGGCAGACTCGAACTGGGCAACCTTAACTGGAGTTGGGGCTTTTTCCAGTGGTACTCGAGCCGCCAGTCCTGGCACTACCCTTCCCATAGGGGAACTGTTTGCCCCTTGCGCTGGGCTGCCTCCGCGGACAAGCGGAGTTCATGTGGTGGCCCCCACAGGTGGAGCATGCAGGCGAAATCTGCAAGCCGCCCATGAACATTTTCCGATGCCCTTTTCCCTTCGTCACGAAAGGACTCCGATGCTGACGAAGCCCCACCCTTTGCCAGGAGGTGACCACTGTCTGACTTGGGCGCATTCCCCGATCCACTCATACAATTGAGCCAGAGATCGTTGGCATGCAGGTCCCAGCTGAGTCCCAGGGTGAATGCTGCGTGGTGACGAAACGCTTCGTCATAGCGCAGCCATGCTCCGAACAGGCCTGCCTCATATGCCCGCTGCACTATGTCGGCGTATTTGAGCAAATCAGGCACCCGGCCGGGGTATGCTTGTATCATCACACCCTGGTAAATCGAGAAGGCCGCAGTTCAATTCGACCAATTCCTCTCTGCTTTCGGCCGCTTAAAGCGCTCCTTCTCTTCCTTTTTGTCCTGCTCAGCTGGATCCACGATGGGATCGCTGAACAATAGGGCGAAAATGTTGACGTACTCCCCCTTCCAGATCTTTTCTCTGGTCGCTGGGAGGAGATGGTCACCTATGGGAGCTGATATCATTGAGTACCCCCGCCCACTGGGCGGGGGCTGTCCCACACCAACCTGATGTGCCTGTGTTGTTGGTGCCCCGTTGCTTAGTGTCAGTGGATACGGGCATGTGGGGGCCCACACCTGTTGGATGTGTGCTCCCAAGGGAGCTGTGCTCTGACCCGACACCGGGCCTGCCCCTAATGGAACTGATCCAGTGCCAAACGCAGGCGCAGGGGAAGGGGGGGCAGGCACCGGGACACACGCCCCATTCCACCATACTAACTGGTTTTGGGCCACTGCACCCGGTTGCTGCAAGGCAGTTCCCACTCTGGCTGCCCCTCTCCCGGCCCCCTGGGGCGCCGGCCAGGCCGCCCAACCGGTGTTACCATTCCTCCCCCATGGAAGGGCCTGACTCTCACCTGCCGCCTGACTGGCTGGTACCCCTGCTCCTTGTTGCGGCCCTGGCTGTCCAGCTTGCTGTTGCACTAGGTGCCTGGATGGCACTCTCGATTCTTGCCACTCGCTGGCGCAGGTCGTCATCATCGTCTTCTCGCACAACCGCCGCTGCCGGCACGGGCCCTGCTGACAGAAAAGGGGGCAAGGGCTCCCCTGCCTGGAGGCCGACTCCGCTGCCTGACTCCACATGGCTGGAACACTGGCAGACGGTGAGGGCCCCCCGGGTAGGGGCTACCAATTTCCCGCTGGCGGTGCTGCAGCACCCCACCGCTAGTCCCCCCCAACGTCACCTCTTCCACCCGCCATCCCGACTGCTAGGTACATGGGCTGATTGGGGGTCCTCCTTAAGGAATCCCCCGCTCCTATGGGGCCACTTGCTACAGGGGGATCTGTCGTGCACAAGGGTGCCCTCTGGGTCCCTATACCGGGCTGGTGTCTTGCTCACCTGCCCGCCTCTATGCGGCGGAGGTGGGGCTGTGGAGGTCCTGGGCCCTGAGGGGTCACTCTGTGTTCCTTGGCCCCCTGGATTCACTCCCACTCCCAAATCTTGGCTGGGGTTTGGGTCCTGGGGGGCAGTGGATTGGGTGTACTCCACCTCTCCCCTATTCTGTTTCGGTCCCCACTTGGTCCCTCCAGCCCCCGCAGCCTGGCTGGTGTCTAGGTCCAAGAAGGTTGTGGCTGGGGGGTACCCCTCCCCACCTACATTATCCTGCAGCCCCCATGTGGTAGTAGGGTTGGTCCCTGGTGCCTGATTGGGGGGTGGGGTGGGACCCTGAAGGAGCTCCCTCAGCAGGGCCTCGCACCCATCCATCCTCTCCAAGAGGGGTATTTTCTCCCATGCCTCCGTGTGCCCCCCGGGGGGGGGCACCATTCCCTCCCCACTCACTGGGCCCACTTGTGGTTCACCCTCCCCCCAGTTGCATCTGCATCGGGGGGGGCACCGTTGCCACTTACTCGCCCCTGCTGCGGCGGCCGCCTTCTGTGTTCGTCCCATTCTCAGTTCACCGATGAGACGGACCCTTGCTGCAGCTCCAGCTGCCATTTCTGAGCTCGGGCCACAAGTGGGGCCGTGAGCTCCGTCGTCCTCTCTAGATTTGGGTCATGCCCTTAGGCGCGACCCACGTGGTCTTCCTGGGCCAATTCCAGCTGGCGGGGTTGCTGTAGCAACCCCGGCCGGGGATGGCAATTCAGTGCGGCCGCTGCTTTTTCCCGCCCTGGGGGATTGCTGCAACCCCGAGGCGGGAAACTTCCCTCTGACTGCCCTGCCTCCCCGCTAGTTGGGCGCGGTAAGGAGCCTCCCGCCGTCCACCATCCCCCTGAGGGGAAGGCGGAAGCAATTCTAGGGCACAGGAGACGGGTGGATGGTGATGGCGGTGGCAGACTGACACTAGAAGAGTAAATTTCCCAGGGTGGAATGAAGCAGGAAGTGAGGAAGAGAGATAAGGAGGTACATAAGGCCATGAAGAGCACCGAATGTAAGCCATCTGCTTAACGTTCACATAACCTATGTTTGGACTAGCTGAAAGGATCTGGGGTAGTTAAACTGAATGTGGAAGAAAGTGGAAACATACTAAAGGAGAGTCTGTTAATGTCGCAAAAGGAAGAAATACATCATTTGGAGGACTTAATTTCTTATTTTCCTTTATTAACAGTGCAATCCTGACTCCATAAGTCAATGGCTTAGCTCCCATTGGATTCAACAGGTGATAATTGTACCTTAAAACTAAAAAGAGAGAGCTTGAGTAATGTGCGTGGGAAGAAATGTTAGAGTTAAAATAAGCAGAAGTATTGAAAAGAAAAAATAGAGATCAGTTTGAAGGGAAAGAAAATGGAAATGGAAGGGATGCTCTGGATTCCAGACTGTCTTTCACCTGCGCAGAACAGTGACAAGTCCTGGCTGAGTCTATTCTAAACGCTGGCATTGTCACTCTTTTTTTGTGTGATTCATTGCACGCCAGAACATGTGAAAGTTCAAAGTGAAGTGCACCTAGTTTAACGTCTGTTCTATACAATCAAGTAAGTTAAAAACTCTACTTGACACCCATCTCTAATTGTTCCTACAGTGACTGATTAGTCTCGATAGACAGGACCAAGACTCCTACAAGGAATAAATGTACCATGCAGCAAAGCCGGAAACACACGCACTGGTTATTATCTCTGACAGGTTATGTGGTTAATGTTCACAATGTTATTGAAAAAAAGTGTATAACATGACAACATATGTAGTACTAAAGAACTGTAAAAAGCTGGAAATATCAATAAAAAGTACTTTACAAAAAAAAAAACACGCTTATTCTCTGAAACACGACGGTTTAGTTTGATAAAACTAAAACCTCATGTTTCACAGAATAAACTATCTTGCACTTTAAAACCTTTCTGTCTGATGTGGGAATGTTCGTATACACAGCTATCTAGTAATTTAAAAAATTCTTCTAAATTCATAGCCCCAGTGTTGTTGTCTGTCTGGTAATGAGTTGTACGGGTTTGTTTGTTTTGCTTTGTTTGTTTATTTTAAGTTGTATCCCACCCTTTCCCTTGGGCTCAGGGTGGCTCACGTACAGTTCAACTTAACGTTAACAATTAACATTTTTTCCATTAACGTTAAACTAACTCAACTAGTAATCCTCACAACAACCCTGTGAAGTAGGTTAGGCTGAGAGATCTGTGATGGGTCCAAGGTCACCCAGTGAGTTCATGGCTAAAGCGAGTCTTAAATCAGGGGCCTCCCCTGACCACCTGGTCCCACTAGTGCACTCTTAACCACTATGCTGCACTGCATTTTGTGAAATACAGTGTAACAATCCCATGGGACCAGGGAAAAAATTCATTGAATCTGGGTGCTGTTTTTTAGGTATGAATAATGCCCGAATGGACCATTGTGGACCCAGAGTTGCAGATCCCTACTTCCAACACCTCGGGCCCTGGCATGTACTTACCGGCCTCAGAGGAGTTGAAGCTCTGCTGGCCTGCTACTGCGGGGGAGACAGCCTCCGGACAGGACCCCTCACTGTGGTGTGCTGCCAAGAAAGGAGCTTGGCAGCGTGCATGTGGAAAATGACCACTGGAGCAAACTTGCGCATGAGGAAAATGGCTGCCGCCCTTAACCATGTGCCCGTGCATATGGTTAAAAATAATAAAAATTATTTATTTTAATAAATAAAATAAAGAAAAACCAAAATGGTGCTGGTGTCATTTTAACTGCTGCCATTTTGGGTGTGGTTTTTTTATTAAAGCGTCAATCAATTCTTCTGAGTCTGGTAAGTAAATGCCAGAATGACTGGGGATGTGGATGGGGGAAGTTTGGACTCTGACCCGGGACAGTTTCCGGGATGGAAAATTTCCCGTTGAAGTTGATAGGAAATTTTCCCATTGACTTCAATGGGATCCAAATCCAAACCGATCAAAAAATTGCAGATCTGAATCTGCAGTGTATCTGAATCCACAGTTTAATCCGAATGGTCATCCCTATTCATTATAAATGGGTTTGGCAACATGCAGTTGATAAAAATGTTTCTTGAGGTTGTGTTTTGTTTATAAATGGGTGTTGGTATAAGTGGGGTATATTATAATGAGGTTGTTGACTTTTTTAACATGGTACCTTAAGCATTCTGTTGATATTCCAAACTATAGCCCTGCTGCAGCAGCAAGTCCCACAGGGTCCTAGAAATGTGCTCATGGGAGTCAAAAATATTTCTTCTCCTGTAGGTGATGGGTGAACAGAAGTCTAATCTTATAATTATTTTGTTGAGAGCAGACTTCTGTCTAGTCTCTTGCACCAGAAGCGGGGTAGCTATGTTGGAATGGTGCAGAAGATGGAATTCCCTCTCCCTCCCCCTGCTCAGTGGCAGGGAACACAGCTGCATCAGGAGCTTGGGCCCTCCCAGGTTCAGGGGCCCTAAAGCAGCTGCATCACCTGTCCCTATTATAGCTACAACCTTATTCCTCCTTTGCTGTAGGCTGATACGAGGGAGCAAGCCATCTCTTTTTGCGGTGCTGTCAGTGGGAAGTAACATTCTCACACTTAATCATATTTGGAAAAATGCTGGAATTAGGCAAGTGTGGAATAAGGGCTATAAGAGGGGGTGGGTGTGAATTTATTTTAGATGGGAGTGAGTGTGGACAGAATCCAGTTTTGCAGTGCGGTACAGGAGCAGGATGGTGTGTTTCTGTCTAGTGAAGGCTCTGTCCCAAATCTTTTTACAAAGCCTGTCTTACAATTTTTATTGGTATTTTATCCAACACTTGATATTCTGCCGCCTCCTGCTACACGGCAGCTTGGGGAGTCTTACAAATATATTTATCATAATAAAATACAATATAAAATCAAGCAATAAAATGGTCAAACAGATGGAGCTAAAACACCCCCACCCACTACCCATTTCCACCACCAAAAGTGTGGCGGAACAGCCAGGTTTTACACGGTCGTTGAAAGGAGGGAAGGTCCAGGGCCAAACAAGCTGCTACGTGGAGGAAGTTACACAGCCTCGGAACGGCCACTGAGAACGCCCTCTCCACAGTTGGTACCCGAGAAACTTGGGGGACCTTGAGAAGGGTGCCCCCAGTTGAGAACGGGTTGATCCAGTATCTGGGGGGTGACGCGGTCCCACAGTTAAATAGGGCCCAGACCATATAGGGCTTCATAGGTAAGAACCAAAATCCTTGAATCCGGCCCAGAAGACTAGGCAGCCAGTGCAGTGAATAGAGCACCGGTTTGACAGTGTAGTGGCTGCTGGCAAATGTTGCTCCCTGCAAGGACCTTTCATTCTAGTTTGGGATGTGGTGGCAAGCTATGGTTTTACTTAACAGACTGAAGTTAGAAAGGAATTAAAGATACAGGCATATCCTGAGCCTATTCAAATCAATGGCAAAACTCCCATTGACTGTAATGGGGAGAATAGAATGTCCAGTCCTTTCAAGTTGAATGTTGTCCTGCAATTCTGTCCTGTGTGTCTGCCTTGAAAAGCCAGGTGCCAAATGGAATCCCTGGGTAGAAGTTCTCTGTATAGGAATTAATTTTTGCTTTCATTAAAGTCATGGTTGATGTGCCCAGTGATGTGATTTTTTTTTTTTGGTCTAATTCATTTGAGCTGGTTTGTATTCTGGACCCTTTTAATAAACTTGTACTTATAAAGCAGGGTCCCTTGCCTACCTGAACTGTTCAAAGCACATTCCCTGCTTATGCCATCTCTTGTCATTGGCATTCTCTTGTAAGCACGTAACTTGGGGTGAAAGCAGATGAGATGGTGGCCTGCCTAGGGCTCACCTGCTCATGTGTTCCTGCACTGCCAGATGTTGGGCTGCGTACACACAGGGCAGGTGGGTGGATGGCCTGGGACGTGTCCTCCAGAAAACCCCAGAGAACCATCCTGGGCTGAGGGCTGCCTACGCGGGCCACGAGGGGTCACAGGCAAGTTCCCCCATATCTCTCAGCCCTAATCTCCTTACGCACTCCTGCACGTGTCCCCCGCTGTTCCCTCCCTCACTCTCCCCTGTCTCCTATGCTCCCCCAACCGCCTTCGTCCCTTCTCCCTTGCTGCCCCCCATGCCTGGAACTCCCTCCCTACCCACATCCGCCTCGCCTCCTCCCGCCGTACCTTCAAATCCCTCCTCAAGGCCAACTTCTTCCGTGCCGCCTTTCCCAATGCCTGCTAGTTGTTTTCCCCAATACTTACTATCTGCCCTCCTCCGCAGACTCCTGCCTAACTGTAACCAAGCCAAGCATGCGCATCTGAGACTTTGCAGCCACTTGTATGTTTGTTTGCTTCTCCCTTGTCTTCCCTTTGTTCCCCTCTCCTTGTCGCCCCCTCCTTGTCTTTTTAGATTGTAAGCTGTAGGCAGGGACCATGTCTTTATCTTTGTTCTGTAAAGCACCAGCATGTGGCTGGTGCTATACAAATGTTTATAATAATAATAATAATAATAAACATTATTATTGTTTAATGCAGGGGAGTGGCGCTTCTGTTCTAGCCATAGTTTGTTTAAATGTACCTTTTCTTTTTGACTGTCTTATATGCATCTCTTATTTTCTCTTAGAAACGTAATAGGAGTGACAAAACACTACCAGAAAAACTGTATGTCTGAATAAATGGGAATGGAATACTTAAGGGGAAGGGAGCACGCGTGTGTGTGTGTTTTTAAATATAAACGTGAAGTGATTTCTACTTTCAATAAATATTTTCAAGTGGATTACTATGCTAATGTGTCTTGCATGGAAAGCCTCTCCCTGTTCAGATACATGACAACCTGCCACTCGGAGCGGTTGTTCACAACAAAACATTAGAGACAAAGATTTCAGTCATGGGAAGTCCTTCTGAGAGGCCCTGCACTCCAGCGCACGCACACACCAGTGTGTGTGTGTGTGTATGTGTATGTAAAAATAGAATAATAATTTGGCATTCCCTTACAGCTGCTATAAAGCACAGTGTCTGCTGATACTGTGGGGAAATGTATGGTTACGTAGTTTTGCACATTAAACCTCCATCTAAATTTCTGTAACAGCTCTTCTCCTTCTGGAGACTCAATGAAATTTCTGTCGGAAACAACAGATAGGCTTTTCCAGCTCCCTCCCTGGACATTTCCCCCCTCCAGGCTGGTGTTTTCCAGTCTCCAATTTATTTTTATAATCCTTTTCAGGTTTTTATTGTCTTTTTCTGCCCAAAGCAGGGTTTATATTCACCCCTATCCTTCATAAGCTTACTAAAGCTCTCGGGCAGGGACTGTGTCTATCTTATTTTCTGTAAAGCGCCAGGTACATCGCTGGCGCTATATAAATGCTTATAATAATAGTAATAGTAGTAGTAGAATTTAAGACCATGCCTCTTATCCTTGTTCTGTCCCAAGGACCTAATATGCACTTGCTGTCCACTTCACTTGACACACTTGCATCATGTTCCCTTGAGCTTTCTCCTCATGTCTTGTCTCATTGCATATCTCAATTGGTCAGCTCTAATCAGTTCTCTGAAATGAGCTAGGACTCATTTCAGGTACTACTACTCCTGCTCCTGAGCATTTTTTTTTTTTTTTTTCATGAACTTGCCTTTAAAAAAAATATAAAAAATGCTTATTCTGTTACCTGCTGCTGTGTAGAAGACATGCATGAAATGGGCAACTTACTGATGATAGTGGGAAACAATTGATGTTGATTACACATAAAAATCTAGTGTGTGTGTGGTTTCTGTGTTGGTCCCAAGTGTAGGAGGTGGGCACAAAGTAGTTATCTTTTATTGGACCAACTCATGTTGGTGAGAGTAAGCAAGCTTTTGGGCCACTCAGGGCCCCCAAATGAGAAATTACATGCATTTTTCAGCCCCAAAACTTGCTTACGCTCACTAACAGGAGTGGTCAAAAAAGATTCTATCAGAACTGCTCTGAATACATAAAATGGTGCTGTCAAATGCACCAAGTTTTCAAGAGAGAAATATTTATTTAATTGAAGCTTGTAAATTTAGTCAAAATAATTCAAATGGAAAAATAGTTCTAAAACTGATTGAATCTGTATCTGATGAAGTTATGCCTCTTTGTATCCTTGCAGAATCGAGAGGAAAATGGATCCTCAATCTGGCCATGAATTTTATGTTGAAATACTTGAATGTTTTTTTACTCCGATGCTTTGACCTTTAGAGGACATCATGTGTTTCCTGCTGTAGTCACTCTTGAACACAAGTGAGCTGGAACGTGTCCTGTTACATGATTTGGCCAGTAAATGGAAGTTGGGTGGAGTACACTGTAAAGTTATCTAAGCAAGCGATTTATAAAAAGTGAGCTGGATCAGCTTCCTAGTATACACGATCCTTCCAGTGGTTTAAAAGTGTAATTGTTTTAGTAGGGAAGGAGGTGAGTCATAGTTTAATGCTTAGGATGTACTGAAATGGAATTTTGCTATGAATCTTTATCTGCATCTCTTTAACGCCCCCCCTCACTCCCCCAATTACATTGTTTTGTATTTTGCTGCTGCTTTCCACATGCTCACATTTTGACCTGGTCCACTGTAAAAAAAAATTACCATTTTAAAGTGCTATTTAGTTACTGCTTCTTAGTTTCTGAAAATTAAAACATTGTTTAGTCTTCCCATGTAAATAGCATCAGATTCTATTTTAATACTTATCTGTGCAAAACACTGCATAATCTAAGTTCATTGTATCATTTTAATAAAATGGTTTAAGTATTTATTTTCCATCTATATAAATATTAGTCAGGTCCTGCAACACTATAATTTTTTAATGCTGTAGACTGGATACAGAGCAAAAGTAAAATTCAACAGTTAGGCTACTGGTTTTGATTTGAGTGACTTCCTGTGTGACTTTGCCTCTATGATTGTTTCTTCTCTGCAAAACAGGAATATTTAATATTGAAATCCACCCTTTTTGTGACTGAGGATCAAAGAGCTAATCATAAAAATGACTGTTACCAAAGCATTTTAACTTAAATTTTAAATCTCAAAACATTTTGTAGGCAAATGACATTTGTATAGTATTGATGGTCTTAAATAAAAATATTCTTGTAATGCATTTGAATACAACTTAATTTTACTTAGAAAGGAATGGCTTAAAGTGGGATTTGTGCAGCCACTTTGTGTTGATTTAAACTGTTTCCCGAATAGGTTTACTGCTGCAATTTAGAGAGGTAGAAAGTATACCTATATCGGCTCAGATATGTTTGAAACTTATAAAATGTATTTATAGCTTCCTGAGAGAGCTTCCTGAAACAGAGAATGCATCTCTGACTGTTCATATGAATAGTTAATATGCCTTAATTACATGCACTGTTGTTAACTGGGTAGATAACTGATATGTCCTCGTCATCATATCTTGACTTGTTGAATAATGCATTTCACACAAGAACATTAAGCAGGAATTAGGTTTGTATTCTAAAATGAGTCATTAACCTCCAGTGAAGCAACTGGTGATAAAGCATGGCATTACCTTGGAGAGGATGAAGCAGTAGTTACTAAGGCTAGGTGTAATAGTTCATTTGCACTGTATGCGAGGAACTAATAACAAATAAAACATACAAAGGCAAATAAAAAAGGGTACAGTTCATGTCTCTAGGAAAAATGCAATATGTCATACCAGTTATGCCAGCGTGGGCAGCCTCTGGCCCATGGGCCAAATTTTATTTATTTATATGATTATGTATACATTTATTGGTCATTTTCAGTTAGGCTTTCATCCCAGGTATGTCACAGAGACTGAACTGTGGCTATGGCCGATGATTTGCACCTGGAGATTGACATGGGGAATTGCACCCTGCTGATCTTATTAAATCAGCAGCCTTTTGACACAGTTGTTGAGTTGGTGGTGTTGACACTTCTGCGGAATCTAGCAGGGGTGTATGGGAATGCTCTTGAGTGGTTCCGTTCGTTCCTGTTGGGGGAGGTCTCAACGGGTGGTGATGGGCGACTGCTCATTGTTGTCCCCTTGTGATCTTCCCTGTGGGGTCCCACAGGGCTCCCCTCTTGTTCCATGTGTATATGGGGCTGCTAGTTGAGATCATTCAGAGGTTTGGAGTGAAGTGTCATCAATAAGATGACATCCAGCCCTAAATATCTTTCATCTGGGTCAGGTCCTACAGTGTTGGTGCTTACCTGATGCCTGGCTGCGGATGTGGACTGGATGAGGGTAAGTGTGGCCATCACCTTTCATCACCTCGAGACTAGATTACAGCAATGCGTTCTACATGAGGCTGCCATTAATGATGGTTCGGAAGCTGCAGCTGGTGCAGAATTCGGTGGCCTGACTCCTTTCGGGAACAGGTCACTGGGAGCACGTTACACCAGAGCTCTGGAATCTGCACTTGTTACCTATAGCTTTCCGGGCACAATTCAAGGTGCGGTTTCTGACCTTTTTAAGGCCCTAAATGGCCTGGACCCCATATATCTAAAAGACAGTCTTTCCTACCATGCCCCATTGCAGCTCCAGTGGTTGGCCGGGAGTACCATCCTGTGGGTTTCATCTGCCACTCTTGTCCGTACAACAGGAGCACACGGGGAGTGGGTGAGGCATTGTCAGTTGCTGCTCCAATATTGTGGCACTCCCTCCCCTTGGAGGTTTGTCTGAGCATCTTTCTGAGGCGTGTAAGACCTTTCTTTTTAGTAAAGCACTTGGCAGGCAGGGCTAGGGATCTGGTGGGAGGTTGTTGGGGTTCAACTAGGTAGGTTTTTTTGGTTGGGTTCTATTTTAATGTCTCTTAATAGTATTTTATGTTTTTTCGTGAGCTGCCCTGAGCCTTTGGGGAACAGGAGGGTAAAAATGTAAATAAATACAAGCTATGATTTAGTATACACAAGATGATTTACAAATGAGGATTTTAGGCTTGTGTCCCCTTTTTCTTATTTGTGATGAGTAAAGAGAGACTTTTTAAACATTAAAAATTTAAGTCCTATCCAGGGTGGAAGACTGTTGTGGTTAGCTAACGATCTTCACCTACTCTTATCCATTTTCATAGTATAGATGCCGGTTCACAACTTCTACCACAATTGCCAAACAAGCTTCTAAGGATGTCAAAAAGAAGAAAAATGGGAAAACCCCAATAAATATATTCTTCTCGTATCGCTTTTAAAGTAGGTGTCTCAAAATATAGATTTTCAATGAAACATGAGTGGAAAAATAATGCAAGAAATGTAGAGAATTTGGATTTCAAGTCAAAGCACCCATGTTGCACTCTGTCACATCTTGGGGTGTTAAAATATTTTATCTACCTAAACTAAAACCGAGGGCGGCTGTGTTTTTCTATTTGCATATTTTTATTTTGGTCTCAAATTGTGACCCTTCTGATAGGTAAAATTCATGCTGGTGCCGTTTCAGACACCCAGATTTTGTTAAAAGAATTTTTTTTTCTTCTCAGTGACCTGCTAGTATGTAAAGTTATCTTTTGGCTACACAGAAACAGCAGTGTGAGATACCATACAACACAAGTAAGGAATAGAAAGAGGGTATTTAAAAAGTTAATTCTACAACCTATTTTGAAAAATTTGAATGACTTAAAAGTTATTATCAAGTGGTAGGAGAGAGCCTCACAAATTTAGAATCCTTAATTTTTAATTATATATTTAAAATAATTATGGTAATTCCTTTTGAGAATTGGTAACAGATCTTTGCTTGTTCTTAAAAATTTGCTCCATGCTAACTGATTTTATTTATTTATTTATTTAATATATTTATACCCCGCCCCTCCTGCAAACAGCTCGGGGCAGCTAACAAATCTCAATAAAACAATATTTAAAACATCATAAAAATCTCAACAATTAAAACAGGGAAAGACAAGATTGCTATGACACAGCAGCAAAAGACATTAGTTAGTCAACAAACCATGATCTTGGTCATCAGGGATCAGAATTAATGCTGATATGATACACATGGATATTTAACTGGCAACTACAATCTCAAATCTAATGGGTTCTAAATAATAAAAGAGGAAACGACTAGATAAAGTATTGTAAGCCCTAGGGGCAGGGACCATGTCTATTTTATTACTTTGTAAAGTGCCAGGTACACTGCTTGCGCTATATAAATGTTTGTTAATAATAATAATAATAATTTAAAGGGAGATATGCAAAAGTGTGTGTGATTGAGGTTAGATATACAGATGGGTTAAGCAACTAAACCAAGCTTCAGTCAAGGAAGCTCTCGATCCTCGAGGGATGCAGAGACAGTCACTGGAATAAACATAAGAATAAATGACTCTGAAAATAAAGATAACTTTAAGATCGCTTAGTTAGACATTTTGCCTTCCGCCTTCATCAGTAACACAGTTGATTTTTAAATGAGGTATTGTAAGCCAAGGTGACAGTTCTAAGAACACTGAGGATGGAGAGAGTTAAAAAATACTTTAAAAGATATATTTTACAAAGTAGGAATATTCAAACTTGGATTGATAATCTCTTGGGGCAAATGTAAAAAGTGCATATTATCCCAGGTTTTAGATTTCTTAATTAAAATGGCAGCCATTAATCATACGCCTACAACTTCCACCCCAAACGTTGTTTCTTATTTTGCCCACAAGGAAGGAAACAAAGGAATTCTTTCAGAAGTCACTTAGATTATATATAATTTGCATCTTGTGAGACATCTTAAGTTGCAAACGGAGAAAGAAGATCTAAATGCTATTTGTTCAGTCGTTTATCCTGAGACAGTTAATCATATGATTCATGGTGCTTGAATCTGACTGTTTCACCATAATTGAGGGCCAGATGCTTCCAGAGTACCCATGTGGATGGATTCTAACTGCTAGGCATAAATGGGATTCCTTTTCAGGATTGGGGTCTGACTATGAAAGAGAATCGCTTGATCTGTCATGATTTTTTTTTCCAAAAAGCAAAGCTGCAAAGGTGGATTTGAAGTTTAGGATACTAAAGGGCTAGTGGTGACCAGTCCTGGGCCAACAAGGTGTAAAGGTTTGTCATAACCAGGTGAGCAGGTTAATGCAGTGTCTTAACAGATGGACCATCAGTTTGTCTAGATGGCAGTATGCTAACTTGTGGAATTTCCTAGTTGTGCTTGACCTGCCTCATAGCTGTGTAGGAGACAGAATTATCTCCATGGAGGAGCCCAGCAGGGAAGTAGCTGCAGCAGGTACAACTCACCACAGAGAGTAGGGGAAGTTATACCCAGCTGGGGGATAGTTTACCCACAGAATTATGCAGGAGGGAGACGCATCCCTTCAAGAACTCCAGTGCCGATACACCCCCACTCTTCTGCCTAGCCATGTGGGCCAGGGCGAAATGTGTTTGAGTATTTTGGATTTTGATAAAGCCATTTTTGGCTTCTGGATTTGAAACACAAATACAGGGGCTGTGTATTTGTGTTCTGAGTGACTTCCAGTTTTTTGGTTTTTTTAAAAAAAAAGTGGTATCTGAGGTCTCGAACTGGATCCTAGAAACTGGTACATATTGAGCTCACATCTGGGCTGCTCTCTGACTTTCGGCTTAGCCAGTGCTGTCTCAGAACTGCAGTTCCCCTCACTGCTGCATGACCTGACCCAACTAGGGAGAAACAGTGAATCCTTGGCAGCCTGATTCTCACTCCTTCACAAACCAGCAACCGCTACCCAAGCCAGTGACCCACTGAGCAAGCCCCATGACCCATTTCCATCTAGGAATCCTAACTACCACAAGCCAGCAGCTTCCTATGAGTCAGTCCCATGTGCCACTCAGCCCTCCTGAAGCTAACAGCCTCCCCACCAAGCCAGACATGTTCCCTACCTTCCCCAAACTTTTAAAACTAGCAGCAGACTAAGCAGCAGCACTAACTGCATTTTCCTTTCTATTCATCATAGGCCTGTCAAACTGGCAGAATCTCACTGCACTTACGTGCCAAAATAATCCCTGCAAAGGGACCTGTGCTCACTGCATTTTCCCCATTGGCAGCAGTGGGGAAAATGCAGTGAGCGTACATAAAGAGACCACATACAAATAAACACAAATAATAAAACATAAGTACAAATAGAAATACTTGACTCCATGCACAGCCCTACTTTTGAGCAAAGAAGCCCCGACCGTATTGGAGGATGGGCCGCTTTAACGGCTGTATTAGGGACCTACACATGCTTCAGTAGGGTGATGGTTTTTACTGCATTTTCTCTGCCCCCTCCCCCCCTGTTAATTTTATAACCCCTCAGGACAATATCTTTTCCAAGGGCAACTGTCTTCCACCCTGCTGTGGCTTACTCTGGAGCGTACACTAGACATTCAGGTACTTTGGGAGTGGGGGGGAGATATCACAGGGTAAAAGCCAGGGATGGCAACTACGGTATGGATGGCAACTACGGTATGGATTAATCTGTAATGGGCTATTATGGAGTAATCTGTACCAATCCTTAACAGCAGTCTGTAAAATTATGGATCCGCTGTTACGGACCCGGGTTTCTCACCCACCACCCCCGGGGTCCTGGTATGGTACTTACCGGTCTCAGGGTGAGCTTGATTGCAGGTTGGGTGTGCTGCCGCTTGATTAAAGGTCTGGGGTGGGGGGTGCCTCCTGCATGGAGGAGTCCTCCTGGCAGGCTCCCTCATTGTGGCGTGCTATGGAGGTCCCTGCTCCAAAACATGCATGTGCAAAATGGCCGCTGGGGCTATTCTTTGCACGTGCAGCCCTTTTGCAAAATGGTGCCCGCAATGTCGGCGCCATTTTGCAAAAGGGCAGCTATTCTCATGTACGAATGGCCTGTTTGTACATGCGCGGAACAGCTGCCTTTTCGCAAAATGATGCCAACAGTGTCAGCACCATTTTGCAAAAGGGCTGTGCATGTGCAATATGGCCCCAGTGGCCATGTGCGCTGTGGATCAGGGACCTCCACAGCGCACCGCAGCGAGGGGGAACCTGCCAGGGGGACTCATGCTCCAAAGCACACAAGTGCAAAATGGCCGCTGGGGCTGTTCTTTGCACGTGCAGCCCTTTTGCAAAATGGTGCCCACAATGTCGGCGCCATTTTGCAAAAGGGCAGCTATTCTCATGTACGAATGGCCTGTTTTTGCACGCGAAGAACAGCTGCCTTTTCGCAAAATGATGCCAGCAGTGTCAGCACCATTTTGCAAAAGGGCTGTGCATGTGCAATAAGGCCCCACTGGCCATGTGCGCTGTGGATCAGGGACCTCCACAGCACACCGCAGCGAGGGGGAACCTGCCAGGGGGACTTGTGGAGGAGCCCCCCTGGACCTTCAATCAAGCAGTAGCCCACCGGACAAAGCCCACCCTGAGGCCAGTAAGTACCATACCAGGGTCTCAGGTGGAGTGGGTGGGAAAGATGAGCCGTGGGGGTAACAGTTTTTTGTTTTTGTTTTTTTTAACAAAAATGATGGGTCCGTACCATAACCGTACCTGTAATTTAAATCAAAATAATCAACTGTACCCGTATCAACCCATACCCCAAAATTGGTGTGGGTTGACACCCCTACTTATTTAATCAAAGGGGAAAACTGCCTGTATTTCTATTCCAGAACATGCAATTCTGTAATTTTCTTCTGAATTGTTTCCTTCAGTGGCCAGGTTCTCTTCACCCTTATTCCAATTTCACTACCTGCTTCTGTCGTCCTCCAGTGCTTCTTTCCCCTGATATTTAATTCTTGCCAACAACCTCCCTTGTCTCCTTTTCAGCTGATATTCCCACTCCCCTATAAATGCTTTATAAGAACAAGTGACATGACATTGCTCATTCTGCATGTTTGGTCTGTTCTTCTCCCCGCCCCCCCTCCCCCAAACTAGGTTTATGTAGTCAGGGCTGGCCTTACTGTGGGGTGGTTAGGGGTGGCCGCCCAGGGCCCTGCGCTTGGAGGGCCACCGTGGGTTTGGGTTTCTAATTTAATTTTTGTTTAAATTGGGTAGGGTGGGCGGGGGCAGCAGGAGTGAGGGAGAGGCAGAGGCCCCACACTCCGCGCNCCCCCCCCCCGCTGCCAGCACAGTCTCGGCCAGGGGGAATGACAGAAGCCCCGCCTCTCCCTCAGTTCCCCTGACCGAGAGACTGACAGGCGCTGAGGGGGGGGGCGAGTGAGGGAGAGGCGGAGCCTCTGCTTCTTCCCTCACTTCTGCCAGAAGTGAGGGAGAAGGCGGCAGAGGCCCCATCTCTCCCTCATTCAGCTGGCCCCCTCCGCAGCCTGCCTGGCTGTTTCGGCCGGGGGAGCTGAGGGAGAGGCGGGGCCTCTGTCATTCCCCCTGGCCGAGAGACTGTGCCAGGCAGCGCGGGGGGCGGTATGGGGCCCAGGTCGGAGGTGGCGACAACGGTGGCAGCGGCACCAACAGCGGATCAGGTAAATGATTCAGTCGGAATCTGTATGGCCACTCAGGCTTGGGGATGGGCGGAGAGCCCTGTATGTAGCTTTTGAAGCTGGCAGTGTTTCCTTTGCAGTGCTGGACAGAATCCCCATTCTGGGCTAAAGTAATCTAGTGCTACTGCAAAACATGACTAATCAATAATGTTACCCTGCATTATGACTGAGGCATAGGAAAGATGCTAGGAATAATGTGCAGCTTGACATTTAAAGTTGATGATGTTTCTTTTGAATTGGAAAATTTTTGAAGTTTTATACACCTTTCTGAAGCCAGTTTTAAAGGAAACAATTGTCTAGGTTACAAAGAAACCAGGAGTGATTTAACACTTTAGAAATTTGTATTTCTAGCTCTCTGAGTGGGTGACCCTTAACTTCTGCAAACTACTAGATTTTTATTTAATAAAGGAAATTTATGGAATGAGTGAAAAGTCAGGTGACTGGCACAGAGATTAATTGCATGCAATTTTTGCCTGTCTCTTTTTTGGCTAGCAATTCTTGTCCTTGAAATGAAAGCTGGTTGGTTCCTAACAGGAACAGTTGTTTTTCTTTTGTATATTTGTATTAGAAATTCTATTAATACTTGTTTGTTTTTCTAAGAGCATGTTCTCAGTCCTTAGTCACTGAAATTGTGACGGGGGATTTTCCAAAAGCACTCAGCAGCGGCCAGGGGCGGTGGTGGGTTTTGACGTTGGAGGGGCACTGGGGCAGTAAGGTCGGGTCGGCAGGCTTAGGGGCGGAGCCAGGGGGATGGTAGGTGGAGCCAGGGGGACGGTAGGCCAGTGGCATGGCATAACCCAGCAGCAAGGAGTTCCCAGGGTTAACATCGGATTGAAGAAGACAGTCTACATGCACATCAAGCTTAAAATAAATACTTTATTAACCCCAAACACAGGGAAACACCAAAACACAGCAGCAAGGAGTTCCCAGGGTTAACATCGGGTGGAAAAAAACAGTCTACATGCACATCAAGCTTAAAATAAATATTTTGTAGACCCAAAACACGAACACCCAAAGCACTGGCATAACACCCAAAACACTGGCATAACCCAGCAGCAAGGAGTTCCCAGGGTTAACATCGGATGGAAGAGAATACAGTTTACATTCACATCAAGCTTAAAATAAATAATTCATAAACCCAAAACACAGGAACCCATCCTTGTAAAGCACCCCAGTCACAGCCGGAGTCCATTTCCAGCATTTTGAACACAACTGAAATCTCATGACTTGCAATGACATCTCTCTCAGGATTTCCAAACCTCCATTTTACCACACAGTCCTCCCAGGGAACCCAGGAGCTCTGGCTCCCAGCCCCCCTACCCTAACCGCCCCTCCCCCCGGTGTGCCTGCACTCACCCCATGTACCCTCCCGCTTCCCCGCCCCTGTGTGCCTGCACTTGCCTCCCATGTACGCCCGTCGCCCCCCCACCCCGGGCCCCACAACTTACTCACCAGTGCCACCCACTTTGCATAAAGGAAGAACGCCTGGGGTGAGTCACTGGTGTGTGCGCACGCGCACACAACCGGTGAGAATCTGTGGAGCCACCTCGAAGAACCTGGTTTAGAAAGGCAGACACCTTCAGAAGGTCTCTGCCTCTCTAAACAAGGTTCTTCGAGGTGGCTCCACACATTCAGCGCAATGCGGATGGGCCGTTTTTTTCCTTTTCTCTTTTTTTTTTTTTAAAGCTGCGACAGCTGCCGGGGGATCCCTGGCAGTGTTTTAATTCTGTTCTCCTTGATGTTCCACACTCAGTGACTTCAAAGAAAGCAGAGTTAGGGCAAGGCTGTGCACTTACACAAGTCCCATCCTTAAGGTTTCGTTGTACCCATGTTTTGTCTACTTGTGTTTTTAACAAAACAAAACCACAACATCCAGAACAGAATTAATAAAAATAAATAAAAAATAAATAAATAAAAATCCAACCATACAAAGAGTGAAGTAGAAATTGGAGAACATAAAATAGTTAAGTCTTCCGAATCATGTTAAATCTTTGAATTTTTACTACTGAAGTCAACAGAGGTATTTGCAACATATACAAAAGGCCTTAAACATGGAGCATTCAGCTGTATACTCAGACAGGCATAAGAATTCAACCATTGTAGTCCTTTTGTGGTTATATATAATTTTGGCTTGCACACTTAAAAAATAACCAGCAACCTGTTTGCTGTATTTTCCTCATTGGTGGCAGTGGTGAACATGGATCCCTGGTAAGAACACGGATTTATTTATTATTTATTTCGTTGTATTTTTAACTCTGTCTCTTGCACGCAGGCAACTCGGAGCAGCTCACGAAAATAGATTAAACATACAAAATCTTATAAAAGAGTATAAACACCCACCCACCCCCAACCCACCACTCCCATCCCGATTCCCTCACCAAAGGCCTGGTGGAACAGCTAGGTCTTACACAGACTTCAGAAAGAGGGGACGTCAGGGGCCAGGCTGGCCTTTGTCGGGAGGGAATTCCACAGTCTAAGCGCCGCCACCAAGAATGCCCTCCCCGTCGTTTCCACCTGGGAAACCCGGGGGACCTCGAGTCGGGCATCCCCAGCCGACCGTAAGGCTTCTGGGCTGTCACCAAGGGTAGGCCCACATACAGTACGTTGCAATAGTCCAGTCTAGAGGTGATAAAAGCATGGATGATAGTGGCCAGGTCAGAGTCTGAAACATACAACTGCAGCTGCTGCACCAGATGTAACTGGCAAAAGACACTCCTTGCCACAGCTGCTACCTGGGAATCCAGGCGGAGCTGTGAATCGAGAAGCACCCCCAGACTGCATACCTGAGTAACTAGAGGAGGGCAGATCCCATCAACAATAGGAGCCACCACACCACCTGCCCTACCCACCAACATCATCTCCGTCTTGTTGGGATTCAGTCTCGGACAGCTTGCCCTCATCCAATCCCCCACAGCCGCCAAACACCGGGTAAGCACCAAGACTGCCGGGTCTGAGTCTCCAGAAAAAGAGAGGTAGAGTTTTCTATCATCAACGTACTAATGACAATGTATGCCGAACTCCCTCACGACCTTGCCCAAAGGCTGCATGTACACGTTGAACAGGATTGGGGACAGAATAGAACCCTGCGGGACTCCACCGGTGAGGTTCTGGGGAGATGATGTACACTCCCCAAGAACCATCTGCTGAGTTCTCCCTGCCAGGAAAAAGAGTGGAACCATTCAAGAACAATTCCATCCACCCCAGCCCGGTCCTTCAGCGAGTCACCAACATCTCATGGCCAACAGTATCAAATGCTACTGACAGATCTAATAAAATTAATGATCTGCCTTGATCCAATTCCCGGCGCAGGTTGTCGACTGAGGCCACAAGTGCAGTCTCGGAACCAAACCCTGGAAGGAAGCCGGACTGCGAAGGATCAAGAAAACAGGTGCAGTCCAGATGCCCCTGAAGCTGCCAAGCCAGCACCCGCTCAATAACCTTCCTTAAAAAGGGAAGGTTAGAGACTGGCCGGTAGGGGGCCAGGGAGTCAATATCAAGTGATTGGTTTTTTTGAGCAGAGGCTGCACTACAGCCTCTTTGAGACGGCCTGGCACTCTGCTCTCCCTAAGGAAGGCATTGACAACCCCGGCAAGCAACAATCCTAATGTCTCACGACAGGCCTTAACCAGCCACCATGGGCATGAATCTAATTTGCAGCATGTGGCTCTGACAGTCCCAAGGACATCTGCTGCCTCAACGGGTGACACCCACTGAAACTGATCGCATTCAACCTGGCACGGCGGGGCTTCCATTATGGGTTCTCCCATTGCTATAAGTGCAGTGTCAAAGTCATGGTGATTACGAGCAATTTTATCCATGAAAAAGTCGACAAACATGTCACAGCGAGCACTGGAAGATTCCAGTTCCAGGCGGAGAGAGGCCGGACTGACCAGTTTCTGTACCACCTGAAAAAGTTCAGCTGGATGCGACTTCGCAGATGCTATGAGGGTAGCAAAGAACATCTTTGCAATGCACAATAGCATAGGTTCGTAAATTAACTCTATGCTGCAATCGATCGACTTCAGCATGAGTACAGCGCCACCGTTGCTCCAAACGCCGTCCCTCCTGCTTCATTCGCCACAGGTCCTGTGTAAACCAAAGACACCTGCATTGTCAGCGTTCAGGAAACGGATGCCTAGGAGCCGTCCGGTCGATGGCCCCAGTCAGCAGGATGTTCCAAAAAGCTACAAGGTTATCGAGGGAACGGTTCTCAAGATTGGGAGGTAAATTCCCCAGAGCATTCTGGAATCTCTGTGGTTCCATAAGTCCCCGGGGATGAACCAACCGAACTGGTTCAGCATCTCTCTGGGGGCAGACATGCGCTGGGAGACCCGCTCTGAGGAGGTAATGATCAGTCCATGACAAGGGCACAGCTAACACATCGCCCGTCACCGGATCCCCTGCCTCAAGGCAACTCCTTGCTTTATGTGTAACAGTCAGACTTTTGCCAAGTATGTGTTTAAATAATGATGACTTGTTGGCCTTTCTTCTCTTTCCCCCCCCTCGCCCCACTATCTACATATGCAATTGCATTCCAAAGTGATAGAAAGCAAGTCAGAGCAAACTTTATTAGACCTTTTTATTTGAAATTATAACGTTGTCTTATTGAGTATCCTGAAAGACCTCACTGGACAGAAGCCAACACCAGTAAACAATCAGCTGTACCTGACCCAGGAGGGTCCCTGTCCCTTTTTTTTAAAAGGAGGAACCCTAATAGTCAGAGTTTGTCACTATTTAAATGTTCATTTTAGAGAAGGAAATGTTTCTACATGTTTGAGGGTTTGTTTTTTTTTTAAAATTAATTTAGCTCTGCTGGCTTCTGAACCAGTTAAAAAAAAAATAAATGTTTAGACATCACCGTTTTAAATCAGCAACCTTAAATCTTTCTCAAGTAATGCTTTAATAGGAGTAATGTTTGAAGAAGGCTCAAATTCACAAAATTCTAGGTATTAGGACACTTTGGCAATGTTCTGACAAATAGAGGAAAACCAAAGGAACTACTTTGGTTTAATTGAAACAAAGGAACTACTCCACTTCAGTAGCATTCAAAGCATATACACTGAAGAAGTGACTGCTTTTGATTGGATTAAATCCAAATTGCTGCTCCACTTTGGTAGCACTCGGATAACAGTAGTGTAAACTGAAGTAGTATTGATAAGTGTTCTCATGAACAGTTACTTAAAAAAGAAACCTAAGTTACTCCTGAATGTCGGTTTAGTGCTCCATTTGTGTGGACGCTTCAGAAGTAAGAACCAACTACATCAAATTGACTTGGAATGTGACCTTTGAAAGATTAGCTGAGACATTTGAGAAATGCTAGATATCATGTGGAAAGTATAACTTTGTCTTCCTGATAATACAGCTCTCTAGCCCCATGTTTGAATAAAGATGACACACACTATGATTGTACTATAATTAATACTAAACAGGGCTGTCAAAACCAACTTCAAAAAATCCTGACTCAGGTGCCCTAAATAATGAGATTATACAAATACTGAAATTTGGTATCTTATTGGCTCTTTGGATCTTGAGCCCTCATGACAAACTGGTTATATTTTCAGATTTTCTCTGAAATCATGCTGGCTAGAAATTTTATTGAAAAAGACAGCAGGGAGACATGTGACTTACATCACAAGATTCCAGGCTTTAAGAAAGCCCTAAGGTTGTAAGACATGTTTATAAAATCATGACTTTGCAACCCTGTATGGACTGGCAGCTTTTGATGCTTTGGGGGAACACCCAAAACTACTTGCAATGTGTCTGTCTCGAATTAAAAGGATCCCTCCCTTGGTTGCAGTAGAGTTGTCACTACTGCCATTGGGGAGAACAAGGGTGTAGGTATCTTTATTACTTGCCTGCAGCAGTTTCAGCCCGAACAGCAAGTTGCAACCAATGACTTCCAACGCTTGTGGTCTCTTCCTAGTTTAGTGCTGGAGCTGATCGTCTACCCATAGCTGTATGAGCTCTGACCATGGACGAAGAGAGGCTGAAGATGGAGCAGTTGCTGTCGATGTGCCCTTATCTCCTGCAGCAGAGCCAGCCCTTGTGGTCCACAGTCCAGACATTCCAGATATATTTCATAGCCTACCAGTGGTAGGAGGAGGGGACTTAGGCCACTTGCAGACGAGCATGGCAGGTGGGGGACCTTTTAGGAGTGGAAATCCCGGAAAGAGTGAGCCTGGGACGTTCCGCTTGTGTGTGGAGGATGGGGGTGGTGTTAGCCTGTTTCTAGCGTGATTTCCATCATGCAATGCAGGGCTGGAAGCTAAACTCCCCCTTCCATCAGGGGTGGAAGAAATGGTCTAACCCCCCCCCCCCCCCAACACACACACCAGTGGAGCGTCCTGAAATCGCACTTTCTGGGATTTGTGCTCCTGGAAGTTCCCCCGTCCCCTCCACTCGTCGGCAAGCAGCCTCAGTTAGAATCTGGAATTCTGAAATGCCTGGACTTGTAGGGTTTGGAATTGTTCGTCTTCATTCTGTAGCACAGCAAGTTTTAAATTATGTTTGACTTCAGTATATGCTAGCAATATACCCTAGTCTGTAAGTAGCGAAATGTCACTGAAATGCACAAAACTGAGCCAGGGACAGGCCAGTAGGAGTTCAGCACAGAGGTTAATGATTATAGTGTGTGATGATGGGCTCCTTCTCTACTAGATACACAAATGCCCTTTTTGCACATCCTCCAACATTTGACATAGAGAAATAGGTACTCTTCATGCCACCCCTAATTTGTATAAATTTGCACGTGTTTATGAAAACTTGTAATAGCCCACTAACTTACTTTGGGGTTGAACTGGAAAAACAGGATGATGATGTGAGAGGCTTGGAGTACACATATGTTTGTATGTGCAGGACTGATGGTTCAAGTTGAACCAGGCTCTCAGCTTCCTCCTGCCTATCTTTCATAGCAGTGCTTATTCCAAGCTTGTTAAAAGTGAGAGATTACTCCCATGCCTCAGCAATGAGAAAACAATAGCCAAAGGAGTTGAAACTTTTTCTCCTGTTTTGCATTAATGCGGTGTTAATGATTCCCTTTGTCTGTTGAATCTGGGACATACAAACCTTACACTGTAGGGAACCTCGTACAAGATAACAAAACCCATTACTATATCAGGCAGAAAGGTACTGTTCGTACTCTTTTGCTATACTTACCAGTGTTTTGCCGTCTTCAAGGTAGGACGGTGGAAATAGATTGATATACCTGGATTCCTACTCATTTGAGGAATCCCATTCACTTGATTGAAATGAAGTGTTCATATGAGTGGTTCGTTTTGCAGGTTGAGGTATTTAGTTGACTGCCATTGGTTGTAGTTTCATGTCTTTTTATTAAAATCAGAATAAGCATACATTGTTACAGAGAAGTAAAATTTCTGGATGGTTTATTTAATTTCACGTATTATTTCTTCACATCACCTCCAAACCAAATAATATTTTAAACCGTTGAAGAACTTGGTCACCTGCTATAGAAAGTTATAGCTTGAGTTTTCCATGAGATGAGAAGCTAGTAATAGCTTGGTTGAGTCACTTAATTCCATTTTCAAGTGCCGTATCTCTATCTCTGCCTTTTACATTAAAGCTCGGAATGGATGTTATCTCTTAAGTTATCAAAGACTATTCCAGTCTTTAGCCTATTTTCCAAAAAAAGTTACTTGCCACTCTTCCCAAATACTCTTTACATCTATTCCCTGAAGACTTTTTAATCCTTTCCCAGAGTTTTCTCCTCTTTTTGGCCCGATTATATTTTCAGAAAGCTTATGCAAGTCCCAGAAATTTGTAATAAACGAATCTTGATATAATATAAACAATAGAGTGTAGAGTTTAGTGATTAGTACGATTGCTATAATTTGACAACTCGGCTAATTGTCAAAATACTTGTTGAATTTAATTGTAAACCTGTGACAGTCAGGGTGACTATTTTTCTTTTCCCCACTTGATTAACACTGTTCTAGAGTGTGAAGCAACATGATTTTATTACTAAAGATAAGTGAAGATGGTTTTTGTAGCAAAGCTAGCTTTGTATATTTAAAAAAAGTTATATATTGATCTAGGATTCTTTGACACTAATATAGAGACCCTGCCTAATAATTTCTTACAGTTTTTGATATTTTCCACATTAGGAAAGTCATGACTGGGGATCTGAACAGGAAGGGTATGTAAAGTGTGAAAATCGGCTAATTAGCCAAGTCAGCTTAAGTGATACGTGAAGTCAGGAAAATATCTTTTTTCGACTGAAAAAAACTACTTGCAGGTACTCGTCTACTATTCCATTTTCTTAAGCAATGTACCACTATCTATTTAAAAGATATTCTCTACACTAACATTAGTAAAAAAAAATATGTAAAAATTCAGGGATGTGTTTAAACACCATTTTAAGTACATGCCAAAATTTGCAATCGAAGAAGCATGTGGAGTAGTAGAATTTATTAACATGGAATGGTTTAGCAGTGTTCAGAGTTGAGAAAAGCGCTAGCTAGTGTTACGGAATATTTATTTATTTTGAGTTTTCACCTTTCGACCCCTCCTTCCCCAGCTCAGAGTGGGTAATATCATTGAAACAATATGTATATAAAATACAAAAATAAAACTCATACAATTGTGTAAAAAATATAAAATATGCATAAAATTACACCCCAAGCCTAACCAGTGCAGTGCAGGCTCTGGAGCACTGGTTTAGTGTGCTCCTAGCAGCCCTCCATAATCAGGAAGCAGGCTGCCGTATTCTCCGGGCTGCCTCTATATGATAAAGGCAGCACAGGCAGCCTCCTAGGGTGACAAGTTCCAGAGGGCAGCTCTTCTCCCACCCTGATCCAGCCACCGGCAAGCTTTACAGTGGGGTGGCGGCTACCTAGGGTGGCAATTTATCCTTGTGCTGCTCCTGCATATTCCGTATAGGCTGCAACTGCCAAACAGTTTTCAAGTGTAGCGCCTCATAGAGTGCATTGCTCTAGTGTAGTGTAGCCTCCAGGTAATGAAGGCATGGATGGCAGTGGCCAGGCCTGTGTCTGAAAGAAAGGTCTCTAGCCTTCTCACCAGGTGGAGTTGTTGATAAGCACTCCTTGCTGCAGACTGTGTGTTCTTGGGAGACTGATAATACAAAAGTGTTGCAATACCCATTGTCGGAGTAGATTCAATGTTTTTTATAACTCCTGGCCAGGTTTAATCTGTTACTTAGTTTGTTTCAAAAACAAATCAGTGAGATTTATGAAAAATAAGACATTTGATTTCTTTGAATAATTTCATGCTATCGCTACTTTACTATGTTCCTCGTAAGAGTAGACAAGGGAAACCTATCTACTGAACACAGCAGAGTGCTTATGTCTGTGTCTATTATGTTTTATATTTTAAATATAGTTCCATCACCATGAGATGCTAAGGCTTTCTAATGTTAATTTAATGAACCAAAATTAGTTTCTACATTTTAAGCATAAAAAGCTCAGTAGTCTTTTGTTCTTTCTCTTCTTCCAAACCACATACAGGCTTAAGGTATAATAGTGTGCCAGCATGACAGGAGTGAAAAGCACAGTAACATGACTCTCTGATTATAGGCATGACGAAGGCTTTAGAGGTCTTATTTAGCCCTTTGGCAAGTAATTCTTTCCCCCCCCTCCCCCCCCATTGTGTTACTCTCTTTGTGGGATAGAAAACAAGCCACTTCCATGGTAAAGGTTGTAATTAAATGAACAACAAAAATCTTGCCAGCTAATATAATGAGCTGCTAAAGATAATTCTTGGGTTTACTAGAGCAAAAGGCGTTCTATCAGACACATCAGGAGTTGTCTTGCTGCGTTTTTGCTAAAACTCTGCAGTTCCTTCTTCTCATTTTGACACCTTTAACCTGTCATTTTGAAGACCATTTGGATTTTTTTGTAGGGATGGGAAATTGGATCAATTTATGGATTCAGATTAATTATGGATTCGTATATCAAATTAAACGGATTTACGTCTTCCTGTTTACAGATTAATTTCCCCATTGACTTCAATGGGAAATCAATCTGCCATTAATTTCAATGGACTATTCATTCTCATAGCCATTTTGTTTGAATGGGCCATAGAAAGAGAGACAGAGGTGAGGAACTACATGTGGGTTGGTGAAGAGCTGGTAGTGGGGAGCTTAAGTGTGTGGTGGGGTGAGGGGTTGGGGGCCTGAGCGGATAGGGGGTGGAATGCATGAGTTTTTAGTTGACAGAGTGGGAGTTCGATAAGATTTTTTTGGTTTTGGTGTTGGTTTAATTGTATTGTGTGGGCTGGAGGTGGGAAGAGGGATTTAGAGACAACTAGTGCCTCTCTGGGAGAGAGAAAGATATGCGTTTACAGGGGGGAATACATGGGGAGAGTGGAGGAGACCAGGAGTGAAGGGTGAGATGGTATGTGAGTTGGGGTTTTGATCAATATGTGTGACATAGGCCCTTTTCAAATGGGTGCAGATGGGTGTTACATGAAAGCATGCACACACACCCACCCACTGGCCGTGCTATTCCCACGGAAGCCCACCCATCCCACCGCACCTGCAACAGCATTCAAATGTAAGCCCTCCCCGCATATGTGGGCATGGGGGGGGCATCCGTTTGAAAAGGGCCTTATTTGTATTGTGTATTAGGCCCTCTTTACTCAAGGCGTCCCCACGCAATGCACACGCTGGTATCTGCTTGGCCATGCATGGGGGAATCTCGTGTAAACTCTACTGCTGTGGTTGGGGTGCGTGTGTGCTCCCATGCAACACCCATCCCCAACACATGGAGCAACTGGTGAAAATGGCGGTTGCTCCGTGTGTAGAGATGGGTGTGCACCCGTGTCTCCGATGTCCTTCACCATTGCGCACCCATACCTTCCTGTGCCTGTATGAAAACGTCCTCGGTATGTTGTCTTTATTGCATTGAGTGGCCCTGGCTCTTGGAGTCATGAGGTGGTAAATAAAACTCTCCAAACTTACTTATTCTCTGGAATATGTAAAATGTTAAAAGAGCAGGTTTGGAAAGCCCGTAATACTGTGTAATGACCTCTAATGGATGATGATAAATTAAATAACCACTTTGAGTCCCATTATAGTTTTTAAAAATGTAATCCATCCAGAGCATGATATCATAGAAAGGAATTATCGCTGTAAATGACATTATTTAGAACCTACTCACACTACTGTGATTGAGTCTAGGCTGCAGAACCAACTACAGCTGAGCTACCACTGTTGAACGAGAAAGATGTAATAAAAGAAACAAAACCTGGAAGAGACATCAGGAAGCACTGCTAAAATTAAAGGAATTGAGAGGCTAAGATAGGAGAAGAATTTAAAATAACTATCTATGCAAAATAGATTTCGACTAAATTGTAAGTAAGGATGATGTGATGCATCTCGTAGGTATTTGAATGGTTTGAGCAGCAAAACTGTTGAGTGTTGACTGGCTGTGAAAAACCCATGCTGTTCTGGATGGCATGTACCCAACTATGTCCCATACAGCAGCCAAATCTGACAACTTTTACAAACCAGTTCTGTGTTGCAGAGCAAAAATTGCATTGAAAATTGCAGAGCAGTGCATTGAAAAATGTGGACTAAGTCAGATGGATTTAACAACTTTTAAAATAAAAGGAAAAGGTAACTATTTTGGTTGTTCTGCATGGTGCAAGGGGACAGCTGGGCAAAGACTACTTATGAGACCAGCATCCTAGTGATTACAAGGTCCCTGTTGTAATAAGTGGCGTCTAATGTGGGATTGAGGGCCTTGGTTAAACATTCTTGCCACAATAACAGAGAAAGTAAGAGTAGTGCCATATATTACTTTCATGCTAATCTCTAGCGGTACAATAACTTTTTGCAAACTGAGTTCTACGCAATTCATTGTGCTACTGGAAGATAGATACTTATATGGCCTGATACCAAAGCTTAAGAGGCAATTGAATTAATATTCTGCTTGATGAAGCAAACTATTGTGGTAGTATTTATAAGCAGAGGTTGTGTCATGTTTTATTTTAAACTCCCCACCCCTTTTCCTAAGTTTTATATAAAATCAAACTATAAAAGCATGTCAAAAAGATCAATTAAACTGCACTGGATGCTCTGTTTATAGTTATCGATTGCTTTTTGAAATCATAACCAAAATCAAGTCAAGTATTACAAGTGTCAAGTATTACAAGTGTTTATGAATATAATTTTATGGCTTTATTTATTTATTTATTTTATTATACCACTCCCTCCTGCCCAATGACAGCTCAGGATGGTGAACAATTGATAAAACACATAATATAAAAATGGAAAATACACTATATCAATTAAAATAATAAAACAGAGGCCAGAACAGCGAATGTCCCAATTACCCCTAAACAACAAAAAAAAAACTCAGCAAAAGCCTGGTGAAACAGCCAGGTTTTACATTGTCTGCGGAAGAAGGGGTGAAAATGAGGTCTTGTGGGCAAAAGTTTGTAAACATCTTTTTTCTCATTATGATGTACAGTCTTCCAGTGTATTTAATAATGGCAAACTAAATTTTTAAAACAGAGTTTAAAAGAAACTATGGGTTGGGAGGCAAAATGGAGCCATGATCCCTACTACTATTAGATATAATTTGCATTTCTTTCTTGCTGTTTGGGGTCAAGGAATTATATATTTTTTTCTCAAAACGGGGTCACAGGCAAAAAGTTTGAATCTCTGAAAGACTAAACTACACAGTCTTTTTTCTTTTAAAAAGCAATAAATAAATAATAGCTGTACTTCTTAACCAGCTTTATTGCAGACTCTTTGGTCCATGTCTTGTGGCTAACTTGATCTGCCAGTTTTTATGCGCTCCTTGCATTGCTCATAAAAGCGCACATCTTGCAAATTAACAGTGCTGCTTGACTCCTATTTTTTTCCTGTCTCTTAAATTCTTGTCCATGAGGACTTCTCATCGTGTATAGTAACAAACCTTGATCCTTGCAACTCCCTTTCCAAGGGAGAGATGTGGTGAAGATGCAAACTCGGAATAAACTTTTCTCCTGTGCCGACAAGAGAGCAGTCACATAACCCTAATGATGATGATGTCTAGCAGTTCTCCAGTTCAATGGAATTCCTCACCTTATTCATCTACTAATGTCCTTCACGTGTAGCACTCATAAAGATTTCAAGATTAACAGCATGCCTGTTTAAGTAATATACATTACTTCTTATATTATAAGTTATAAGTAATAGAATATGTATATTATAATGTATATTACATATATATAATATATATGTAGTAAGTGTGTATATATAGCATATATGTAGTACGTGTATATACATATATACATGTATTACTTATTACTCATAAGAAATATAAGTAATATTACTTTTTAAGTAACATTGACTGTGTATTGATCTCAGCATCTATTTTCTTTTTATGGAAGTCCTCAACAGTATTCATGTGGATATTTAAGTTTGAATTATTTCTATGTTTAAAACTGGAAAAGATTCAGAGAAGAACAACAAGGATGATAGAAGGGATGGATTGAATTCAATGTGAGAAGCTTAAAAGGCGAGGACTGTTTATCTTGGAGAAGAGGGGATATGATAGAAGTTTATAAAATCATGAGTGGCATGGAGAAAGTAAATGGGGAAAATGCTTGTTTGCCCTTTCCCACAGACACTCTCTGAAGTCAAATGGCAGCAGATTTAAAACGAACAAAAGGAAGTACTTTTTCATGTAGTGGACAATACAGTTGTGGAACTCTTTGCTAGAGGAGACTGTGAAAGCCTGGATAATGCTTCAAATGGATAAATATTTTTAGGTATTTATGGTTCTATTGTCTTAGTTGGGACTTACACCCCTGGCTACCAGTAGCTGGGAGCAGTCAGCAGGAGAGGAGTCGCACCTCCATTACTTGTACATGTACTTCTCTTGAGCTACCAAAGCTGGCCACTGGTAGAGACAGGATGCTGTGCTCGATGGACTGCTGGTTCAACCTGGTATGGCTGTTCTTGCATAATAAAAACAGTTAAAGCAAGCTAGGTAGTATCATTGGGGAGACACTTAAAGCTGTTTCAGGTAAGCCAGTTTTACAGCTGCTTGAAGGTATAGTGTAGGTTCATTTGAAGGTGTCTGACTTGTATGTATTGAACTGGAAGTTTTAGGACTGACTAAAGTAGGTTTGGTTTTGAAACTGATTCAGTGATGATTAACTATGTTGTCTTCAACTGGTCTCTACTTAAAAAAAAACTAGTTTAGCTAGAAGTGTTTTAAAAAACCTTTTGGAAAATTTCTCTAGTGTAGCCAGGCACTCAGAGGCTACAACTCCACCTGAGTGAGTAAATAATAAAAGCATGAAAATTGGAATGTGTATGTACTTAATTCCTCTGGAACAACTAGCTGATGAAATCCCTGGGACTGGAGTTCTGCCAAGTTGTGACATACTGGCCAATCTAGGATTGTCTTCCTTCTGATTCAAGATTCACTTACCTCTTCTCTCATTCCACTACAGCCCAGGTAGATGTGGTATGGCATGGGGTAAGTTTTCCTGTAATTAATCATCCTGGTGAACTGCAGAGAGCACTACATGAGAGACCTGGATAGACCTTGGACTTGTAGAAGTTTGACAATCAACAGTGCCTTACTTGAATAAGCACCCGTGTTTCAGTGCGCTGCAGATATTTATTCTTTCTCTCAATAGGAAGAACAGAATTTATTAACCCTCTAGGCAGTTAATCAAGCAGGGAATTCAGCATTGGGGGTTAATTGGTTCAGTTGACAACTAATCTATTGAGGGTAATGGGAGCTTAATTAGGATGTAGGGCCAGCCTTGCCTAGACCTGTTGGTATCTTGTTCAAACAACAATAAAAATAATTCTGCAACATGTGCCAGGAGCCATGAGAAAGGGACTCTTTTGTTCCAGTTTCCTTTTCAGCTGCTGCTTCTTCCACAAATTTATCACTGCAAAAATACATAAAATAAAAAGCATTAGTACTACATAGTCACATTCTATCAGGAAGGCACTTTGTGTATCTTGTAGGAATGTGTACAGGGGTAGTTTTGTTGTTGTTGTTGTTGTTGTTGTTGTCTTCCATAGAAACAGCAGCTTTCTCTCATACCCAACCAGACCCTATTGCTGCCTAGCAGTGGGCGATCTCACAAGATTTCGTGCAAAATCAATGGGAAAAAAGTATTGGGGCATCCCAGGATAAGGCTGACTTGCCTCACTCCTGGACTGTTGTCCCTGTGGTACAGCTGCTTGCTGCTCCCTGCCTGCCTCTGTATTCTATGGAGAGCTGAGCTTGCTCTCTGCCTCCCCTGCCAGGCTGCACTCTGTAGAGCTTTAGCTGGGACTCAATAGTAAATTATTTGAGTGGGGAAGGGAGCAGGGAAGCCTCTTCCCAGTTGTGTGCAACAAACTGTGCGTGCTGCCCTGAATAACAGTCCCCCTGGAAACGGGGACTGATTACAGCATTGCATACAGCTGGGAAGAGGATTCCCTACTCCCCATCCCACTTAGATAATTCACTGTCAGGTCTCAGCTAAGCTGCACAGCCTAACGCTGGCCTGGAATTGGAGCCCAAAATTGGGGAGGGGGGGACCGTCCAAATTTTGCCCCCGAAGGGCATTTTTGTGGGACTTTTGTCTTCAGAAGACTTGAAATGCACACTGCTAGTATCTTGCTTACCCATTCAACCTCTTCTTGCTGCCAGTTTTCTTCAAATTTAAAAAGGGCCTCAAAAGTTTCTAGTTTTATATTAGTAAATTGAATTTATTTTTCTAAGGAACTAAGTATTTGAATCTAAATCTGTTTAATGCAAAGCAATAGAGTGATAAGATGAACCTATACAACAATAATACTTGAACTATGGGACACTCCATGAAACTAACTTGTAGCCGATTTAAACCAAACAAAAGGAAGTAATTTTTCACTCCAATGTTACCTAGTAACTGGTGCCCCATTGCTGAAAAGTATTAAAACAGATGTTTTTGTACCTCACACCAAAAAATAGCTTGCTATACTCCGAATAAAATTTTAAAGGAAACTGGAAAGAAGGCAAGGCTTTCACACACAAAGAAAATACTGTAACACCAGACAATAAGGCTTTTTGAAAGACCTACACTTACTGTACTGCTTTTATGTAATAACATCACACAAAAAAATGTCAAGCATACTGTCAAAACACCTACAAGATATTCAGTGTAGGGTGACAGTCTTTAAGGTTCTAGAAACACAGATTCACTATTGTTAAACTAAAAGCTGACATGCAGTCTGATTTAGTTAAGGGAGAGCAAATCCGAGCGGTCACTTATTTCAGGTTAAGAGTGCATTGCTTAAGGTAAACGATTTTTATTTATTATTTAGTTAATCAAATTTCTACCCCGCCCCTCCTAAAACAGCTTGGGGTGGCTTACAAATCAGAAAAAACAAACACAAATCTAAAATACATCTAAAAACAATTAAAAATTCAAAAAAATACTACAATTAAAACAGGACAGGGGCATCACAATAAATAAGGGTAAGTGGAGATGATAACCCACTAACCCCCCCCCCCCCAAGGCCTGGGCGAACAGCCAGGTTTTACAACTTCACCAAAATGTCAAAAGACTTGGGGCCAGGCGAGCTTCCTCCGGGAGGGAGTTCCAAAGGCCACCGAGAACGCCCTCTCCATTGTGGCCCCCCGCTTAACGCGGGGGACCTCCAAGAAGGCACCCCTGGCAGACTGAAGGAGCCGCTCTGGGGCGCAGAGGGCGAGGTGGTCCTTGAGGTAAGGAAAAAGCCCCTGAGGGCGGTCCCTAGGAGGGGAAAGCCATTCTGTTAATTTGAAGGAAGTGTGTCAACAGTTAAAATTAAATTCACATGAGTTATCTACAGTTTGGTACTAGAATTCTTCTTCTTTAGATTGGCAGGCATGTAGAAATTCCTCCAAGAAGAAATTCCTCCAACCCATGTTAATGTGTTGTGAAGTAGTTCATTGGTTAGGGAACTAGGACATGGAAAAACCTAGATACAGCTTGTTTTGGAGGAAGGGATTCTGCAGCTGATGTTTTTTGAGCAACTAATGCAACCAAATTCTGTAAGATGTGTGAATTGGACATTAGCTTAAGTTTGGGTAGTTTGCCAAGGAGAGAGTAAGCTTGTCCCGTTCATAACCATGCCGAAGTTTAATAAAATCCATTTCTTTTTTCCTTTACTGAGTGTTTTCACTTTGAAAAACTAAGCTCTCACTATTGTGCACTTGTGTATTCCTCAAGGTCGTCTCTAAGTGAACTTAAGCAAAGGAGCAACATGTTGCCTGCTGCATGACTCATTGCTCCACTAGCTCCCAAGAGCAATTTTACAGCTGCTCAAGAAGAAATTGTTTCTCTATTGATCAGTGAATGTGAAACGCAATACAGTTCTTCATTGGAAGTTACTTATAATCAAGTGGATGAAAAGTTGTCTTCTAACATTAAAGTTTGAACAGATGTGCAGACACAGGAAAAGCTAATTTCATTCTTTTATTGTGTTTGCTGCCAGGACCAGTAGGGTCCCTAGCCCAGGCTCCTGGGTCAGAGGGGGCCATTGCAAGGAGGCTAGTCATGCAGCCACAGGAGCAGTATTCATAAGGACCCGGGGACAGGGTCTTCCTGTGGCACCCTCTCCCCACCCATGACTTTACTCTCTAGGGGTAGTCCCTTCACCCCCTCCCCTTCTCTTAAGGGGAGCAGGGAGGGGAGAACAGAGCAGCACCCTGCCGGAAACGGCTTCCCCAGGGGGGGTGAGAATCCCATACAGGAGCAACAGCACTGCAGTCTCTTTCCCCCACTCTGGAAACCTGCTATGTCATTGCTTCTCTTTGTAAAGGTCCTGCTAATGGAGCTGAGAGGCTCCTTGGGCCAGTTGGGGGGTAGGGGGGAGGACCTGGCAGCAGGACTATTAAAGGCAGCATTGGCAATATTGGTCCCAGGAGAGCCACTTCCTGGAGGGCACTGCTCCCCTCCCACCCATTGCTCCCCTCCCACCCCCAGAACATAAGGGAAATGGGGAGCAGTGCCTGCAGGAAGCTGCCACTACAGGGTCCGGGAACGGACTTCAGAAGCGCAGTGTTGTTCCCTCTCCCACTTCCCATACCCAGAGCAGCCAGGCTCTACTTCCACTTCCTGCTCCAGACCATGCCTTCTTTAAGGCCGACCCTTCTGATGCAGTCCGTAATTTCCTGAAACTACAGTAGAGTAGAAATAAATAAATAACCAGTCGATACACATTGGTTTTACTTTAGGAATGTTACAGCTCAGCATAGCTTCCGTCTTTGGAAGAGATCACCATACAGTTCATTCAGAAGGCTGGATTAGAATAAACTGTCCCTGCTCAGATTTTGGATTAGTAGTTAAACAGAAAAGAAAGGAAAAAAGCACTCAATGGGTGATTTCAGACGTTACGCTGTCCCGATTCGTCCCAGTGAATCCCCGGCAGGGGTGAATGAAATAACCACCCCCTGTGGTCAAAAAATGGCCCGAATAGACATGCCGGCTGATCCCGGTGGGGAATCGGGAAGGAGGCGGGGCCACGAGGTGCAACGTGCGGCCGCACGGCCCTGCCCCCCCACCGCCTGCCCTCTGGGGAGACAGGCGGGCGCCGCAGCCAATGCGGCCACAGTGCCCAACCGCTTTGACCACAGCCCGGAATCCCGCTGGGGATTCCGGGCCATGATCGCTGTTCAGACGTTACTTTTTATTGCTTCCCGCCGGGAATCACTTTGACCACGCTTTCGGATCTCGGCCCGCGGGGAGCCCGGGGAGCGTGGTTGAAATTGACCCCATGTGGGAATCGGCCATGGTGAACATCTGGCGGCCACCAAACAGACGTTCAGGGCGCTTTGGCCCCGCACTGAAATTGATTGTGGTTCACTGTGGTTGACTGTGATCTCGTAACGTCTGAAAATACCCAATATCCACTCAAATGTAATGCAGAGAAATACATTTCAGCATTATGGACCACAGATATCAGTCATCACAAAACACACATTAGTTTAGAGAAAATTCTACCCAAATGAAAAGGAAACAAACATTCTGTATGAAGAGACCATGCCAAATGTTATCAATTTTCTTCTGAAAAAAAAGTTTCTCAGAAAAACATCATATAACGTAACTATTGCAAACACCTCAATAGTAGTACTACTATAGTATTTTTCATTTGGGACCCAAAAGCACATTACAAGTGTTAAAGCAAGCCTCGCCATCTGCATGAGGTAAGAACGTAAGTGCCATACTGGGTCAGACCAATGGTCCATTGAGCCCAGCAACCTGTCTCCGACATTGGTCATCCTCAGTCGCTTCGGAGAAGCACACAAGAAGTCATAAGGGAGTGATCCATTCCCTGCTGTTCGCTCCGAGCTCCTGACAGTCAGGGGTTGTGTTCTCCTACTTGATTAATAGCCATTTATGGACCTATCCTCCCAAGAATCTATCCAAACCTTGTTTAACCCAAGTATGCTACTGACTGTTGCAACATCTGCTGGCTGTAAGTTTCACAAGTTAATTATGAAATAGACGGCTTTATGAAGTTCTGATAAGTAGAACTGTTTTAGAAGAGCTGCTAGATTGGTCTTAACCAGATTCCATTGTACATCTTGACAGGGTGGCTCCGAGACGCCTTCTGCTTTGGTCTCGTCACCGCAGGACCCCTTGGTTTACTGAGGG
>QEPC01001533.1:3317080-3346097 GCA_003113815.1 Sphenodon punctatus
TAAATAAATAAATAAATAAATCTTACTTTAAGTACTCTCCTGCCCCCAAAAGCATAATACTTCTCCATCCACCCTCTTTGTAGTCCATTTATCAAACTCCTACTAGCTTGGTGTGGGGAGATGTTTGAGGCATGCAGTGATACAGTCCCCAAGGCTAGGCAAATAGGCATTTCTATTTTGCTACATTCCTGGCACCTTAATTGAAAACCCACAGGCTAATTCCTTCTTTTATTTCTGAATTCCTTCACTGTAGAAAATGAGAAGTTTAAACAAAGAGGGGCAGGCATATTTAGGGCTGACTTAAATTAGCATTGACCCTTGTTCACTCGTAATAGAACAGCTGATGCTAAAAGCAGTGGAGTTGTCTGAACCAGCCCGGTAAACCTCCCCAGTGCTCTTTTTTTCATGACAAAAATGTTGTTCTGCCAAGTATTCTCTATCATGTACCATTTGCTTTCTCAGAGTTTAAGTAAAAGGAGGAAAAAAACAACTTCTATGTAGCAAAGTTTTGGTAAAAGGAGGTAGTTGATTTTAGAAATCACTAGTAGGACCAGAGAATAAGTAAAAGGGAAATAAGACCCAAAGAGGGATGTTTTTCTCTTCCCTTTCTGTTTCTTTATTGGTCTCTGCTGCAAGGTGGCACAAATTTGCTAAACAGAATATAACTGCATTTTGAAAAGGTCCTGGTATAATTAAGGGATAATGTTCATGGTGGAGGAATTTTCAGGGTTCTAAATGACTTCTGTGGGTGATTAAACACCGGAATGGAACTGAAGCATTTGGTTGAAAAAACCATTTGTTTTGAGTGTGCTCTGGTGACACAAGTGTATTCCTATACATAACAAGGCAAAAGATTAAGCAACCAGCCCCCGGGAGAACATTTTTTTCTTTTTGTCTAAAAGTTTGTTGTTGTTTTTTTTTTTTAAAAAAAGTTTTTTACTATATTAGTTGCATGACCCTAAACTATTCGTGTTTGATTCTTGTCTCCGCCTCCAAAGTCATGCTCACTATATCATTTGAAATAGAGCTAATGCTTCACTGATGAGTTGCTGGGATGCAGGGTGTGAGGGGAGGCACTCCCTCCAGCCCAGCCCCGGGGGTGGGAAGGAGTTGGGTGGGGGAAGGAGGAGGAGGATCTGGTTGGCTGGCCTGTGGGGAGGGGAAGGCCCACAGAATCGACTGCTACTGAATTTTAAAAAATCTACCATGAGAAAATTGGGCCATGGATATGTGCTGCAAACCAGAAGGGGCTGGGACAACACATGTCTGGATTTTGTCATGTGTTGGTCTTCTAAGGTGCTTGTGAGAGCGAGAGTGAAGAAAGGGGCAAGCAAGCGGTTGCTTCTGCAAATGCTCTAGACGTTTCACCCATGACTCTGGTGCTGGCAGACCTGTATGTGTGTAGGCTACACACAACCTAATTGATGGGATGTGGACACATGGACGTGCTTTAACCGGCGTTCGTCCACATGGCGAGCTCCGCATGTTCAGAGACCCTGCCGTGACTGGGGACTCTGTGTCTGGTGCATGTGGCTGGCAGGGGTGAAAACCTAATAGATTAGCAGGTGTACACCTACCTGGTGTGGGCTATCGTCTTGTCTGTTAACACCCCCAAATGGTTTATTCTTGGTGTTTGCCAACTAGAAGTATACAAGTTGTATAAATGGGTAGTTGCCTGATGTACTTTGAATGCTAGTAGTATGTGATCGTAACTTGGAATTGTATCCACGTTTTTGGAATATGGTGGTCCACCTTCTGACAGGTGGGTTGCCAAGAGCACATTACACCTGCACGTCAACATTATATTATTATTTTATTAGCAAGCATTTATATAGCACCAGCAATGTACCTGGTGCTTTACAAAGTAATTGAATAGACACGGTTCCTGTCCTAGGGCTTACAATCTGAAAGATGAGGGAGGGTGGAGAAAAAGGAAGGGGAACATTCACGAGGATGCGAGGTCCCAGGTGCATGCGCTTAGCTTGGTTACATCAAGAATGATGGCTGGTTGGTCCATGTGGTGAAGATATGAATACACAGACCTCAGGTAACAGATTGTACTGGATGGAGGGTATCAGCAGGAGTTAGGTGAGGGGAGTGAGAAGTCAAGGAGGGCAGAGCGGAAGAGGTGGGTCTTCAGGAGGGATTCGAAGGTATGAAGGGAGGGAGCGAGGCGGATGTGGGCAGGGGGCCCCACCCTCCATGACCTCACCTCTTCAATATTTGGCAGTCAGGTGTTTACTTGCAACATGTTGCCAGTGGGGAAAGGCCCCACAGGAAGCACCTGCTTGTGGGAGGAGGAAACAGTGCACTGCCCACATATAGCCTTGCCATGCCATTGCTGCCCCTAAGGCTTCTATCAGGACCCTGGCATTGGCCCAAGGAGCCTCTTAGTATCAGCAGTATAGCAGAATTTGAGGTGGGGCAGAGGCAGTGGAGCTCTTCTGTGCATGACTCTCAGCCCTGGGAACAGTCACTTCCTTTGGGGCCCAGGCAGGGCCGGGCTTAGGCATTGCAGGGTCCAGGGCGGGGGAGAAATGGGGGGCCTTATTCTCCCGCCGGTGATGAAGTGGCCGGTGGACCTAGGGGCAGTTCCTGGCTCGGGGCGCTCCTTGGCTCAGTCTGGGGGTGCTACCCGGGCTTGGGGATGGGCAAAAGGACACTCCCCTCTGCCCATCCCCAAGCCCAGCCATTTTTTTTGGCACTTACCCCTTCCGCCGCTGCTGCTGGCCTGGGCCCCATGCAGGGCCCGCTCGCTGGCTCCCTGAGTTGGGTAGGTGCCGCAGCAGCAGATTAAATCTGCCACCACACCCACCGCCACAAAAAGTTTCCAGGGAGTGAGGGAAAGGTGGAGCCTCTGCCTCTCCCTCACTCCCTGGCTGACAGTGGCCGGGAGCTGGGGGCCCAGTGTGCACCCCGCCCCCGGGAGCAGGGCCTGGGGCAGCTGCCCCGAGCCGCCCCACAGTAAGGCCGGCCATGGGCCCAGGAGATGAAGGAAAGGGAGGTCAGGGCCTCTTGGGAAGCAGCCATCTTGGGCGCGGAAAGTAGCAGGTGGGGACAAGACCCCGCAGAAATAGCCTGTCTTGGACCCTCATAAGGCCTCTGATGCTACAAGGGCTGTTCTACCTGTGGTGCCACGAGGTCCGGCCCATGGCTGCTACTGGCTTTTCTTGAAGGTGACTCTGATTCCAGGACTAAGGTAATCTTGTCTAGTAAATTAAAGATGTATTTTCTTAACATTTTCTCCTTTTCTCCTCAGATGAACACAATGATGTACAGAAGAAAACCTTTACAAAATGGATAAATGCTCGCTTTTCCAAGGTAAGGCTGCCTTGCAAAAAATTTCACGAGGAATCAATATATATCTCCGCTTACAGCACTAAATGTTCACTAAATCTATTTTGCTAAGAACTTTGAAGCTTGATCTCAGTAAAATGTAGGAAAGTGTAGCTAAGATATAGTTTTATAAAGCTTCCTTTTTTTCTCTCCCCAATGAACACTCTGTTCTACAAAAAGCAAAGTGGTGAGCTCATGTCCCCCTTTTTTTTTAATAATTTGTGACACATGATTAGATTCATTCATATGTCATGAATTGAATTTTTCTGCATGGCAGTGTCTGTTCTATTTGCTGCCATCGTATAACAGTAAGACTCTGTATATAATATCCTGAGTGCATTAAAGTGGATTTTGAGGACTAGCCTTCAGTGTGTTTAATCACAGTAGTGCTGAGTCAATTGTAAACATTGAAACTATTTATATTTAATGATCCTTCACTCTGATCCACAAGGTGTGCCAGTTTCTGATGTATTGGATGATGATGTAGTTCTCCTTAGCCCCACTTTTTGTTCTTACTCCAGCTTTTTGTTTTGACTGAAATACATTGTGTTATATTTTGGGATGAGAAAGCAAGTTGTATGATTCCAAAGGAAGAAAAAGCCCTTAGGAAACCCAGAACAACAGACCAGAGAGCCCCACTTGCCCTCAAGCAAAACACGGAAAATCCCCCCTCAAAAAAGCCTGCCTCAAACCCCAGCAGTAAACCTGTACCAAACCAAAAAGTTACATATCTCAAACAGTCCCCTCCAAACTAATACAAGCCAACTGTTTTCCACCCCCATGCCAAATAACCCAAGCACACTAATGGCAAAAAAGTAAGAGGGAGAAAGCCAATGAGAAGAACTGTCAGTCGTGAACATTGTTCACATTTCTATGAACCTAACATTGTTAAAAAGCTATAGTAATTTGGTACATTTTTTTAGTATTTCATTTCACGGTTTCACAATAAGGCAATTTTTTGTGTGTGCAATAAGCGTAAGTATCTAGTCTATTGACGATTGGATTAAAGTCTTTTCTAATAAAATAATGCTCAAGATGTTTGACTATTCGACTCATCAACTGACCAAATGTTTTTTGATCGGTCAAATACCCAGCCTGAAGACAGAGTTTTAAAACCTAGGATGATGCCGATCCCAGTAATATAGACTTCTACAAGGCTATTTCAGATACCTTCCTTTGGTTATAAGCAAGTCTAGTGGTGTTATTTGGTTCATATCACTTGAAAAGTGAGTTTCTTAGTTTTGGGCCAAGACTGTCTTCGACACTGTAGTGTTTAAGAATGGAGGATGTATAATTGGATATACCATATCTCTGCATGTGTCTGATACTGAATGGAAAACGTGTGTGAATGCGTTTGACTAAAAGGAAAGTTTTTTTAGCTCAGAAAAATGGTGAGCATGCCATCTTTCCCCTGGTTCTGACATTAGCTTTAGTCTAAATATTAAAGCTCTGATGTCACAAAAACATACTTCATTCAAAGATGAATGAAGATAGGTTTGTTTTTGTTCCATTTGATTTATCTAACTTGCTGTTTCTGACATTGTTAGGGACAGTGTAACTTAAAATTCCAGCCAATAAATTTTATGAATGCTCAATATGAAACAAAAGGAAACTTAAAAAAAAATATGTAATACTGTATACAATAGAATTGCATGCGTTGGGAAGCGGAGTCTAGTGCTCTGGTGGGTTTAGAAAGGTGTTATATATATATATATATATATATATATATAAGCTAGGTTCATACTTTATATTCAAAGGTGTGAACTGATCACCTTCAGGATGCACTTCGGTTTTTTTAAAATTCTCATTTGCAACTGAAATACCATGTATGTGCTGCTCGTAGAAGCAGGATACTGGTTAAGGTGAACTTTGAATCCATGATGATAAGCATGATAACCTGTCTAGACAGACTGTTTAATTTTCCAATGTATTTTTAAAACCATAGGAACATAGAACACTTTTAAAGAACCCTGCTTTAACTTCTTAGTGTACTCATGAAACTGTTTTGACTGCTTAAAATTTAATGTCTAGGAATTTGGCTGATTAAAGATATAACTAAGAAAGGAGACATTGTGGTGGGTTTATGTTGCTCCTGTCACAGAAAATTAAGTGGTTAATAAAATACGAGATTGTTTAAAGCATAAACAGTTTAGTCTAGGCATCTTAATTGTGCTACAGCATTAAGTGTACTATAATTGACCTTAACCAAATGCCTGGCGAAACAGCCAGGTCTTAGATTCTTTATGGAAAGAAGGGAGCCGGGATATGAGAAACTATCCTTTAACATTACAGATCTAAGGAGGAGTGGGGATGCCTAGAACCAGCTTAGCCCTCAGAACATTACCCCCACCTCCTGGGCTAAACCGCTGATGCTGGCCGCAACCAACCCATGCACTCAGGGTTAACTTTACCTCGTTACATAAGGAGATGTCTTATTAATGCAACTAACGTCTTAAACATTCGGTTATCCTTAACTGTTCCCCTGCCACTAAGAACCACCAACTACTGCTTGATTGGTTCAATTCCCCCCCCCCCCCCCCAATCCATCAAGCAAGAAAAGCCTTGTGCAGGGTTTCAGTTAAGACGCTCAAAGGTCCATGCCTAAATCTGAAAGTTAAACCCCATCAGACCCAAATAATTCTGGTTTAAAATGTCAAATTTCCCCAAGACTGATGGTGTGTCCTCCCTAACTGCCCATCCATTTTATCATTTCCCTATTGATTTTCTTTCTTGCCCTATCTGTTTTACCTGGACGATGAGCCCATTTCCAGAATTGCCTCTGAATTAATTGGGTCCACAATGTCAAAACCCCTGGGAATAGCTTCTTTACTTCCAACAAATCCCTTTTCTTTCAATTAACTAAATCCATACCCATGACACACATTAAAATATTTTCACCCAAATGGACTATCAATATATTAAGAGGCTGGAGGGGACGAGCTGAGTGAAAAGTCTGCAATAGCTGTTCCCTTGTTTTCCTTTCCAAACTTTTTCGGCATGCTCACTGAATCCCAGCTGAGTGCTCAGCTTCTGCCTTGCAGCCTTTGTGATCCAGTGGGCAAAACTGTTGCCCACAATCCAGACAAGTTTCCTCTGCCTCTGTCTTTCTGCCCCTGCAACCCCCCCCAAAAAGAGAATAAAAACAGAATAAACTACTAACATCATTTTCATAATGATGTTCAATGGGACGAAGATAAGACTTGAAAGCTGCTGATCGCCACTACCCAATATACTTTATTTCACCATCGGACAATCCTTCGACTGTGGCAACACTAGCCCCCCCAATCCAGAAAGAATGGGAGTCGAATTTATGCAGCGGCAACCCTCAGAGCCTTCTTAAAAACTATTGTAAATTGCTGGCAAGTCAGTGGTGCTCCCCCTTCATGACAAAAAAATGGGCCTCGACCTACTGAGCACCCATTTAAATATTTGCGCATTGCCTGCGAAGGACAAATCCGATTTCCCATTAAACAATGCAGGATAATAGGTTGACCTCTACCTCTCTGATCTGTCTTTGATCGCCCAATGATGATGCTAATGCGATCTGCCTCTAATACCACATCGTCCACTTCCAATGCCTGACCTCATCAAGCCCTACTAGATTCAACAGCCAATTCACTAATTCTAAATGCACCCCAAAATGCAATCTTGAATGCCGTCTGAAATGATGAGACGGAGCTCCCTAACATTAAAACACACTGTATGCAAAAAAACTACAAACCAAAGATAATGTTGGAGTTGTTACTGGTTCTCTATAATACGTGGTCCTCCTTTTCTCCCTATGCCAACACTCCAACATCCTCTTGATGTAAAAACTCTGTGATAAATTGGGATAACCTGCTAAATAGCTCAAAAAAGGTAATGCCGAATACTTGCCTGCTATTGTCCCCAGAGAAAGACCTTTGTTGTGTAACTGCAGGCCAAATGGAATTAGTTGTGCCTTGGAAAAAGGGAAATCTAGAGCCCAACCCTTACTTGCCCTGAAATTTTGAAATTCTTTAAATGCCCTCTCATAAGCAATCCTGGTCCCTCTTCCTAACGAACCCTGCACTGTATACAACCGCTCTCTAAGTCAAGGTTTCATAGCTCCACTGACATGGTCTTTGGTGTCTCACAAGTTCCAGGCGCCAATAGACTGAAATGGTCCACCTGGAAGTGAGAGAGGGCATCCACTATGCCATTGTAAATACCTGTCATGTGCAGCCAGAAAAAGGATGTTATTTTCCAGACATTTCAAAACAAACACCCTCACTAGCTTAATTACCCTTGCATTTTTTGATGACAGCGAGTTGACAACATAGACAACTGCCATGTTGTCGCACCAGAAACGGATTGTCTTATTAACAAACTCATTGGCCCATAGATGAACTGCCACTACGATTGGGAAAAGCTCTAACAACGTCAGATCACTTGACAGCCCGTGCTAAAGCCAAACCTCAGACTAGTACTCCATGCACCATCATCCTCTAAAATATATGCCAAAGCCAAGTGCACCCACCGCATCTGATTGAACCTGAAGGTCAGCATCCAACAAAAGATTCTGCCTCCAAAAACTGACACTGTTGAAATTGGATAAAAAGACTGCTCAGGTTGCCAAGTCAGCTGTCCTATCATGCGTCCGCCTTATGTGATAGTGCGGTGGTAAGTTACCACCCTAGCGTAAAGTCTGGAGAAAAAGGCTCTTCCAGGTGCCACAAATTTACATGCAACATTTAGGTTGCCAAGCAATGACTGAAACTGCCGAACCGTGAACTTACTCGCTCTCAAACATAAATTAATCCCGTCTCTCAGTGCAGCCAACTTCTCTTTAGGGAGGCGGAAAAGTGAATCAACCGTATCCAATTGAATTCCCAGAAATGACAAAGATGAACCTTCAGTCTTTCCAGGAGCTAATGGCACCCCCAAATCAACTAAGTCTTGAAACGAGCACAACAGGCGCGCACACTTGTCAGTACCTAGTCTGCTGACTATCAGATAATCATTCATATAATGGATGACCTGCTGCGTTCCTGACCGATTCCCAACCAGCCAGTCCAACACTGGGCTGAATTTCTCAATGGTTGCACAGAAGATGGGGCAACCCATTGGCATGGCCTTATTGCAATAAAATTTCACTTGAAAAGTAAAACCCAAGAGCCTAAAATCATCAGGGTGAACTGGCAGAAGACAAAGGCAGACTTAATATTGCAGTTTGCCAGCAACACCCCAATCCCGCACTTACATACCATCGCGACAGGCATGCCACATGATGCTTAATGTACAGAGCATAGTTCATGCGGTATGGTATCATTCACTGAGGCTCCCCTAGGGTAGGAGAGACCATTAATAAGCTGATACTCACCTGGTACTTTCTTGGGTACTACTCCCAATGGTGAAATGTGCAGGTAGGCAATGGAAAGCATTCAAAAGGACCAGCAACACATCCCTCCGAATGCTCTTTTTCAAGCTTAGCGTAAACAATATGCTCAAGTCCCTGGATTGATTTCAAATTCCTCTTTGATATCATGGGAGTGAGCCCTACCGCTGGAATTCTAAACCTTTCCCTAAAACCCCTAATAACATAGTCTAATGACTGCCGATCAGGATAATCCCTGAGCGCCATTTCAAGCACATCAGGCTTAACTGGCGTTGGAGCCCTTTCCACTAGCACCATCTTGTGGCCCCCGTGGAGGTGTTTCCTGACCCCCTCTGCTGTTGCTTAAACTTTCTAAAGTTCTTAAGCTTGTTGCAGTTGGCAGCTGGATGCGATGATCCACAGAGTTCACATGAGTGACGAAATCTGCTCAGCGATTGACTGCATGTCCCTGCTCTGTTAAACTCCTGCTCTGTTACACTCCCAGCATGGGCCGCCTGCTGTATTGGTCCAGCACTCTTCCCATGCACTAGGATCATTGGCAGGTGCAATGTCCCCTTGTGCAAGCACCGCTATCAGTCCTAGGAGCATTGGCTGCAGCATTCATATGCTCGAGCCAAATGTCATTTGCATGAATATTTATTTTATTTATTTATTTTATAAAAGATTTTTATCCCGCCCCTCCTGCCCACAGGGCAGCCTGGAGCAGCGAATAACAAATTAAAAGCAATAAAACAATAAAAACAGTTATTCAGAGAGAAAAACACCCACCCTACCTCCCCTCTCGCCAAAAGCCTAGCAGAACATCCAGGTCTTACATAATGGTCGAAATGACAGGAGAGTGGGGGCCAACCGAGCCTCCTCCAGGAGCGAGTTCCGCAGCACGGGCAGCCACCGAAAAAGATCTAACATTGGTGGCCACCCATCTCGCCCGGGGAACTTCCAAAAAGGCTCCCACGGACGATCTCGGGGGTCGCACGGGCACATGAGTGAGGCGGACCCGCAGATAAGCAGGACCCAGGCCGTGAAGGGCTTTAACGGTCAAAAGCATGGAGCACAGGTGTCATGTACTCCCTGCAGCCCGCCCCCATAAGGAGACGGGCCGTGGCATTCTGCACCAGCTGCAGCCTCTGGACCAACTTTTTGGGCAGACCCACGTAGAGCGCGTTGCAGTAATCCAGCATTGAGGTGATGATGGCATGGAGGACGGTGGCGAGGTCAGAGTCAGAGATACGGCCGAAGCTGCTGGACAAGATGTAACTGCCGAAATGCACTCCCCGCCACGACCACAACCTGAGATTCCAGGCTGAGCTGTGAATTGAGGAGCACACCCAGACTCTGCACCTGAGAGACCATGGGAGGGCGAACCCCCCCCCCCAAGAACCACTCCCAGGCCCCCCAAGCCCTCGCCCACCAACATCACCTCCATCTTGTCAGGATTCAGCTGCAGATGGCTGAACCTCATCCAAGTCCCCACAGCTGACAGGCACTGGGAAAATAAGGGGACTGCATGGCCTGGGTCAATGGAAAAAGAGAGGTAGAGCTGGGTGTCATCAGCATACTGATGACACTGCATGCCCTGAAACACTCTCATGATTTCCCATCTTATTTCAGGGGTAATAGCCACCGTATGACGAAAAGTTTCATCATAGAGAAGCCAAGCGTCTGGCTTGCCCGTGTCATAGGCCCTGTGCACTGCATCCTGATATTTAATCAGGTCCACAGCCCTCTCCAGGAATGCCTGAATCATGACCCCCAGATAAATGGATTACATTGCAGTCCACTTATTCCAGTTGCGATCAGTTTTTGGATGTTTCAACCACTCCTTGTCTTTTGCCGCCTCTTTGTCATTTGGGTCGGGGATCAGGTCGCTAAACAGCGCAAACAGATCCACCTACTCCCCATGCCAAATTCTTTCCATTGTTGTAGATCCACCTACTCCCCATGCCAAATTCTTTCCATTGTTGTTTGGAGAAAGTGTGCACCTATGGGAGCAGAAACATCTGGGAATCCACCTCTGAAAGGAAGGCTCTCTTTTGACGACTTAGCTGAGCAACAGACACACCTGCAGATTTTGCCCAGTAGTCCACACCTGCACACTAGATTGACACCCCCTCCCCCCCCCCCCCAGGCGACACGTGCTTGGCTTGACGCAGATACTCGCCCTGCCCAGGCCAAGGAACCCATCTGCCATTCCACCCCAGCCTGAGTTCCCCCTGAACCTCCTGAATAACTCCCCAAGGAAGATTTGCCAGGACACACTTGTGCCTGACTCTCACTCGTCATGCATGTACACTGGGCCATACCTGCACCTTTGCACATACCTGAAACCTGTGGAGCCTGTGCTGCCACAAAAGAAGCTCGTGGGAACATCTGGATGACTCTGAAGAATCCTGCTGGCCAGCTCCTTGATGGTGTTCTCCAGCACTTCTTTTACTCTGCCATGTCAAATGCTTGATCCCTCTCATTATTGCCTCCCAGCCTCCTGGGATGATGTGGCTCTGGATCATCATCTCTAAAATGAGAGGGGGGAACCCTGTGCCTCCCCAGGCGCCCTGACTCCACCTGTTGCTCTTCCAGCCCAACCCAAGGAGCAACCCCAGCCACCTGATACAGCATAACATGACTGTTCCCCAGTCATGCCCAATATGACCAATGGCTGATCCGCTGCACTATCCAACTGACTCGAAGGCTGCGTTGCAACCATTAGGCCAGAAGGCTGTTCAGCAGCAGCACCACCCTGCTCAACCGCCTCATATGCCATGCACAAATCAGTCCTCTGACCCACCATAACAGCTAGCTGTCTCGTAAAATCCTCACATCCCCATAGCTTCTCCTGAAGGGAAAGCAGCAGGGCCCTGCTATCCTCCCCTTCCTGACTGGAGCCTGGCTGGCTCTCTTAATGCGGAGGCCTGCACTTTGGCCCTTTCCCAGGACCCTTCTTTCCATTGTCTGCCATAGCAGGCTTCCTTTACAACCGAAGCAGTTTCCCCAAATTACTGCCTGCGCACACTCCTGCTATTACCATGTGAAATATACAGGCTCCCTGAACCTGCGAAGGTCCCTTAGAGCTTGAAAACAAGCACTCCCCTAACACCAAGCCCTCGCTCACAAAGCTGACAGCCACTTTTAAAGCAGCAGCCAGCACTATAAGATTCCTCACAAGTTGCTCCAGCTTCAGGATCCTCGCTGAATCGTACCAGAGTCGAATATCAAAGGGCGTTTAACGAGTTCCAGGGTTTTCGTTCTTCCCAGGGTTGGCACACGGGTTTCCCTATCCCTGAACCGCAGATTCTCAAATTTATGCTGGCAATTAGGCAACAAGGCTTGACTATAGGTACCATCAGTGTTAAGATCGCTGCAGTGGCTTTCATGAGCCGCTTAGCAGGTCACCCTTCGCCTGATTGGGGATTTTTTGCCAAACGCATGTTAGAATCGTGGGCCAGGGAAAAGAGTGCACCACAAGACATTAGACTTCCCATCACCCCACAGTTGCTAGCAACAATGTGCGGTGTGTTGCCACGAGTCTGCGCCTCCGAAGGGGAAGCGAGGCTGTTCACAGCTGCATTCACGGTGAATTTTTTCGGGGCATTTAGGGTGGGAGAGCTAGTGGCCGATTCAGCTAGGGATAGGGCTAACCGGGCACTTGCCATCGAGGATGTGCATATCGGGGAACAGGATGTGTCTCTGCGATTGCGCTGCTCAAAAACAGACCAAAGGGGGAGAAGAGTCACCGTCACCCTGTCTAGGGCGGGGATTCCACAAATTTGCCCAGTGCGGACCCTTCTGGGATACCTGGCCATACGGCCCCCAGTCTCCGGGGCTCTGTTCTGTCACTGTGATGGGAGTCCCCATACCAGATACCAGTTTACGACAATCATGCGGACTTCCCTCACTGCCCTTAATCTCCCAGCCGGCTTATTCGGAACGCATTCCTTCCGTATTGGGGCAGCCAGTTTCGCCACAGCAGCAGGCCTCAGGGAGCAGGAGGTGCAGGTGATAGGCAGATGGCGTAGCAGGGCGTATAAGGCATATGTCAGACCCCCCCTGGCTAAGTAGCGTGAATAATCATTTCTGTTTGCCCAGGTCCTAGAAGTCAGGTGAAGTGTAAAGTTTGGATCGTGGGTCAGAGCCTGGTGCGATGGGCCCACCCATTGGGGGACGCAGCTAGGCTTATCCGCCTGTGCCCAAATCAGGTGGATGGGCTGAGGAGGCATGCGCTGGCATCAGTTGATTCCTACTTTGAGTAAAGAAAAAGGGCCTGGGCCTGACATATTAGCTATACATTTGGGTGAGAACGACTTAGTAGAGACAAAAGGGGTCCAAATGTTGAAGATGATTAAAAGCGACATTTGGTCAATTAAGTGCATGTTCCCCGGAGTAGTCATCCTGTGGAATGACTGGGTGGAAAGGATATCCTGGGGCGTGGGGGTACCTCCATACAAGATCAATAAGACCAGAAAAATAGGGAAATAAGGAAATGGCTGAGCGGCATAGGCGGGGTAGCGATTCCTCATCAAGCCATCACCCACAGAAGGCCGGATCTCTACAGACTAGATGGCGTCCATCTATCACCCATGGGGAATGAATGGTACTTGGCAGCGGTAAAAGAAAAGTTAAGGGATGTGCTAGAAAACAGGGTTTAAGAGGTGGGGGGTCGGGCCTGTCCAGCAATACCTGGCAGCCCCTAGGTGGCAGGGGTCCAGCACCTGAGTTAGGTAGGTTATGAATCTGGATTGGGCATCTCCATAAGAGATGAGGGGAGCTCAGCCGCAATGGCAGGTTATGGCAAGTGGAGGAGTTAACCCCTTGGGAGAGGGGACCGCGAAGGCCATAGGGACATGTACTGACCCCAGCTTGAGGGTACTCTTCTACTTCCCAGGCCCAAGGGCCCTGGTCCCCTTCTCATGAATTCCGTAGTGAGAAGGGGAGACGTTCATGAAGTTAAGAGGGATTGGTACCTGATGGTATATTGGGCCAATCCCAGAGTTATAGTGATAAGTTCATTAAGGGTGCTGGATCCAATTCACTTGAGTGAATTCCCCCACCATTACAATTTCGGATAGAGACTTGAATAAATAAAGAGTGCGGCCTTTTAAAATCCAACTTATGGCTGTAGTGTCATTTTTGGGGAAAAAGGGGGGTGCGCCGACAATCACCACTTTGCACCCACAGCCAGCTCCAACTGATGGACTTCAGCTCTAATCAGTTACACTGGGGAACTCGCTTCTTGAGAGACTCCCTTTTGCGCCATACAGCCCAGTTGCCATAGCGACTTCTGGGCTGAACTGCTGATACGATCTCTGCAGCCTGCACAGAGCGCAGCCAGCTTGCGCCTCCTTTTAATGTAGGAGTGGGACAAACTCCTCCATCCCCCATTTTTGCGGGGGTTTTGCCGGTGAAGGCTATTTCAAAAACTGCTTTTGCCTCATCCTATTTTAATCTTATAGCTAATCTATAATACTAAACAAATGTTACTATTTGGATTTTTTTGTGATGGTGCTGATAGGCTAGGTCCAGGGAAGGGAGAAAGAAATGGTTAAGAGAGATTCACTTTGCACTGTCCAGAGCAGCGGGATCCTCACAAGACACATCTTTTGTGAAGCCACGTATGGCCTCTGCTGCCACTCCCTGCAATTTGCTGTGGTTGGTGAAGGGAAGTGATACTGCACCTTCTCTGCTACCTCATCCAGGAACCTCTAAGCTTGTGTATGGAGTTTTCCTTCCCACAAACAGCTGCTACGCTAGTTCCCTGGCAGGCAGTGCCTGGGGATCAGTTCTGTTCTGGGTGTGACCAGAGGGGGGTGTTCAGCTGTAGTGTTGGAAGCTTGCCCACTCGGTGAGTGGCTGTCTGTCTCTATTCAATTAGAATAATCTCAAAGTTGGGGTTCAGGAAGTTAGACTAATCTCGGAGCTTGGGTCCAGGATGATGATCTAGCTGTGACAGCTGCTATCTTGGCTAATGCTGAACTGAACTTGGAACCTTCCAGGTTCCTCTGTAGCTTAGGGTTGAAACAGACTCCTAACCTCTGCGGTTTGATCACAGTGGATTGTTGTTACTAAAAAGGGAAAGGAGGAAATAATTTTTATCCCTTATTCTCGATTGTCAATATATCCTGGGGGCGAAGTTACTGCTTAGAACTGAGCACATCACTTATAGTTGTAGTGATACCAGAGCAATATAGGTTCTGGGTCCACAAAACACATAAGCATGTATTCAGCTCCAAGGATGCAAATATCCCAGTGTCTTCGTAACTAAACTCATTCTTAATGACTTTATTTATTTAATAAATTAAATTTATTTAATCTTGTGACTGCAAAATGTCTTACTTGCCCTCTGTTATTTTATGTCACATGTGCATCAGTACTTTCTCCTTTACAATCTGAGCCTAGGCTTGCCTTTTCCACAACAGCCTTCTATCGGCTTATTTTGATATTTTGCCAAATGCACTGATGAAGAGTTTTGGCAATTTTGCTAAACTTGTAATGAACTTCCCTTGACACTTCACATAATCTAGTAATTCCCCATCTCAACGGCGACCTCAAAACATGTTCCATGTATGTCTGATGCAGGGAATTTATGAGATGTGTAAGACATGAATATAAACATTTGTTGAAATGCAGCCCAAATTTTCCTCTGCAAAATTACATTGAAAGATGCACATTTCCTTGGTAGGAATGACAGAAGCAATCAAAATTGATACAATATTGGAATGATTTAACAAACCGATTTTTCTTCTTGAATTAGGCAGAAATCTTCATCTTTAGACTTTTGAAAATATTTAGTTTTAGTGTTTTTTCATCAGTTTTTTAAAAAAAAAATTTATTAACAAAACTAACTTTTTCTAAATTAACTTTGATGTCTTTATATGACCCACAAAATAATGGTGTCTGATCATTTGACAGTACGGTATGTTGTTCCTACAACCCTGCTGGGAAGTACAGTTATCCTTACTTAGAAAGAGAGAACTGTGACACAAAGATTACATGACCTCCCCAAGTTAACACAGATTCTGTGGCAGAATTGTAACTGAACCCAGATCTCTTTGGTTTCAGTCTATCCACTGAGCCATAGTTTGCCCATTCCTATATCTGTACAGATCTAATATTTTGCATATTTAAGTAATCACCATAGATGAAAGTTAAATGGAAAATTTTAATATGCTGGATGGTCTAGTGAAATGATAAATGATTTTTCAAGTACAAGTGATAATATGAATCATTCAGTTTTGCTGATAAATTAGTAGCTGGAAATGAAATAACAGAATTATAAGTATTTAACTTTACACTGGAAAGCCTAGAAAAAAAAACCTTGGAATTAAGAATGTTGGTCTTGGAAAACATTAAAATTAATATTTCATTTAAATGTCCAGTGTAAGAAGGATCTTTTTAACAATAGAGTTTCCTTTTGTCTCCTTTGCTGTTACAAGAAAAATGCATGACAACAAATAAGGCATTTCTGCCTATTTTCAGCAGCAGTCAAGACATGGGGTGAAAAAGGAGGAGACAATAGCTCACATCAGCAGGGTGTCCACCTGCCTGTCTATTAGGATTTGCCCCCGCTAGCCATGTGGCCATCACCCGCTGGACATGCTCCCAGTGACAGTGGGATCTCGGAACACGCGGAGCCCACTGTGTGGGCAAATGCAGGTTAATGTGCACCCACATGTCCGTATCCTGTCAATTAGGTTGCATGTAGCCTATACGCATACAGGCCCACCAGCCTAGAATGTTGGGAGGAGTGACCACTTCCTGCCCCTCTTTGATTTTGCTCTTACTGGCACTTTAAAAGCCCAACACGTGCCAAAATTCAGATCTGTTTTGTCCCAGTCTCTCCTGGTTTGCAGCACATGCCCAGCGCTTGCTCTTCAGAACCCGTTGTCTTCTCTGGAGTGACTTCTGCAGTCTCTCCATCGCCATGGCTCAGAACAACACCCAGGCAACTGTTAAGTTAAAGCACCTGGGGACAGGAGCACACTGTTCTTTGGAGGGGGAGGGGTAAGGTACAGTTTATTGCTGGCTAATCACATGATTTTTTTTTTCTTTACCACATAATTAGGCTCTTAGGGGGGCCCTGGGGAGCAGCAGGATAGTGGCGATTGTGGAAGGAGAGCCATGTCCCCAGGAGATCCTGCTGCAGCAACCGCCCAGAAGCAATATAGGCCAGTTGCTCATTCCTGCTTCCCTTTGTGTGGGAAGGGTAGCAGTTAGATTGAGCAGGAGAGGCACCGTGGTGGGCTGGCTGCTGGTGGCAGAAGGAGAGGCAATAGGGTGAGATGGCGGGCTGGTGTCGGAGGGAAAGGCACCATAGCCATGAGCAGCATGCCACCAGTGAACACTCCCCCGCAACTTCTATTACTAGAACTGTGTTAGAAAGAGGTGGATGGGGAAAATGTACCCACCAGTCCCACCACCTCTTTTGGGTGGGGGTGGTGGGTACATTTTCCCCATCCACCTCTTTCTCCCACAAATTTGGTAATAGACGTTGCGGGGGAGTGTTTACTGGCGACATGCTGCTCATGACTTTGGCTGCCCCCAAAAGAGGCAGGCATAAAAAGAAATAAACTTTAAATAATGTTAATTAAAATTCAGTAAATAGTAAGAAAGCTGAATTAAACTTAAAGTTAATATAGTTGTAGTTATAGTTTTCACAATCCATGGTTTCTGTGCTTATCCTGGGAAAGATGAGAGGTTTGGGAGAGTGGAGGCAAAGGAGTATGGTGGTATTGCATAGCGATAAGCCGTGCAGGGTGTGAAGCGGAGGGGCAGGGAAGAGAGAATGGAATAGTGATAAGGTGCTTTGGTGACTGGAGGTGGGAAGGGTGTCGGAAGTAAGGGTGCAGGGAATGGGGGAAGGAAAGGGGACACCATGTAGGAGGAGGAAGGGGCAAAGTAGCTGACAGTACACCTGTGCCTCTGCTTCCTATTGCCATTCTCAGACCCAGCTAGCTTGTGAATACTAGTAGGAAAATGCAGAGCTTCAGGGCTATAGATGGCTCGCCTGCGAATATCAATAGGGAACACACAGGGAAAGGGTGGGCAATAGTATGGGGGTGGGGGGAGGGCTGAATGGGCCAGATGAAAGCATATTGCCACCTTGGAAACATTTCTAGAGACTTCATTGAACAATTTTTAATTAAACATTTTAAAGTGGACTTATTAAACTTTTAAAAAACTTAAAAAACTTTTGTGAAAGGATCATTAGTGTCCCTCTTCAAGATTCATTAGTTACAAAGTGTCACTGATTTGTGGGAGCTTTGGGGTTGATGTGAGGCGTCCTGGATTTCTTCTGCTATGTGTTGCTCTGCTCTGTTTGGCTGGTCCCGGAACAGGGGCACTGGCTCACTGGAGCAAACAGGGTGAGTGGGTTCTCTACTATGGACCTGCTGGTCTCCCAGATGTTGTGGAGAACACAGGCAGTGATGGTTAGCAGGGGACTGGTCTCCAGCTTGAAATTAATCCTGGTTGCAATTGCTCTCCAGTTAGGGTGGCCACTGACGTGCTGTTATAAGAGGACAACAATTTGCATAAAACTTACATATGCTAACATACATTTATGCAAATTTACTATAATTACAATAGAAATTACTGTACAACTCACCACAGTGGGGGAAGATTGCGACCAGGTCACCTGTGCCTGCTCAGTCCACTGTTGATTATAAGGTGCTGTTGAAGGGAGCCAACAGGACAGTCGTGGGAAGAGGTGGGGCACAGGGGAAGAGGGGACAGCCATGTGAGGGAGGATGGGGCAGGAGAGGGAGCATCTCTCTTTTGCATAGATACTCTCTCACACTCCTGCACACTCTGATTTCTCACACACACACTCTCGCATAGACACACTCGCGTGCACACACACTGTCTCTTACACTATCTGATATCTCTTTCAGATGGACACTTTCTCTCACACTCACATGCACTCACTCTGATTTCTTTCACAGTCTTTCTCACACACATAGACACACACTGCTCTCTGCTGACACTCGCACAGACACCCTCACACACACACCCATTCAGACTCTCACACGCTCTCATCTCTCTCTGCGTCTGAGACACTCTTACACACACTTTCTGATCTCTCACACCCACATAGACATACACACGCTCATACAAAGACATACCCGCACACTCTCTCATCTCTCTCTTTTTTTACACACTCAACCATTCAAACACACACATTCACTACTCACACACACTTTGGCCCCGCTGACGGCCCCCTTGCCTGCATGTCTGCTCCTGCTGCTTCCTGCCATGGTCTCCTGGCTTTTTGGAAGTCCCGGTAGCAAGGACCCAGGGCACCCTGGCAGATGGGTGGAGGGGGCAGAGGAAGTTGCTTTCCCTCTGCCTCCCACCCAGGGGCCTGTGACTGATTTTTTATTTTTTAAAGTTACAGCAGCTCAGCTGCTGTCTGAGGAGGCAGCGCAGCTGGGGACAGATCAATTCTGGACAGTATATGGTCCAGTTCCTGACCCATCCCGGACAGCCCAAATTGTCAGGGAAACAGGACGGTTCAGGATAAAACCGGACAAATGGCCACCTTATCTCCAGTGCTGTTTAAAAAGCTCTCTCCACAACAGAGTGGGTAGCACTGAACTTCTTTTTAAAGTACCTTTGCTCCTGGGTGACAGCAACACTGTAGGCCTTCGTAAGCCAGGGATTCAGTGTGTAGGCAGGGTCCCGCATAACAGTAGGCCGCATGAACACCCTGCTGATGCAGGTTTCAATGTTGGGTCAAAAGTTCCTGGTGTAAATGTGGCCAAAGAATAGAGACTGGCAGAATATGCAGGAGTCATGGTTCCTCCTGGACCACATGACCAGCACGTCCATGAATCCAGGCATGGTGGCCCACTATGGCCTGGAGAACCATAGAGAACAACCTTTTGCGGTTCAAGTAGACCTCCTTGCTCTTGGGTGGGCAGATGATAGCAATATGGCTCCCATTGATTACCCCTATACAGTTTGGGATCCTCTCCCACCGAAAGCCCTCCATTTATTTATTATTATTATTATTATTATTTTATTATAGCGCCGGTCATGTACTTGGTGCTGTACAGAAACATAGAAATAGATGCGGTCCCTGCCTGTGTCTTACAATCTGACAAGGAGGGGGAGACAGGGAGAGGGGACAGTGGGAGAGACAGGGGAGAAGACAGGCAAACATTCAAGCGGATGTGAAGTCTCAGGTACGTGTGCTTGGCTTGGTTACAATCAGGCTGGTTGCAGCAGTCTGCAGAGGAGGGCAGACAGTAAGTATACGGGGAACAACTAGCAGGCATTGGGAAAGGCGGTGAGGAAAAAGTGGGTCTTGAGGAGGGATTTGAAGGAGCGGAGGAAGGGGCAAGGCGGATGTGGGTCGGGAGGGAGTTCCAGGCATGGGGGGCAGCGAGGGAGAAAGGTCAAAGGAGGTTAGGTGAGCAGGAGAAATGAGGGAGAGTGAGGGAGGGGACAGAGGAAGAGCGGAGAGCACGTGCAGGAGTGCGTAGGGAGATTAGGTCCAAGAGGTAAGGGGGAGCTTGGTTGTGGAGTGTTTTGAAAGTGAAAACCAGGAGTTTAAATAGGATACATTCAGGAATGGGGAGCCAGTGGAGAGAGAAGAGGAAAGGCTGCACATGGTCGAAGCGACGGGCAGAGTGAATGACCTTGGCAGTGGAGTTTTGGATTGTGATAAGGGGGGAGAGGTGAGAGCGAGGGAGGCCAGCAAGGAGGAGGTTGCAGTAATCGAGACGAGAGATAACCATGGCATGAACAAGGATTTTGGCCGAGGAGGTAGAGAGAAAGGGGCGGATCCGAGCAATGTTATGGAGGGCGAATCAGCAGGATTTGGCCACAGAGTCAACGTAAGGTTTAAAAGAGAGGTGAGTGTCAAAGATGAAGCCCAAGCTACGGGCTTGGAGAACAGGATGGATGGTGACTCCATCGATGCAGATGGGCAGGTTACAGGGAGAGCAAGGGGAGGGAGGAAAAATGAGGAGTTCGGTCTTGGCCATGTTGAGCTTGAGTTGACGTCGGGACATCCAGACGGAGATATCAGAGAGGCAGTTGACGAGGCGTGAGCGGACAGAAGAGGAGAGAGAGGGGGTAGAAAGATAGAGTTGGGGGTCATCAGCGTAGAGATGATATTGGAACCCGTGGGAGGCAATAATTTTGCCAAGGGACAGGGTGTAAATAGAAAAGAGGAGAGGGCCAAGGACAGAACCTTGGGGGACCCCAACCAAAAGGGGGAGGGAAGATGAGTTTGACTTGGGGAGCGAGACTTTAAAGGAGCGGTCAGAGAGGTAGGAGGAGAGCCAGTCAAGGACAGAGCCACGGAAGCCCAGAGAATAAAGCGAGTCCAATAGAAGCGAGTGGTCGACCGTATCAAAGGCAGCAGAGAGGTTAAGGAGGACAAGAATGGAGTAGAGGCGCTTAGATTTAGCGACAAGAAGATCATTGGTGATCTTGGCCAGGGCAGTTTCAGTAGAGTGGGGGGCAGAAGCCGGGTTGGAGAGGGTCCAGGGAGGAATTGGCAGAGAGGAGGTCCAGGCAGCGGGAGTAGACGACATGTTCCGGGAGCTTTGAGACAAAGGGAAGGAGGAAGACTGGCCGGTAACTGGAGGGGTCAGATGGGTCCAGGGTAGGCTTTTTGAGAATGGGGGAGACAGTGGCATGCCTAAAGTCAGAGGGGAAGGAGCCTGTGGAAAGGGAGAGATTGATGACATGTAGAAGTGGGGGGGGGGCGCGACAGTGGGAGCAATAGAGGTCAGGAGGCGGGAGGGGATCAGGTCGAGGGGGCAGGTGGAGGGGTTTCCTCTGCAGTTTCAACCAACTGCACCACTTGGTCCGGCAGCACTTCCACAAACGCTGTGTAAACCTCCACTAATATGGTGCTCACCATGGAGGACAGAGCGGCAGATGGTGACCTTCCAAATGGTGATGGCCATGGCCACGTCCTTTTCTACTGGAATGGACAACCACATCACCATGCTTTCTTTCTCTAGCTCAGGCCTGAGGATCTCAGCTATATGCAGGATGAAGCAATGGGGTATTCTGAAGTTTGCAACCCACTTGGTGTCTTCCCCATGATGACAGCATGTTCTCCCACCAGTCTGTGCTTTTTTTTTCCACCTGGACCAGCCTCTTAGTGGGTACAGCAATGTACAGGGCATTGGTGACTAAAGCTGTGTTTCCTGACAGGTACCTCTCACCATGCATCAGCTCCTCTTCCAGGTTTTCTGTCCTTGCCATTGCAATCCATTGTTGCCAAAGGAAGGAAAGTGCACTGAGCCAAAGCAGGAGCCACCTCTGCGTTGTGGTGCACCCCACAGCTCGAATGAGTGCCCGTGTGTGCCTAGAAATCTTACTGAGCCAATGAGAACACTTTGGCTTGGATCTGCTTGATTGCTTGCAGGTTCTGCTCAGCAGCGGTCATGAACACTTGGAGCGTGATGGTAAAGCATCATGAAGTTCTCTGGATCCATGCATCAGTACAGATGTCTGTGAAGTCTGCAGACCAAATGTTTCAAATGTTTAAACAGCTGGGCTGCCTAGCTAGGACTGGCTGCACACTGCACGTGAGCAAGTACTTTTTTACTTTTGCGTGGAAAGTTGGTTGGAGTAGCAGGGGCTGGACCATCTCCAAGAGTCAAAGAAAGAAGAAACAGCTGGGGCAGCTTCTAGTTCGCTGTGGCTGTGTGTCATGATGGGTTGGGATGCTGGGAAGGGAAGGGGGTTGGTGAGCAGAGTGTCATGGGCGAAAATGCTTGCCTGTCTGTTAGGCGGGACGGCTGCCTGTCTGTAAGGTTTGTCGGGCTAAACCTGTGAGTGGGGGGCAAGTGGGGGCTACCTGTATGTACAAGAAGTCCACGCAGGGGTGCCTGTTAGGCTCTACATGCTAAACGTGAGTGCGGGTTGCACAGACTGAACATGGACTCTAGAAGGCTATCATCTCATTTGAGGTCCCCCTAAGAAACCACAAACCGTGTTAATCAACATTTGTGAACACTGCCCGTTTGAACTGTAGATGAATTTGTATACCCGGGATCCAAAATAAGCAAAAAAGGAGGAGGAGATCAAGACATTCAGAGGCGCATACAAAAGACAAGAACAGCATTCATGCAAGTGAACACCATTTGGAGGTTAAATATATAAATAAATAAATAAAATAGTCTGGGAACAAAAATTAAACTCAGTAATATAAAATAATTATTGTTGTAAGACAGTGAAAGTTGGGAGACAACAAAAGTCTTAAACAGAAGATAGGATGTTTTATATATGGATGCCACCAAAGAATTCTTTAAATCTGGTCAAAATGTATACTGCAGACAGGCAGAAATAAACAGATTAAAAAAATAACATGGAAATCAAAAAGATGATGAAGATGGATAAATCGCATGCTAAGAAAAGAACGATGAAGAAATGTCTCAAAGGTAATCTTTTTGGAAAAGAGGAAGGTTGAGAGTCATGGAAGTGGATGGGAAAACGATAAATGAAATGGCATTGTCAACATTAGAGAGAGCAGTAGCTGGTAAAAAGGGGTTGAGATACTTCTTTTGGAAGTTCCACATGCTGTAGGACTAGGAAGTTGGGATAAAATTCAGTTGCCTTATGCTATACTGGAGGTCAGGTTAGATCCAGGATGGGGAACTTCTCATAGTACAAGTTCCATGGACCAGATAGTAGTTGGAGTTGCTTAAGAGGTGTTCAGAGTGGGAAAAGAAAGGGGAGGTGGCCCAGTTTATGCCTCTCTGCTGTGGCTCTATATCCTATACTAACACATGATCTAAACTCTGTCTACTTACTCTTTCAGTGCTTGGGTTGGGGACTGAATTGATGGTACTGATCCAGGAACTGGAAAGTGGCCAAATAAAAAACAGCTATGGGCTGGATTTGGCTGATGTGTTTGAGGTTTCCCACCCCAGGTTATATGATCTCAGTGATATTGTCCAACAAAACTCTCTCGAGCTAAGATCAAGTGTAACAACACACTTTTGTTGTTAGTGTAGCTTAAAAATGCTTTGATTCATGTGTCATTTTGGGGCATTGAACTTTCGGTTCTACCTCCATGATAAATCTTCCTGTGACTTACAGATATAAGTAGCTGCCTAACTGAGTCAGACCAATGGTCCATCTTAGCCCAGTATTGTCACAACCTGACATGGCAGCAGGGTTTCAAATCCAGGTCTCTGGCAGAGGTCTCACCCAGGCGTGCTACCAGAGATCCTGAATCGGAGATGTTAGGGATTGAAGTTGAACTTGGGACCTTATACATGCAAAGAATGCACTCTATCACCTGAGCCATGGCCCACCCATACCAAGAATTTCTTCCTTCACCTAGCTGTTGAAAATCAAGTTAATTGTTTTAAAGCATTAGCACTAATATTTAATTCTCTTTAGAATTTATCTTGAATTTCCTCCTTTGCAATACTACTTTTACTTTTTGGTAAAATGACTACATACATGCACCCGGGAACCAATTCTGCACAATACTTAAGTATATGATTAAGTAGTTGGCTGGGGTAGTGATGGGGGGCAGGATATTATAAGTAAAATGCTTTTTATTCACATATTGCACTATTGTTTTGTGTAGCTGGAGTTCTGATAGGAAGACCAAAGAAGTCCTCCTTCATAACTTAAAAATATTTCTGTCAACAAAACTGATCTTAATTTAGAAATTGGCAGATTACACTGGGTTTCGTTCGTTGATAGTTATTTACATTGAACAATGACCTTTTCCCTTTCTGACCGTTTCCCACACCAAGTTCCCATGTCTTGAGCATGTGATGTGGAAACACTTGACGTGTTTCTTAATCCTATTGTGCATGATGAACTGGAAGTTATGCCTGTTTTTCCATATACTGTGTTTATGTTAAGGCATTTAACTAAAATGGAAAGTGTGTTTTATACTGTGGGGGTTTGGGTGGGGACATAAAACCTAGTAAATAGCTCAAGCTGTTGCTACTAAATTAGCCTTATATATTCCATAAGTCACTTTCAGTAGTTCTCTTCCTCTGGGGTGGGGAAAGGGACCATCACAACCTGCAGAGAGATGTTCTCTCTTCCCTACTTTATAGCTTCAATTTTTCTGAGAATACAGTTGATTCCTGACTAGAATACTAAGGGATTGGCACAGTACTTGGCATCCTATAAGCTGCTCAGAAAAATGCATTTGAGGAGGTTCCTATTCATAGAACAGATATGAAAACTAAGACTTTAGGCTTAAAGAACTGGACACACTGCATTATTTATCCTTAAGAGGCATTTATCTCTCTCTAAGAATGCAGATGATTTGAAGTGTTCAGCTTTCAGATATATCTTTCGATATTGGGAACTGAACATAAGTAATGCCATTCTTGGTTCAGACCCAGTGGTCCATTAAACCCAGCATCCTGTCATTTACAGTGACCACCTTTTGGTTGCTTCAGAGAAGTTCTCAACAAGTCATAATGGAGCAATCCATTCCCTGATATTTACTTCCAGCTCCCAACACTTTAAGGTTATGTCTCCTGATCAGCGTAACCATTTATGGGCCTTTCCTTTAAGAAATTACCCAGTCTTTTAAAAAACTTGGTCTTAACATTCTCTGGCAAGAGTGAAAAAATGCTTGCTTTTATTTGTCTTAAATATTCTGTCAGTTAGTTTCATAGTGTTAGTATTAAAGAGGGTAAATAAAAGCGCCCTACCTGTTCCACACCGCTCATGAGTCCTGTCTTCTCCAAGCTGAAGCATCCTAACCTATTGAGCGTCTTCCCATATGGAAGCCATTCCCTTGATCATCTTTGTGACCCTTGTCTGCGCTTTTTCCAGTTCTCCTATATATTTTTCAGATGGGGTGACCAGAGGGTCGTGCAGTATTCGAGATGTGGGTTGGATTAATTGGTAGAAAATAAATTGCTATTGGTACAGTTGTGGATTGGATTTATTTTTATGTATTAAGCGCTGATGATTTGATAACTCCAATTATTTTATTTTTTTAATACCAAACTTAAAGGAAAACAAATGTCCAAAATGCACTCCTTAAAAAGAATCCATGTCTCAGCCTTCCCTTATGGGTCATTGCTCATCTGTAGGGACATCTGTGTTTATCTTTCATTCATGACTTGCCTGGGCTGAGCCAACCCATTCCAGCAGAAAGCTCCACATCCCGCAGGTTCTAGCTCATCTCCACCTGCCCTTAAGAGTACAGGCTTCCTACCTGTGTGTCTGGATTTCACAGATAAGTCACCTGTCTGAGCATCCTTCATAGGTTTCAAGAGAAGAGCATTCCAACTTCTAACCTCTGCAGACCTATTCTGGTGCCTTAGAATAACTGCTATTCTAGAGGTCTGACTATGCTATTAAAACAGTTACCAGAAAAACCAAAAAGCTAGCCAGTTTTAATCACTGAGCCACACTTGTTTATACCAGTGTAGATCAGAACACATCTGAGCTCTTTTGAACTAAGATAGAAAGTGTCCTCATGTAAAGCTCAATTCTTTACTTAAAGGGGGAAGAAATAGTCATCAGGGCTTCTGACGTTAATTAGTACATTATGACTATTCTTGATAATTGCTTAGTAGCTTTTATATTAGAAGTATTCGGTATATGTGCATATACATTTAGGGAGCAAGATGACTGACAGACTATAATTTTAAGCAGGGTAATTATGAGAGCATGCTTGTGTAGCTCAGAGCTCATCCGTGCCATTTCATAAGCGCAACCTGTTCAGCACAGTTAGAATGTTGTGCGTTTACAGTATCTGCACAAGCTATTTCAGGTGCTGTAAATTATTTGTTTTTGACTGTGTGCCTTACAATTCAAACAACTTGTTAAGGCAAACCTGAGATGATAGGAAAGGAGGAAAATGGAAGGGAATTAAAGTACTGCCCTGTAGGATGCTATGAAAAGGCTGGACTGTCATAGGACGTTAGTTTGTGGAAGGCTTAAGTCAAGCTCATGGCAATTTAAATTGAATTTGGAAGAGGATGTATGGTGAGAGAGACTACTGCTGTTAATTCCAAAAAAGCTAATGATGAGAGCTGATGGGAGAGTTGGCTAAATGCAAAAGGACCAAACAAGGCCCTTCCTCTACATTAGTAGGTATATAAAAGTTAGGCCTTGAGTGTACTAAAATCAGAGAAGGATAGTATGAAGGGAAATGCACATCTGCTGAGCCTAGATACAAATGTCCTGTATGTTGTGTGTGTAATGACTACAAACTTGATAGAAAAATGAACATATTCCTCATTTCACAGAGGCTTCTGCAATTGAAAACGAACCCCTCATTTTATCTTTCTTTCTTCTACAGAGTGGGAAACCTCCAATAAAGGATATGTTCACAGACCTGAAAGATGGGAGGAAGCTGTTGGATCTCTTAGAGGGACTCACAGGAAATCAGTTGGTGAGAGAGAAATTAAATTATTGATATGTAGGCTGACTTGAAACTCTATTGTGTGTTTTTTGTGTGTGTTAAAATATTGTATCGTTTGCCTAGTATTTGAAAGCACATGCTCCTAGTTAAGAACTTTAGGCCTAATCCTTTAGTTAAATTTCACCCAAAATGCAGTAAAATACACTCAAAAGAATTGCAGGATCAGGTTTTGATTAGTAATGAAATATGCTCTAAGACTTCTAGATAGTAATACCCCTAAAATTACTGGTCCTGAGATGTGTAAAGTTTAGTGAGGTGCTTTGCTGGATTGGGCCTAAAGGTCTAGAAAGAACATGCTTCAAGTACAGTTTGGACTTGAAACTTTGAATTAGAGGTGTTTCATATGTCCTGTGAGAGGAATGATGGGATAAATGCCATCACTTAGCATGAGGTTATGAACTTCACTACTTGTATTCATTTATTGCACATGGATGTTAATCTATTTAAAAAAATCATAGTCAGGGTACTAATCTCCCTACTTACACTTTCTCAATACAAAAATTTGCTTTGTAGCGTATATTATTTGCTGTAGAACCCATTGAAGTTGCTAAGAATGGTTTGTTATCCATTCCAGGTGCTCCATGTTCTCGTCTTTAGTGCTTCTGGGTCATTAGCCAGAGGTGGTGCTCCATGCAGACATGTTGGTTTGACAGTGGGTGTTTTTAAAAGAGCAAGTCTTTAGGGGGCTGTCCATGGCACTAAGTGGCACTGCTGCAGAGCACCTGTTCGAGTGGAGTGCGTGGGGAGGGATTCTATTTGGTGGCTACCCACATGGCTACTGTGGCAGCCGCCTTGCACACCCACCCACCCCCGATGTGAGTACTGGGGAACCCAGCCTTTGCATTTGTCACGGCCAGTTCCTTTACTTGGAAAGGCTGAGTCCCCCGCCCCACAGTGCCTGTGATGGCGGATCAGTCTGTTGGTGTGGCTGGTAGCTGCCATTCATATGGGCAGGGAACATGTCTGTAGGTTGCCTCACACCTTTTTGGCATGCCCTGCACGGAGCACTCTGGATTTTTTGACAGTGCTCCGTGAGTGGCCATGAGTGGGTGCTGTGTGGCTCATGGAAGTGCACGTTCCCCCCCACTCCCCGCTGATGGGCAGGTGGATGAGTGGCTCCTGGGTGGCCAGGCGTGGTATCATCTCATTTAAGAACTCCTAGTATGGTTTTGGTTGTGATGAGTGGACAAAGGGGTTAGCGTTATCAAGGACGGTTTTTAGTTTTAGGGTCATCTCTGCTCCTACCAGAAGTAGGAAGTTAAGTTAAGCCTTTCCCCAGGATTCAAGACCTTAGTTCCTTTGTGCGTGCCAAAAACGCAAGTCCTATCTCCTTCTCTCTAGAGTTGAGAAGACTAAGGCCACTTGCCCACGTTACCGTGCCGCTCAATCTGCTGGTGGGGAAACCTGCTGGCCGAGGATCTTACGGTGCGTTGTGCACGTGGGCGCTTGTGTCAGCTGTGTCAGTGGCTTTTTTTCTTTTGATTGTCAGGGTTGGATTTTGAACCCTGACAGTCAAAAGAAGAAAAAGCTGCTGGACACAGCTGATTACAAGCACCCATGTGCACAGCATGCTGTAAGATCCCCCGCTGGAAGATTTCCCTGCTGGGAGATTCAGCAGTGCAGTAATGTGGGCAAGTGGCCTCAGTTGCTCAGTCAAACTGCCAAAGTTGCCACCTCCTTCTGTAACAGAGGTGGCTGGTGGCTTTTTAGTTTGGAGGGGCAGTAAGGCCGTCCGGCCCGCTGCTGGCAAAGCCGCCGGCAGGCCAGCAAGCCAGTGGGAAGAGCCAGGGCAACGGTAGGTGGAGCCAGGGCAATGGTAGGCGGAGCCAGGGCATAACCCAGCAGCCAGGAGTTCCCAGGGTTAACATCAGATGGAAGAAAACCCAGTCTAAAATGCACTTCAAGCTTAAAATGAATAACGTATAAACCCCAAGCACAGGGAAACA
>QEPC01001533.1:3346197-3362941 GCA_003113815.1 Sphenodon punctatus
GTGGGGGGGAAGAGCCTGGGGGTGGGGGGGGAACAGCCTAGGGGTGGGATGCAGAAGGGTGGGGGAGGATGCAGGATGGGGGGGGGGAAACAGGCTCAGCCTAGGGGTTGCTGGGGGGAGGGGTGGGGGAAGGGGACCCCCCTTTCCTCCCCCACCCTGTACCCGACTTCCCCACCCCCGGGGGGGATGGGTGTGAAGGGTCAAACTGCTTACGTGCTGTCTCTCTGGAATGGCAGGCAGCGGGAGCAGCAGCGGGGGGAGTCTCTCTCTCGGGGGACATGAGGCAGTGTGGAAGCACGCATGCGCGCTGCTCCCCCTTCCTCTGTCCCCTGAGCCAAGCTATCTTGCCAGGGCTGTCAGCGCGACCACCCTGGCGAGATTTTCTATTGCGCCCATTGAGCGCAATGGAAGGTTGTAGCCCCTCCCTCCACAGCATGTCCCATGCGTGCTGTGGACGGAGGAGTTTAGCCGCCCAAATCGCGTTTTCCATAGGAAAATGCTTTGGGCGGCTGACTTTTGAGCCTTCTGGGACCCACTCCTATGGAGTGGATCCCAGAAGTCAAGCCGCAGCAGCCTCTGCCTTGCCTTTGCAATCAGAGGCGAGGCTGCTGCAGCGCTGTGGTCAGTTTCAGTGAAACTGACATGAAACTGACCACAGCGTTGCATCAGCCTCCCTCTGAAGCAAAGGCAAGTGAGAGGCTGCTGCGGGCGGCGGGGAAGCGGCGGGGAGGTTTTTTTAGTTTTTTTTTTAACTGAGTGGCGGCGCGGTGCCTGGCGGGGCGCTTGGGGGGGTCAGCGCCCCGAATGCGCTGGAAGGTGAACCGCACCTGTTCTGTAAACCTCAGCAGTGCATTTATATTTTGTCAACAAATTCCAAAGCACGTAATTTGAAAACTGAGGATCCTGTGCAAGATGATGTCACGGAGGAACATAGGGTCACATATGTGTAACACGGCAGATGAATTGAAATGCATTCTGAAATTGTGACTTGTATAAAAATGTGTAACACAAGGAATTCTTAGCTGACCATTATTCATTTAATAATTGCTTCAACCCAGACCTGTCTTTTTGATATTTTTGGAGCTGATGTTTTGCGTAATTTCTTTTTAAAGCTTCAGTTTCTTTAAAAAATAAATAAATAAAAAAAATAACCTGATACCAAAATAAAAGAGAAAACACCAAAATAAATAAATAATACAAACGCAGCTACTCCGGCTTTTGTTTTATTTTGTTTGAAGTATTTTGAAATTTACAACTCATTTTTTCCTCAGCTCAAGGAACGAGGTTCCACAAGGGTACATGCCCTGAATAATGTCAACAGAGTACTGCAAGTCTTACATCAGAACAACGTAAGTTTACACAGAAATGTTTTTTCTTTAAAAAACACACCAGCCAGAACCTTTTAAATTGTCTTACCTTCTGTGTTCAGTTGCAGGTAATAAAGCTACTATATACACAAAGTGGAAAGCTTTATGAAAGAGTAAAAGCTAGGAGCAGTATATAGAAAATGTTTCCATCTTGTTAAATACTCAAAATCTAAATTATCAAAATTAAGTTGCTTTTGAGGGGGAAGCCGGTGGTGCTTGGAACATAAGCTACATTATGCTTTGCATTCTCACCTTTCTGAGCTATACTTACATTTGTAAGCCACTGTTGTTTCTAGTGGATTTAATGCACATGACTTAATTCAGTATTACTTAATGAAGCTTTTTTGGGGGGGAGGGTAACAAACTTCATAGTATTTGGGTGCCATTTTACTGGATATAAGGAGCTGCCTAACTGAGTCAGACCAATGGTCCATCTTAGCCAGGTATTGTCACAACCTGACATGGCAGCAGGATTTCAAATCTGGCTCTCCAGGGTCTCTGGCAGAGGCCTCACCCAGGTGTGCTATCCAAGACCATTCAGGGTCTCTGGCAGAGGCCTCACCTAGGCGTGCTACCAGAGATCCTGAATTGGAGATGCTGGGGATTGAACTTGGGACCTTATACATGCAAAGCATGCACTCTACTACCCGAGCCACATGGCCCACCCATATAGATAAACTGCACCTTTGTGTATCTGTGGCTTCTTCAGGAACTTTTCTGAATCAACCAACTGAACTTAGTTCTGAAGAGCAGTCTTAAAACAGAGTGTGCGTGCATGCACAACCCCTGCCTCCGTCATGATTATGTATTTATATAGAGCCAGCAAAATACCTGGCAATGAATGATCATTCTTTAGAGGCAAATCCCTGCCATGAGAGGCTTACAGTTTAGGAGAGACAAGGGAGAGGGGAACATAGGGAGAGAGAGGAAGACATTCACAAAGTTGTGATGTTGCAGGTGGAAATGCTTTGCTTTCGAAGGAAGCAGGCCTCCAGCAACTGAAGTCAGTAGTAAAACTTGCGTTGAAACTTACAGGGCAATCCTTCATCATTAAAATCAACAAGTGCTTAGTCTTTTTCTGAAAAAGTTAATGCCGAGTTTATTTATTTGGTTTACAGTGTGTCAGTTGAAGAAAAATGCCATCATGTGCCCACGCTTAATGCCTTCAAATGCCTACATGCCCAAGTTGAATAAGAATTCCTCCCCTGTTGGACTTGCTCTCTTCAACCTTCTACCCCACATGCCTGGAAATGCAACAACAGCATCTTCTCTTGCTTTTCTTATGCTGTTAGTTTCTGTTGCTGCTGGAGGGGCAAAGGGAAAGAAACCCAGTGTTGCTCCCTGTTGTAGGTTGGATTTCCTGGCAGCTAATGGAAAATTAGTGGCCCCCTAATGGCTTGACTGTTCAAATGAATGAAGGCTGCAGGAAGGGTTTCTCCCATTCTCCGACAGTGGCTTCTGGAGTTCTGTCATCTGAAGCTCTGTATGCATGCATACATATGTACTTTATTTGTTTATTACCCCGCCCCTCTTGCCTAACGGCAACTCAGGGCAGCTCATAACAATATAATAAAACAACAAAAGTTAATAAAACATCAGCAGTGTATAAAACCATTGGTGCAAAGCAGCATATTCCCCCCCCCCCCAAAAAAAAAACCCCCCAAAAAACCCCAACCCACCTCACTGAAGAGACAGGTTTTACATTTCTGGCAGAAAGCAAGGAGATCCAGGCTGAGGCGGCTCTCCACCAGGAGCGCATTCCACAGCAATGGAGTGGCCGTCGAGAATGCCCTCCTGTCTGTCTGTACCCACTGATAATGCAGGACCTCCAGGAGGGTGTCCCCAGACAACCGCAGGGGCTGCCCAAGGAGTAAGGCGGACCTCCCTAAACGGGGCCCAGAAAACAGTCGGCAGCCAAGTACAACACCTGGAGCACTGGTTTAATGCGCTCTCTGTGACCTGTCCCAGTCAATAGGCAGGCCGCCGCATTTTGCACCAGCTGCAGTCTCCTGACTGTCACCATGGGCAGCCCCACGTAGAGCGCGTTACAGTAGTCCAACCTCGAGGTGATGAATGCATGGATGACACTGGTGAGATTGGAGTCTGAGGCCGTGGCGAGGGAGGGAGAGGGGGATGGGTTAAGGGGGGTATTTATATTTTTTGCGCAGAATTGGTTTTGAATTATTTTTATATTGTGTATTTATATTATTCTATTATTATTTGTGTTTTAATGTTATTTTTTATATTATGTAAGCCACCCCAAGTCACCGTTGGATAAGACAGGTGGGGTAAAGGTGCAAATAATAAATAATATAAATAAATAATAATATGGACAGAGCATCCTCACCAGATGTAATTGGCGAAAGGTGCCCCTGACCGCAGCAGACACCTGCAAATCCAAGTGCTGCTGTGAATCCAGGAGCACCCCCAGGCTCTGCACATGAGAAACCAACAGAGACCGGGCAACCTCCCTTCCCCAGATCACTGACCCTTTGCATCACCTTTGTCTTGTCAGGATTGAGCCTCAATTGGCTCGACCTCATCCAGTCCACCATAGCAGACAAGCACAGGGAGAGCAACGAGGACCTGAGTTGGTTGAAAAGGAAAGATACAGCTTGGTGTCATCAGCATATTGATGACAATGGATCCCCCAGCTGCTAACCACCTCCCCAAGCAACTGCATGTACACATTATATAAGAGAGAGGACATAATGGGACCCTGCGGGACCCCCCACCGGAGATCCCCAGGGGATGATGTACAGTCCCCTAGTTAGTACCACCCGCTGAAATCAATCTGCTCGGTAAGAAAAGACCCACTTCAAGACAGTACTGTCTACCCCAGCCAGGTCCCGCAGACAAGTCACCAGCACCTCATGATTCACAGTATCAAAAGCCACTGATAAATCCAGCAGAACCAACAGGGTCATACGACCCCTAGCCAGCTCTAGTAGGAGGTCATTGACCAAGATCACAAACACAGTTTCCGTGCCGTAACCCGGGCGAAAGCCAGACTCTGTGGGATCAAGAAAACTGGTGTGATCCAGATGCACCTGCAGCTGATGGGCCACCACCCATTAAATAACCTTAAAGGGAAGGTTAGAGACAGGTCGGTAATTTGCTGGGGCACCAATGCAAAACGATGTCTTCTTCAGGAGCGTCCGGACATTTAGTTTTCTTGTTAGCAAACAGATACTTCACCTTTCAAACCTGTAGTCTTGATTTCTGTGTATCTGATGTTGCCAATTAAGATCTTCTCATTTAGGTATCCTATAGACATGTTTATGAGCGGTTTAGTTTTAGAGTCATAGAGTCACAAGGCTGGAAGGAACCTGAAGGATCATCTAGTCCAGCCCCCTGCACCACCCACCACACCGCAGCCATCCACACAGAGAGATTCCACCAATAAGCTACAAGTAGAGACTGGGACCAACCAGAGAACACCGAGGCCTGAAATAATAGGAAATAATTTTAGAAAAATAAGGATCCAGAAGTCCCAAACAGGTGAGCCCCACACATGCTGCAGGAGAAAGCAAAAAAAACAACTCAAGAGTCTACTGCCAATCTGCCCAGATGGAAAATTCCTTCCCAACACCAAATATGGTGATCGGCTAGATCATGAGCATGTGCGCATGGCCCACCAGCAAGGCACCTGATACACAATATAGTACCCAGACCTTAGACTGCCCTGACAGTCCACTTCCAGCTGCAAAAAACTTTGATGCCACAGGAAGAAAAGGGAAAAACCCCAACACACATTGCTGGGGGTGGTGGCTGGGGCAACCCACTTTGTTCTGTAGCATCAAATAATAAAAACTCCTCACAAGATCTATGCCATTAATTTATCCAACTCCATTTTGAAGCTATTCAGATTCTTTGCTCCCACAACTGCTCCTGGAAGCTTATTCCAGTAGTTCACTGCTCTAATTGCTAAAAACCTTCTGATTTCCAGCCTAAATTTGTTGATAACCAGCTTGTATCCATTAGTTCTTCTACCCACGCTCACTTTTAGTTTGAATAAATCTTCCCCTTCTATTGTATTAACTCCCCTGATATATATACAATGTAATTGTTAGGGGCGGGAAACTGGTAAAATCCGGTATCCGATAATGCCGGTACCGGGCGTACCGGCATTATCGGATTCGACCCGGTAATCCGGTCCAGATTCCGGGGTACCGGATTTTTTTTACATTGCAGCCATTTAAAAATGGCTGCAATGTAAAAAAAACTTAAAGCCCCAGCAAAAAAGTTCTTTTAAAAAAAACCCTCCCCGAGTCCAGGCTGCGCGGGTGGAAGGGGGGACACCCCCCACCCACCCTGCCCAGCCTGGATTTTTGTTTAAAAAAAGACCCAGAGGCGAGCCCACCCCCCAGCACCAGCAGCGTCCCCGCAGCCGCCGGTAAGTATGACCCGATCCCTGGGGGGGGTGTTTAACACCCCCCCAACCCCCCAGGGATCACCCCTACTAAAGTTCAGTGCGCTTACCTTTGGGAGCTGCGGCGGCGGCGGGCGGTCCGGCGGCCTCAGCGCCGGCTGTGGCTGCCGGCGTCAGAGACGCTCTAGGCCTTCCGGGGAACTTCCGGGTTTCCCCGGAAGGCCTAGAGCGTCTCTGACGCCGGCAGCCACAGCCGGCGCTGAGGCCGCCGGACCGCCCGCCGCCGCCGCCGGAGCTCCGCAAGGTAAGCGCACTGAACTTTAGTAGGGGTGATCCCTGGGGGGTTGGGGGGGTGTTAAACACCCCCCCCAGGGATCGGGTCATACTTACCGGCGGCTGCGGGGACGCCGCGGCCGCTGGTGCTGGGGGGTGGGCTCGCCTCTGAGTCTTTTTTTAAACAAAAATCCAGGCTGGGCAGGGTGGGTGGGGGGTGTCCCCCCTTCCACCCGCGCAGCCTGGGAGTGGGAGGGGGAGGGAATTAATTTATTTCATTGATTTCAATGGGGACACAGCGCCCCATTGAAATCAATGAAATAAATCCGGTACCGGTATACCGGATTTAATCCGGGAATCCGGTTTTCAGGGAACCGGTAACCGGTAAATCCGGTAACCGGTAATGGGCCCGGGGTCCCACCTCTAGTAATTGTATCTCCCCTCAGCCTTCTTTTTGATAGGCTTAAATAAGCCAAGCTCCTTCAGCCTCCTCTCATAGGGTAAGTCCTCCATCCCTCTGATCATCCTGGTAGCTCTACATTGGACTTTTTACAAGAGAAGTTTTTGAAGATTTGAATAGAAGTACCGTGTCTGCTGTTTAATGTTACCATTAATACATCTATTTGACTCCTTGTAGACAATGTGGCTAGTCCAGATTAGTAAATCTTGCTGTGGAAATCCATGTTATAGCTGCTAATGATTTCTTTCTAGCAAATACCTTATAGCATTTAGGAATGGATTACTATTTCCCCTGTAAAATTAACTGCTGCACATTTGAATGAGTGGAGGGGGGATTCATTTTTCAAAATGCCTGCAATTGTCCCCACATTTAGGAGACTCGATTATGTAGAATTTTTAGTCTACTTTGAGTCCCCATGACCTGTTCATATGTCAGGTGGAGGTAGTGGGCCAGGTAAAGAACATGGGTGTCCTTTTCGATCATGCACTGTTCATCAAAACTCAGGTTTGGACATGGTTTGGAGATGCTTTTTTCAGCTATTAAATTTGTGTAAAACTAAGCCTTTATTTATCCCAGACTGACCTTGTCACAGTGACCCATGCCCTGGTAACCATGAGACTTGTTTTTTGTAATTCCCTCTTTTATGGGCTTCCAGCAGTGCTTCTCAGTTGCATGCATCTTGTTCAAAATGATGCAGTGTCTTTGTGCTTTCTGTCTTGGGCAGCTGTGATCTTATGCCTGCCCACCCTGTGTGCTTTGTACTGGCTGCCTGTAGAGCTGTTACACTGGGTTTGAGATCGCTTATGAATCAAGGATACCACGTATACAGGTAGAACTCAATTTTATTAGGGACTCAAACACCCCAGACAACCAAGCTTGGTAGTGTGCAAAACTACTCGCACACCTAGGCTAAACTATAGGTCCCACATGAATGTCCTTATGTATCCGGATGCCTTTGGAGTTGTGCTGGATGGTTCAGAAGAAGTGGGGAAGGAGGCTCAAGGCTCCTGGAAAGCTGAAGCTGCTAGCAAGCGATGTGGAGGTGATCTCCGTGCATGTGGGTCAGAAGGGGAGCCAAGACCACGAAACTCACTTGCTGTAGTAGGTGGAAACAAGCTCAAGGCCCATTTGCTGTGTCGTGGGGTCCGTCTTATATAGGGTTTTGAGTCCATCGGTCTCTATGAGAACTACTGTATCCTGGAGCTGTTGGGCAAGACCTCTTGGCATCATTGGAGGGTGTACTCCATGGGCGGAGGGTCCATCTGCACGATTGTCTTGCAGGGAATTCTTGTTCCTGCCCTGAGGGGTCACCTTATCAGTTCCAGTTGATACTGGGCGTTATCAGTCAGCCTGATCCTGGTTGATCAGGCTCTGAATGGCCCTCCAGTATCTGCTGCTCTTGCTCTTCTGTTTAGCATTGCATGGCCTTGTTTACTGGTTTCTGCTGCTCTCATTGCTCTGGTTACAACAGCTTAACTTGCATTTGTTTGTGTTCTGGGTTTTCCCAGAGTCTCATGAGAAAGTCTTGGAATCAGAGTTCACATTGCTTTCCAGGGCTTGAATCCTGTGCTGTCTCCTTGGGTTTTGAAACTATCCCTTGGCAACAGCTATAATACTGTCTAAGAAATCCTAACAGAGTGATGGATTGAATTTAAGATTGTGCTGCTGGTTTCCAGGGCCCTGGATGGTATAGATCCTGGCTGTATTCAAGACCAGCTCCTGGAGCCTTTCCCTGATGATTATCTGTCCTCAGAAACTACCTGCTGTTTGGGGATCCTGCCATCACAGTTGGTGGAAAATTGGGCCTTTTTTGTAGCTGGCCCTTCAGTGTGGAGCTTGCTCTTGCCAGATGTTCATCTTGGTTTCTCCCTCCTCGCTTTTAAAAAGCACCTGAAGACTTGTTTTACTCTTCAGGTGCTTTTAGGATTCCCCCTTAATGTGTTTTCTCCTCTTTACCTTCTCCTTTTAAATGGTTTTTAAATGGATTCATATTGTAAATGGATTTTACATTGTTTTATCATGAATTGTTCTGAGCGCCATTTGGTGTTTGAGGGGGGTACTATAAAAATAAAATAATGATGATAGAAATTAATATAGACATTTGGTGAAATCAGAGTGTCTGCTTCTGCAAAGCCAAACATCTCTGGTCATTTGAGAGCAGCTGGCTGGTTAGCTATGAAGGGAAAAAATTTGAATGTTTGTCAAGAAATGTAATTTGACATAGAGTTGATTTAATGTCTCCAGGTGGAGCTAGTGAATATTGGAGGAACCGATATTGTTGATGGAAATCACAAACTGACGCTTGGATTGTTATGGAGCATCATTTTGCACTGGCAGGTAAGGAAGCTTTGGTGCTGCCTTCCCCATCTCTGCAGAAATTGGACATTTGATTGAAATGGAGCTTTCAAATCCTAACTTTTCTTTGTTCTCTAGTCTGGAAAAATACTACTACTATTTTGGGTTTATAAAAGAAGTAGGTCAGAGTTTAGTGTGACCTCTTCTATTGGGTGTATTCCACATTGCATTTTCTAATTGTTTTTCAGTCATGCTCAGTTGGTTCAGTTCCTATTGAATTGCCACTGTTGTAGAAGAAACATTTCAAATTAAGACTTAAATATTAGGGACCAGACTTACTTTTTCTTATGCCCCTTCACTTGAACTTCAGGGTTTCTACATTACCAGAGTGGTGTACAGGGACCTAAATGTAAATGGCCTTTTAGTTTTGCCTCCCCTCCCAAGCTTTCTGTAAATGTCTGTTTAAAAAGGTTGAGTAGCAGAAGGGTCTTGATTATCCTTTGGGGTACAGATTCTAATCTATCTGATTTTACAGCAGTGTAGCTCCACTGACTTCAGTAGAATTCCTCGGATATACACCAGTTTGAAATGGAAATGGAATCGGACTTATTAGGAGGGATTTAGTGGCCTCTTACTTGGCAGCATATATAAAGGAAAAATACTTCCTCAGGACTAGGTGGAAATTCCAATAGAAGAGAGATGCTAGGGTGGAGCTGGGTACAAGGCACATGCAGGTATTGCTATTTTGGTTTATATTATGAGGCACTGTGCCAGGCTAAGTTACATCATGAATCTTTTACTTGTCACTACAGCAGCTTGGAATTGGATGATGAAATGGTGATATAAACACATTTTTTCTTTTTCACTTTACCTCTCTGTACTGTGACTTCTGGAGTCACAGCACAGACTCTAACCCATTATGGTTAATATGAAGAAAAAGAAAAAAAATGAACTTGAATGCCCGTTGGTTGAGTACAAGTGCTTAAAATGAATGCTACATAACTGACTAAACTGTTGATCCCTTTTAATTCATTATTTTTCATGACTACATTCTGCAGGTGAAAGATGTTATGAAGGACATAATGTCAGACTTACAGCAGACAAACAGTGAAAAAATCTTGTTGAGCTGGGTCCGACAATCCACTAGACCTTACAGTCAGGTCAATGTTCTGAATTTTACCACGAGCTGGACAAATGGGCTTGCCTTCAATGCTGTGATCCACAGACACAAGTAGGTGGCAGCTATTCAAGCATTACACAGCTTCACAAATAGGAATAATTTTTTGTGGTCAATAGCAGTCTGTTTTAAGTAGGAGTTTTGCGTGTGTGTGTGGTGGTAACAATGTGAAAACAGATGGTGAAGTTCCTCCCTGCCTCAGGGTGAACGACTGCTGCTGCCATTGTTGGCGGGGAGCGCTGTTCCCATGAGGAGCCCTTAACCCAGAAGTGGGGGCTGCCAGCACAGGACCCTCGATAGTAGGGTGACCAGATATGCACATTTTTACAGGGCACTTACGAAAAATATGTGTTGGAGAGCTGCATTGGCTCCAGTGCAGCCCTGCAACCTGTATTTCTCATAAATCTCCTGTAAAAACGTGCATATCTGGTCACCCTGCTCCACGCCCTGGGGCGCCTGAGAAAGTGTCTACATGGGACAGGACTCCCAGGCCAATGCAGCGCAGCAGGATCGGCTTCAGGGAAGAGCTGCTGCCAAACAGCTGATGGGGTGTGCATGTGGCCCCTCATCAGCTGTTTGGTGGGTGAGCATGCCAGACAGCTGATGGGGGGCCTGGAGGAGCGCACTCACCCAGTCCTGCTGAACAGCTGATGGGGGGGGGGCTGGAGGAGGAGCTTCAGGCCTCCCTGATCAGCTGTTGGGTGGAACTAAGGTGAGCTCAAGGGTTGAGCCACTGACCCTGCCTCACAGCAGGAATCGGTGAGGCCTAACTGATGTGTGGGCTTCAAAGGTCAAAGCCAGCACCTTGAATTGGTACTAGAAGGAAATTTGCCAATTTGCCACTTTCAGAAAGTGAAGCCAAGGCTACAGTGTAATGTAGTTCCTTTCTTTTCAAGCAACAAAAATTAAAATACTTGAAATTTTTCAAATCTAATTTGGCATGTATTAGCCAGAAAATAAGTGCAGTTGCTCTCTATGGAGAGAATTTCTTGACTGCATGAACATTTGACTCTTATCCCTCACAACCAAAATTAAGTTTTTCTTCAGTTCCACTCCTCTGTCCCACCAAAACCCCCAAGGTCATCTTGGTATTTGGAAATCCAAGACCAGTAAAAGTGTTACCATAAAGGTTTATACATATACATCTAAATAGACTGGGGGGAAAAGAGATTGTTCATCTTCCTCAAGTATTTGAAAATCAAGGTTGCAGCATATTGCTAATTTTAGCAGTGAAATTGGTTTTTTTTAAAAAAAAATAAATAAGCAAAACTGACATGCATGTTTTTTGTTTTTCATGCTGAGTGCTTTGGGAAAATATGTTTGCGATCTACAATAACGTTGATAGAAACTTTAGTAATGTAAATTTTTATATAAAAAAAAATAAGACCACTTAAAATGATGGTACCCAAAAAGTTAATAAGTCCTGCAACAAATATGTAGTGTATTCTTTAGTGTTAATATGGGATTATAGGCCAGGGGCTCGAAAGCGGCCAGAAGTGTGATAACTTTGAGTTATCGGGGTATGCTATATTTGGCAGCTGGAAATCCTCACAAGTGGGGGGGTCAGTGGTTGGGGGATTAGTGGTGGGAAAGTTGCTAGATCCTTTGAAACACTGGTTAATGTGCTTGTTTTTTTTTTTTTTCTTGTTTTTCATTTTTCAGACCTGAGCTTTTCAGCTGGGATAATGTTACTAAAATGTCTCCAGTTGAAAGACTAGAGCATGCTTTCAGTATTGCCAAAAACCACTTGGGAATAGAAAAACTACTAGATCCCGAAGGTATGTTTCCTTGAACTTGATTAGAAAGTCACATTTCAGCCAAGGGTTTAAAGCTGACTTTCTTTACTTTAAATGTAAATACAGAGCTGAACTGTATTTCTAATTTTTTGTTTGATTTGTTTTAAGCCTATGAATTTGAAAAGTGGTGTACAAACGTGCGTGTTTTTAAAAGCTTCTAGAATAGTTTATTTTACTTGCCCTATACAAGTATTGCGTACAGGGGTGTAAGTGACTTTCTAAATTGGCCTTTCTGAACTTTTTATCTGACAAAAAGTGATAGCTATCTCATTCTTTTAGCTTTCTCCTGCACTCCTCCTCCTAAAAAAGTCATTGAAGTGATGCAGAAGTAATGATTTTGGGCTGAAAAGAAGTAGGGGAAAACAGGCTCTCATGGTCTATGCCAGAGGTGGGCAAATCTTGGGAGTTGCGTATGCAGCTCTTGGGCACCCGTACTACGACTCTTGCTGGAAGTGACTGCCTGGCGGTGTGTCCATGTGGCTTCTGGAGGCCTCATGGGGGCTGTGGGAGTAGGAGAACCATGTCCTGTGCTGCAGTTGCGGCTGCCCAGACCCACCAGACAGCTTGGGAGCCAGAGTTTTGATGTGAGGGGACGGATTTTGGGGGAAGCTGTGCTGCTCTGTGCCAGGGATCAGGGGGAAGTTGTGATTGCTGTAATGTATTTTATGGCACTTGATATGAAAAGTTTGGTCTGAGGCTCTCGGACTTGGAACTTTATCCACCCCCGGTCTACGTTGTGCAAATATAATGTGCCACATAATTAAAACAACAAGTGTAGGACTTGTGAGTCTGTGACAAGTTTAGGACTAAACAATAACAACTTCCTCCTGCACGGAGATGAGAAACTCTAGCCCGATTCACCAACGTATTTTAAGTGTGTTATAGCTCTATTGAATTTTTTAATAGGCTTTACCACATACTTAAATTGTAAGCAAATGCTTATCTTGGTGCTCAGTGCCTTTTTTTGTATGTTTCAGGCTGTCATAAAAACACCGTTTATCACCATCTAGTGCTACTCTTTTCTGTCAGAGTAGTGAAGAAGGTGTAATATTATCAGGAAGCCTAATTTAAAAAAAAATGTTCTATGGGTAAGATAATTTCAGTTACCTAAGATGTAGAAAAATAGTCCTATGTAAAATAAATTTTTCTGTCTAGATGTTGCTGTACAGCTTCCTGACAAAAAATCCATCATCATGTACTTGACCTCTTTGTTTGAGGTCCTTCCTCAGCAAGTTACCATGGAAGATATCCGAGAGGTGGAGACACTTCCAAGGAAATACAAAAGGGAATGTGAGGAAGGAGAGCTTAACCTACGGCAGGTATGGTCCATTTGTGCGCTTCCACACTCCATTAAATACTGAAATAACTCTCTTTATGATTCTCTCTCGATCCATATGTTAGATCTCCTAAGCAAACAATTCTTCACGTTAGCTGGAAATTTCAGTTCTTTATGCTTCCTGTGTCTGTGAGCTTTCTCTTTCATACCTTGGCCAGCATGAAAGGTAGTGTTCTGTCTTGAACTGAGTAGCCTTTACTTGCATATGAGTTGTTGTTACTGGATCAGACCTTTCCTCTGTATGGATATTTATTCCATCTCTGAAACTGTCCAATAGCCAAAATGTCAGAGCTGGTGTAAAACCCTGACCTATACAGACTAGAAGAATTTGCTCCACTAAATGTCTCATTCTTGTTGCCAGTTAGAGATTGGATTTAGCCCTGAAACATGAGTTTGCAAATCCCTCCACCAAATTTGGTACTGCGTTAATTATTATAGCTCTGGATAGTCTGTCTTATTAAACAGCAATCTAAAAGTAAAGGTGCTTTGTTTTCATTTTACTTTCTTGAACCTTTCACACATAAGAACATTAGTGCCATACTGGGTCAGACCAATGGTCCAGCAAGCCCAGCATCCTGTCTCCAACAGCGGCCAATCTCTATCACATGGGAGAAGTGAAGTACCCAACAAGTCATAATGGACAATATTCCCTGTTGTTCCAGCTCCCCACAGTAACTTATCTAATTCCTTTTTAAAACTAGCTACACTACTGGCCGTGACCGCTTTCTCTGGCAGTAAGTTCCACCAGTTAATTGTGCGCTGAGTGAAAAAATGCTTCCTGTTATTTGGGTTAAATCTGCTACCAGTTAATTTCATGGAGTGTCCCCTTGTTCTAGTACTCTTAGGGTAAATAACTGCTCCGTAGTTACGTGTTCCACACTACTCATGATTTTATAAACCTCTATCGTATCCCCTCTGTCGTCTCTTCTCCAAGCTGAAGAGCCCCAACCTATCAAGCCCCGCCTGTCATATGGGAGATGTTCCATGTCCTTGATCATTTTTGTTGACCTTCATTACGATACTTTCAGTTTTATTCTCTATCCCTTATCTACACCATAAGCAAAATTTTTCTTCTAAAGTTGGAAAAAGTTGCATAAGTTATGATTAACTCAGTGTTTAAAAAGCACCTGTGCCAAGTACTTGTCAGAAACCCAAGAGACTCTGCTCACACACTGCACATGTCTGGTGTTGCATATTGTGCAAAAGCATCTAGAAATTGGATACGAGGCATCAGTTCAGAATTTGACAGACACCTTTCATTTTTATTGCAGACACCAGTGTTGGCAAGGAACAGAATTAATGACCTTTGGCTCCTAATTTTCTTTGAACTTTTTTATAGTATTCTAGCAGGTTGTTCCAGACATGAAAGACTCATAGTCTCATTTTGTTCCTATACTACATTAACTATTAAGCAAAAGCTGCACTCAGTTTTCTAAAATGTTGTAAAAATCACATTAATATTGCTCTTTTTTTAAAATGTATTTTTTCCCTTTACTGTTCTCATTTGTTGAATCGTGTTTATATAAAAACAACCATACCGTTTATATTAGTTAATGATAATCTGTACACTTCTGTTCAAGTGCTTTCTTATGGAATAATCAGATATGGCACTTGGCTTCTGTAGTCTGTCAAGTAATGAGTTATCAAGTTTAATAGGTTAGAAGCTGGCATATTGGACATATAGTCACATCACTGAAATGCTAGAGTGGTGATAAACATTTTCTTCTGACAGTTGAGAAATCTTTCCTGCATTCTGATAGAAGTCTTTCTTTTTTGGCATATAGAGTATAACATCTGAGGAAGACCATGGTTCTAGAGCAGAAACACCAAGTACTGTGACAGAAGTTGATATGGACTTGGATGGCTACCAAGTAGCTTTAGAAGAGGTCCTCACCTGGTTGCTTTCAGCTGAGGATACATTCCATGAACAGGTTGATGTATCTGGTGATGTTGAGGAAGTCAAGGAGCAATTTGCTACCCACGAAGTAGGTTTCTGTGTTGCACAGCTTTTCATTGAACCTGTCAATATGTTTGGTGGTTGATAATTACTTAAAAAAAATAAAAAAATAAAAAATATATTTTTGTTCATGTGTTTGATAAATTATGTACTGTTAAAGGTCATGTGATATTTTAAGTATTTGTAACATTTGATTCATGCTTTGTTTATAGAGGCACTAAATTTTGGGTTGTAGACTTCCTGTTTTTAAAATAATATAGAAGCTGGGTTTTAGAAAAAGGGTGTTGAATGCTTTGTGTTTCTTCCTGTAATAAGGAGGTTTATTCTAAACTTAAAGGATATGGGTTATATTCATGAGCGCTAGACTCGTTTGCAAGTTTTGACAGTCCAGCCTTCTATATTTTGTTTCAGTTTGCAGGTAGAAGGCTTCTGGTCTTAAGTGTAATGATGCCAAAAGTCACAAATTTTAGACAGGAATGATTTCTAATAAGGCCTATTCTACTGCTAACGAAGAATAAGGAATTATATTAGAAAGCCATACTACATTAAGAGGAAGCCTATATTTTTATTTATTTTAAATTTATTTTGGTTGCTTGCCCACGTACAAAATCTCAGGTTAATTTTTTTCTAACGTTAGATTTTGTATCATGTGAGATCAGCATGGGCTGCATGCGCATGTTGATCTTTCATGTGTGTTTGGGTGGGCACGGGTCTGTAGTTTGTCACAACGGATCCACGCCCACGTTTAGGTCACCCAGGGCTGCGATCCTGCCCTGTACTGCTCTCCTTCCCCCCCCACCCCCCCGAGTGGGTTTGATGGGATGTGTGCGCCTGGGGTTGTCTTCACCCCATCCTCCCCAGCTCATCAACTCACCCAGCTGCAGTAACAGTCATAGCAGCTTCTCCAGCCAGGCTCTTCTGCTGGCTCCTTCTGACTGCTTCCTGGCCTGCCACATTATTATGCTTAATAATAATAATATGGGGCCTCCCAAGGCAGTTCAGCCGGATGACATCCAGCCATGCCACCCCGGGAGGCCCCATGCAGTGGGCCAGAAAGTGCCCAGAAGGAGCTGGCAGAAGAGCCCGGCTGGAGAAGCTGCTGTGGCTGCGCCACTGCCAGTAAGTCTCCCTAAACTCCTATCTCCCTCCTCCAACCACCCACTTCCCCCGCCCCATGGGCTGTGCGGGGTGTGCGTGTGCCTCCCCACCTTCTCCCTCACCTGCGGTCCTTCCTCCTGGGGATTCTCCCCAACCTCCACCCAAACTAACATTAGTTTAACCAATCATTCAAATTAAATTTGAATGCCCTGCACACATTAAAATTTAACATTAGTTTGGACTTACGTGACAGGGCTGGGTTTCCAGACCCGTCATTCATCATAGATCTAAACATTAGTAAAACTAATGTATGAACAAGTCTGCTTTGCCCACTTTACACAAACTAACATTAATTCCTATCTAACTTTATTTTATTTACTTTAGATTTATTACCTCGTCCTTCCCTTAAAAAGGCTCAGGGCGGCTTTCAAAGTCAAAATTTATTAAGGAATTAGCGTCCGTCATTTCCTAAGAACAATAAAGGAACATAGAACCTGTGAGTTGGGGGCAGGGGGGGAACGCAGAGGGCAGCCACGTGGGCTGTCCTGTCCCCTCCCCCCCCACCCGGAAGTAGCGGGGGCTAAAAGCCCACAGGCAGCGGCTGGAGCCGCAG
>QEPC01001533.1:3366739-3436467 GCA_003113815.1 Sphenodon punctatus
GGTGATTTTTAATCCCCCACCTTTTATTTACTCATGATTATATGTTGCCCTGTTTTATATGTTTTATATTTGTATTTTAAAGATTTTAAATTGTTTTATTGTTGTAAACCGCCCCGAGCTGCATTGCAGGATGGGGCGGTATAAAAATCTATAAAATAAAAATAAAATAAATAAATATATAAATAACTAATTTCATACAAATAGTTCCACATCCAATAATCAAGACAGCCTCAACATTGCAACAGAATCACGACATAAGGTCGGCTTACAAAATAAAACATATAAAAACATATAAAACACACACAAATGGTAAACATAAAAAAACAAGCATACCCCCAACCTACCCCTTCCCCCTCACAATACCCACCTAATACCACATTCCCCCCATCCCTCCTCCCTCGTGCTGGTTAAACCAGTTTAACCCCCCTCTCCATTCCTTACCCAACTCCTTCTCCAAACATCTGGTGGAACATCCAAGTCTTACACTGCCGCCGGAAGGTGAGCAAATCTGGGCAGAGGCAAATTTCTACTCGGAGAGCAATGGAGCGGCCACTGAGAACGCCCTTCTCATAGTAGCCACCTTTCTACAATATGGAACCTCCAGGAGGGCACCCCTGGCTGACCGCAGAGGTTGGCTCAGGACCCGGGGAATGAGGCAATTCCTCAGGTAGGTGGGACCCAGACCATTTATATATTATATTCATTTATTTATTTAGGGCTTTATAGGTCAAAACCAGCACCTAGAATCGAGCCTGGAAGACTATAGTCAGCCAGTGCAGAGCACGAAGAACCGGTGTAATGTGTTCATATAGGTCTGTCTCTGTCAAGAACAGGCCGCTGCATTCAGCAGTAGCTGCAGTCTCTGGACCATCGCCATGGGCAGCTCCACATAGAGGACATTACAGTAGTCTAATCTCTAGGTGGTAAAGGCATGGATGAAGGTGGGAAGATCATAATTTGAAATATAGGCCTTTAGATATACTTTAGTGTGTGTTGCATGGCTGAGGCTCAGGGTGGCTTTACAATAATTACATAAAATACAAATATAAAATAAATAATTAAAACCCCACAAAACTAAAAACATCCCCATCACTTGCACCTCAAATCTGTACCTGCCCACTGAAAGCCTGGCCAAATAAAAAGGTCTTAAACTGCCTCCGGAAGACACTCAGACTAGGGCTCAGGCGAGTTTCCAAGGAAAGCGAGTTCCAAAGCTGTGGGGCAGCCACCAAGAATGCCTCTCTGTAGGCCTGAGTCGTATAAAACTGGGCAAACAATGGAACCTGCAAGAGGGCACCCTTGGCCATGAAGAGACATAAGGAGAAAGACTGTTCTTCAGATATGTAGGGTTCAAGTCGTTTAGGGCTTTAAAGGTCAAAAGCCCTAATGGCTACGTAGGGAAAGAAGAGGTCCTAAGATCTTCATACATTTTTGTTTAGACGGCTCATATTCTCATAGTTGAAAATTGTTCAAAAGTTGTCTCCAAGCAATTTTTCCTCTTGAGGAAGTTCTGCTTCCATTCATTAGTCGTTACTTTATAAAGGTCTCTTGTGTTTACACGTTTGAGGGTGCCAGATTGTTTTGCATTATTGTGGTTTAAACCCTATCAATTTATTAAGACTCGTACAAATTCACATACCTCAGTAGCAGCACACAAATCATGATAAGGCTGTTTGTACCTTTTCCAGGCTTTTATGATGGAGCTGACTGCACACCAGAGCAGTGTGGGTAGTGTGCTGCAAGCTGGGAATCAGTTGATCACACAGGGTAGTCTATCCGAGGAAGAGGAGAATGAGATCCAGGAACAGATGGGGCTGCTGAACTCTCGATGGGAGGCTCTGAGGGTGGAAAGCATGGACAGGCAGTCCCGGTGAGTGGCATCCTAAAACCTTCTCCATTAGTGATGTAGCTGGAGAAGCACCCTTGTAACCTAGCTGCTGTTCTGATTTGAGGATGAATGGTTTTCAGAATGAACTTCTTATGTTTTCATGAATCCATCTTTTTGTAACTCAGTGAAAACTGCACAGGCAAAGTGAGAATTAGATGAATTATTGGCCACTTTGGTCACAAGTATGTACATGTATGGAATATAACATATACCAGAATGAAAATGTAGGAGTTTGTCTATATGTAGTGAATATAATCTACATGTAATATTTATTTAAGAAATGGATTATTAAATCTAATCCTTCAGTACTGTGCTATACAGAGTTAAGTGCTTATGTTCCCTCCGTACTCCAGTCCGTGAACTCCGCTCCTCCTCTGTCCCCTCTCTCACCCTTCCATGCCTCCCCTGCTCCCCTAACCGCCTTTGTCCCTTCTCCCTAGCTGCCCTCCATGCCTGGAACTCCCTCCCTGCCCACATCCGCCTCGCCCCCTCCCTCCATACCTTCAAATTCCTCCTCAAGACCCACCTCTTCTGCTCTGCCCTCCCCGACTTCTTGTTCCCCTCACCTAACTTCTGTTGATACCCTCCATCCAGTACAATCTGTTATCTAAGGTCTGTGTACTCATATCCTCACCACATGGACCAACCAGCCATCATTCTTGATGTAACCAAGCCAAGCGCGTGCACCTGGGACTTCACATCCTCGTGAATGTTACACTCCTTGTCTCTCCCTCTGTTCGCCTTCCTTCGTCTCCTCCCTTCCCCCCCCCGCCCCCCCTGTCTCTCAGATTGTAAGCCCTAGGGCAGGGACCGTGTCTATTCAATTACTTTGTAAAGTGCCAGGTACATTGCTGCCACTATATAAATGCTTGCTGCTAATAATAATAACAATGTACGTAAAACAAGGGTTATACCTCACTGAAAGTGTCCTTTTCTTAATTGACTATAAACCACACATTAAGGAAAAAATGAAAATTGCTTTGCAGGTCTCTGCAGCATAATAAGGAATCCCAGATGCAAGAAGCAATTATGAATTGAAGGAGTATTTCTAGGTACACTAGTGTGGTGTATTTCACAAGCTTTTGCTGAAAATAAACACAAAAGCATAACTGTTTCCTTTAACTTACAACTACATGCTGATCTAAATTTTTAGAAATAGTTTCAGTTAGGCACAGCTGTATGGCTTTCATTTGGTTAATAAATTGATTTTATTTTTTGCCTGAAAAGTCTTTTTGGAGTAATTCTGTTTTTGTTCTGTTCCTTGGACAGCCTGCATGATGTGCTGATGGAACTACAGAAGAAGCAATTGCAACAGTTGTCTGATTGGCTAAGTGTCACTGAAGAACGCATTCAAAAGATGGAAATTCAGCCCTTAGCTGAAAAATTGGAGACACTTCAAAAACAAATGGAAGAACATAAAGTAAGTATACTTTTTCTATAATACTCACCTTGTGAAAATAATTACAGTTTAGAAGGTCTGATTGTGGGAACTTCCAGGTCCCCTCTTTAAGATTCAGGCCTGTCTGTATGTTGAGGATGCTGGGTTTTTCTGAAGAGCTGTGCCCTCGTTGCTAATTTAGTGGGGGGAGAACAAACATTCTAAGCAGTGGAGAAATCAAACTTTTATTTATGTAGCACTCTATATATAAAGAACCTTCTCTTCTGGCCCAAGGTATTTTCAGAATAGAGAAGAGTGTAGGTGCTCATTATTCTTAACCCTCTTCCGATTACGGGGCTGCGTGGTCGTCGGATGGGTCGCCGTGAGCAGATTACATTGGTGCTCTGGGCTCTGCACTAGCTGCCTATAGTCTTCCAGGCCCAATTCAAGGTATTGGTTTTGACCTATAAAGCCCTATATGGCCTTGGCCCGACTTACCTGGGGGACTGCCTCACTCTCCGAACTCTGGAGCGGCCTCTGTGGTCCCTGGGGGCGCCCTTCTCAAGGTCCCCCGTGTGGCCCTGGGGGCCCCTATGGAGAGGGCGTTCTCGGTGGCTGCACCTAGGCTGTGGAACTCCCTCTTGGTGGAGGCCCGGGTGGCCCCGGAACTCCCCTCCTTCCGTTGTATGTAAAACCTGACTGTTCCGCTTGGCTTTTTGGTGAGGGAGATGGGCTGTAGGATGGGATGGGGGAGAGGGCGGTTTTAGTTTTGTGCCTTCCTTTTTATTGTATTTGATGGTTTTATTGATTTTATATGTTTTAACATTGTAAGCCGCCTCATTTATTTATAAATGATTTTATAAATAAATCTTTTCTTTTAGCAAACCTGAACCACTTCCATGTATTCCTCTAGGATAATGGGGTCAGTTGTGCCCTACTGGTTCATGCCTTCCCAGTTGTATTTTTTTAAAAAATTGAACGTGAATGCTAGAACACTAATGGGGTATCATTGACCCCTATTAGAAAGAATGGGAAAATGAAAGCACCATATATCCAGGCTTATGGGGCTATATTTGCCCCCAAACACAATGCAGAATTTTGTCTGCTTTCATAATATACTACTTTATGTATGTACAGAAGATTTTCACTACAACTGTATTAGGAGGGGGGAATGTGAATTATACCCCAAGTAGAAAACTCCAGTTACCAACTTAAAGTGAACTTGTATCTTTAAATTTTTTACACAGCAGTTAACACTTTTATAGTGTGAAGCTTCAATGGTTTTTTTTTACTCGTAAGGTTGTGTTGAAATAAAATATTGTATTTGGCTGAAGCGATCACTTCAACCCCACCCTTAGTTAATATGGCAGCTGGCTATTGAAATGCAAACAAGCTCCTGATAGCTCAGGGTATTGAAATGCAGACAAGCTGTCTGAGTTACCTTCTTTATCTTTGTTTATGAGTGGAGAGAATATGGGAATGTTAACCCTTGCTAACAGCTAGATGTTATCTCATTTGCATATGAATGTACTTTCCCTGACAATGGGGGGGTCATAGTAACCCCCACAAATGTTCGTGTCGGACATACATTTCTGCACCAAACACAATAAAATTTATTTTGTTTATGTTCAACTCTAGTCATATTCAAATCAATCATATTTAATTTTTTCAACTGTGATGGAATCGGGGTATATCATACCCCATAAGCAGATTAATACAGTAGGTTTGTATAGGTGGAGGAGGGTTAAGTGTTTCTGTGATCTGAATGAACTAGAAAGTATGTAAATTTGTAAAGGGAGGGGTCATCTTGAACTATGGTAAGAGGCATGTAATAAATAAGAAGAGAGAGAAACATTAAAGGTTCTGTATAAAATTTTCAAAATAGACTTTCAGTGCCACTTCAGTATTTAGGCACTTTAATTTTACCTCCTTTTACGATCTTCCATAACTGTGTTCCTACGTCATTTGAAAAATTTCCCCCCTCCACACCTTTTGTTCTGTGAACCATGCACCAGTGCTAGTTTCTTCACTTTCATCTGAGAGGTGGCTGTATTTCAGTAGAGGCTTTTGCATCCAGGTTGTGAAGTGAATTGTATTCCTTCAACTCAAAAAACACCATAGAATATATAAAATGTATTTCAGAGCACAGGTTTTTTGGTTATAACTGCAGTAACAATACCAAGATGTGTGTTATACAAGTACTTAAAGTAATACCAGTGTAATTGGCTGTTGTCCCAACACTGAGTTGTAGCAGAATTGAGCCCTCAGGAAACCAAAATAGTCTAGGTGGATCTCCTCACCAGTGCCTTTTATTTAGACAAAACATGGCAACAAAGCTATCACTTGGCTTGGTCTGAATGAAAACCTAAATGGGACCTTTTCTCAATGACCACTGTAGCACGACTTACCGTACTTAGTGTATTGCCTTCTTTAAGAAGCAGAACTCTGCTCATTGTTTAAAAAGCGGGAGCACAAAATGGGCACCTAAAGCAGCAGGGGCCCATTGTAGCAGTTTGTAGAGGGAGAAATTTTCTTAGCAAGTGTTTCACAAAATAACTGCCACCCATCCTTAGCTTGTTCCGAATGTGGAATGTACCATCTGAGCGAGAGAGAGTGTGTTGCTGTGTACTGTTTCTGGGAGAGATCATGGGGGACAGTTCAGAGTTAGTGGGTGCATCTTGTCTACACAAACTCCAGCCTGCCCTTAACAGTATGGAGTTCTAAATCCACAGAGCGAAAACAAACCCTTTCCTCTTAACACTCTCAGGAGGAAGCTGCACATGGCTGGGTTCTTTTACTAGGGGAGCATTGTGAGAAAATGCCCTTAGAGGGCCAGAGCCTGGTTCTCTGTGCTGTTAAAAAAAACAAACCCCACAATAGCTCTTCTCTCTGTTCTTCATGCGTTCTGCAGAACAGCTACGAATATTATTCCTGAATTTAATGTACAATTTAAATCTCCCCCCAATGTTCTTCACTTTCATAAGGGCCATATTGCTACTTGTTATCATTCCTTTGTAGCCTAATAAAAGGAAAATATACTTAGTAATGAATTAAATTTGCAGTTAGGCTCAATGTAGTCTACATAGCATATTCTTTTTAGTGAAAAGCCATATGTTTCTTACAAAGCTGAGCTCCAGAAAGTCAGTGGCTTCATAAGAATTGCTTTATTGTTTTGTGTGCAGTGCAGACTTCTTTTTGAAAGCAGAAAGCTGGTAAGAGCGAAATAAATTATCTTCTTTGGCCGTTATGTCCACTCCCACTCAAGTGTTTTGCAAGTTTTTATGAACAATAGTCTCTCTTCTAGCATTTTCAAGTATCTGAAAGAATTAATATTGAGTTCACTAAACTTTTTCTTGCTACTTTTATTGGCACTTATTTTAAATGTATAAATAGTTGCCATTAGTAAAATGTTTGTGTTACTGTGAAAAAATGTATGCATTTGCCACAGCAAGAGATTTAATTATGGCAACCAGTAAAATAGATCTTAATTTTTAGGGTCTGTAACTATTAATCTCTATTTTCAGGTACTGCAGAATGATCTTGAAACAGAACAGGTTAAGGTAAACTCTCTGACTCACATGGTGGTCATTGTTGATGAAAAAAGTGGTGAGAGTGCTACAGCTATACTAGAAGATCAACTGCAGGTGTGTGTGTGTTGTAATGTTTTGTATTAACTAGCATATTGCCATGTAGTATTGATATTTATAACAGAGAGACCATCAGCTTTAAGTCTCTGCAGGAACCAACCCTCTGAAATTTCCCTACACTACAGGTTTCCCTTTGTCAGTGCTGTTTTATTTACAAACAAAATTCCAAAAACCAGCTGATGGAATAATGGGTTTTGCCATGCCTCCTTTGCTGGCTCACAGCCCTGATGGCTTCCCCTTGTCAGTTCATGGCCTCCTGACTCACTCAAGGTGTTTAGTCCTGCCCCACAGGCAATACGGCTCCCTACCTCACTTTGCCAGCTCTGACTGCCAACCAGCCAGCTGTGTTGCTGCAGAATTGAGCCCCGCTCCTGCCGCTAAGGTGTCTGCCAGATGTCTAGCCCTTTATTTCTGAGTCTCTTGATTAGGCTTTCATAGTCAGTGCTCCCAGCAGAACCGCATCCATTTGAGACCATTTGCGCTGGCTTGCTAGACAACCCTGCCCTTAAGGGCCATATTACCTGTTGTTCCCTGTCTGGCTTCTCAAGGGGGTTGCTCCCAACGACTTACCCTGGCAACTTTGGGCCTAACTTTTCAGGCACTTAGGGTCATCTGTTACCCCATTGCTCATACAATGATAAATATGGTTAATAATAAACCATCTTACTTTGACTTGTCTCCAAAATACTTTAGTTACTAGGAGATTACTTTAGTTACTAGGAGATTCAATAAATTTGCCATGATTGAGTTTTAATATTTTATTTCAGAGGAATATAATACATGCTAAAAAAGCAAGTGTCAAAATCTACCTTACAGACCTAATAGTAAGGAGATGATTTGTCATCATCTGGATGCAGCATTAGTTTTAAAGCAGTTTTAAAAAGCCTGAACGTATTTCTAAATGTGTAGCTGGTATTTCTTAAGTATGTAGTTGGGATTTGTTAAAAACTTTTTAAAATATAGAAATATAAAGCATTATTTAAATTGCATGCTACAGTTTCAGTTATAGTAGTATATTAAAATATATAATGGGGTAATTTAGAGTAGATTTTTAACCTTGTTTTTGTTGTGTAATTCTGATTGAGCTTTTTATGTTGATTTTTGAGGAAAAAATGTTAGTGCTTAAGAGATGGCTATTATGTTGTGCCTAAATAGTTTTAGTATTTTAATGCATTTCCCATATTATGAAGATGACTGCACAGCCTAGAATAGGGTGATTTAGGGAAGCCATTATGTTTTTAAAGCTCTTGCTTTTTAAGAGCTGTGAAAGAAACTGCAGGGTTCATAAATGTTTCTTGCTGTTTCAGAGACTTGGTGAGCGCTGGACAGCAGTTTGTCGTTGGACTGAGGAGCGATGGCTCAAGATGCAAGAGATTCAGATACTATGGCAGGAGCTGTTGGAAGAGCAGGTCAGAAGCCATGCCGTTATGCAAAATAATTCAAAGGCGAAAACCAAATTCTCATTCGTTTATAAATGTATAATTACTGAAAATATTTCATTTCTGTAACATTGTTAAACAAAGGAGAAGGAAAATTAATCACTGCTTCTGCTTAACACCCACCCACCTTGCGAGACAAGTAATAAGAAGTCCATTTTGAAAACAGGATCAGATCAATGATACATTTAGACCAATATTTCTGACCACTAGATGCTTGTCAGGAACTTGTAAAACCCTATTGTGAACAAATGTGTTGTGGCATGTTGTAGCAGAGTGCGCCATGCTGTTGGATAAGCTCTGTGAAGAAATCCCTTCACAGGGCTTTAGTACTCCAAAGTAGGCCCTTTTCACACAGACACTCTAACACAAATAAAATGGGTGTTGCATTTTATTATACATGTTGCAGGGCTGCAGGTGTTCTCTTTGGGTGCCCTGCAACATGCATAAAAGGGCCGTCGTAGTACGAACTCCCTTAGGTTTCAGAAATGGCGAAAGTCTTGGCCTGCTTTCTGACATTACCGGGGGTGGGGGTGGGGGGTTGGATTGCGTAATTGCGATTGTGGCTCTGTAATTGTTGGGAATTAGTACCTGTGAGAATGCACTCATTCCCTTTTATCACGTGAGAACATGTGTCCATGAAAAGGCTACATTCGGGAATCTGGTAATGTGTGAGTGTTCTCATGTGATAAAAGGGGATTAATACATTCTCACAGGCGCTAATTCCTGTGATTGTACAAGCCCCCCCCCCCCAAAAAAAAAAACAACCAACCCCTGGTTCCCTATGACTTTGGAAAGCAGCCTTAATTGCTTAATTGGGTATTTGAAGAGTGGAACAAAAAGGTGTGCCTTATGTAAGAAAAGCTTTGAAGAACTATGTAGAGCATGGAGATACTGAGACTGAACTGGATGGGTGTCTCAGGATTCGCTTTCTTCCTTCTTCCACACCTTTTCCTATATAAAGGAGGATTGAGACAATGTGACAACGTTGCCAATAAGTTGTCTGTTGCCAATCTGTTTCATTTTATGTTTATTTTTTCTAATAAAATAGAATTCTGTGGAACTAATTGACTCCTATCTTGAGGACAATAGCTGCCAGGAGCTGGAAATTTGGTGATTTTTTGATTTGGTTTCCCAACCTGTCACAAACATATAGTGACTCGATTGCATGTGCATGTGGGGGAAGATCTTCAATTTGGGATGCATATGAGTTTATATTTCTTTATAAAAAATGTATCCTAGCTACTGCAGCTGCGATAATCCTTGAATCCCTTCTGGAGTCTTGCAGATATTTGTTTTAGCAATATCCTGTGGCAGCAATTTCTACATACTAATTGTTTGTGTTTTTTTTTAAAGTATTCCCTTTGATTAGTTTCAGATTTTTTGCCTGTCTTGTTTTTGTATTTTAACCTTTTTAATGTTAGTTTTTATATTATGATAATAAAATACAAACAAAATAAAAATCTAAGTATTACAAAATAGATAAACATACATAATGTAAATTTAGTAGTGGTTGGGGGAGAGAGCGTGACAATATACAAACAACTAACAAATATGTGTATATGTAGAGAGGATACCAAATTACAGTTTATTAACTTAACAGATGATTCGTATTGCACCATATTTCATTATATCGAGCCCAATTATATCTATTTGTCTATGTAAGGTTTTCCATTAAAGCAACATGCATACTTTTTTAACGATTCAGAGAATGATGGTACGTTGGGAGTTTGTTTTAAAATTAACTGTTTAGCAACCAAAAATATTATAGCTTGCCGTTTTTTAAATAGTGTCTAGTAAACAGTCCATAATCCAGGTGATAATACCATGTTAATTTTAAGTGTTTTAGAAAGTGCTACACATGTTAAGCAAAAAATTAGTAATTCTAGGTCAAAAGACTAAAATATGACTTGAGAGACCCAAACTGGTTTCCACATCTCCAGCAATAGTCATCTGAGGGTAGCCCTGCTTTAAATAATCTATCTGGGGTCCAATAAAATCTATTTAAGAACTTGTTCTGAAAAAAATCTTAAAAGCAATGAATTAGATACTTTCTCATTTCTCATCTATTAACAATATCTGTAAATCCTGTCTGCATTTACCTTTAATGTTAACATCTAACAGTTTATTGAACCATTTGTATGTATTACTGACAAAGTGAGATTTATCCTTGGCCGACAACACATTTTTCCAAATTCAGTGTACGATAAATTATTCCATTTGTTCCCACACGTCTTATTCAGCCAAACACCAAGGTTTTTTTGTAAAATAATTCATAGTTAATACATAACAAACTTATTGCATATATAAAAAAAGTGCAAGACTACCATCATTAATGATGGAATTTATTGTAAACTATATTCTTTCTTTTCCAGATAGCTTAAATTCCTGTCTTATCTCTAAACTTCAATTGAGGGTGTCCTAATAAAAAAATAAAAGAAGATTTGTTAAGCAGAAGATGTCAGAACTTTAATATCCTGCAATACATTCCCTGAAGAGTTTAATACAATATTTAATTTCAGAGGTCTAGGTAAACTTAAGAATTAGAAATACAAGTATAATGATCCAAATATAGAAGCTAAATTTTGTTCCTTGCTCAACCATATAGGTTTGTCCCCTAAATATCTTCCATATATCTAATAGTTAAGCACCCTCATATAAAAAGCCAGATAATATAAATAAAAGTCTGGGACATCTACTCCACCACAGCACCATGCCCTTTTGAGGGTTCTGGCAGCCATTCTTGGTTTTTTATGTTGCCATATAAAGTTGAATATAATTTTATTTATACACTTAAAAACAGATGCAGGTACATTCAAGGGCAATAAACTGAATGTATAGTTAATTGTGGGGCAGACATTTATTTTGATTATTTCTGTTGCTGTTAATGGTATAGGAAGTGTTTTCCATCATTCCATGTCCTTTTTAATATTTAAGTTATATTTACCTGTATGTCTAGTCTTATGTTACAATTCCTTAGACTAGATCCCTCCAAATTTTTCCGTTCTCTGCTCTTTGACACATTTGTATAAGAGAATTTATCTCAATTAATCTTAAGACCTGATAATCAGCCAAATGACTCAAACAGAGCTAACAGAAGAGGTAATAGATTACCTGGGTCTTTCAACACAGGTAGGATATCGTAGGATGTCTGCATATAAACTGATTTTATAAGTTTGATCAAGAATCTTAATCCCTTCAATGTAAATGGATTGCCTAATAGCTACTGCCAGAGATTTCAATGCTAAATTGAATAAGAGTAGAGATGGAGGACATCTCTGATATGTACCTCTTTCCAAACTGGATAAAGGTGCTAACATAACACTAGTGAATACTTCTGTGAGAGGTGACCTGTATAAAATTGATACCAAGTTCATGATTTTTCTCAGCAAAACCAATTTTCTTTTTGTAAAATTAAGAGCTGACAGTTGGATTCAGTCCTGTCAAATACTTTTTCAGCATCTAGTGAATAAAGACTGCTGGAGAGTCAGATGCCATTGCTGAAACGTGTAACAATTCACGTGTACCATCTGAGGCCAACCTACCCTTTATGAAGCCTACCTGATCAGCATGTATCAAAATTGGAATCACCTTACTAAGTCCTAGATCTAATACTTTTGTGAGAAACTTGTAAGCAACATTCAGTAAAGATATTGGGTGATAGTCTCCACATGACAATCCCTCATTTCCCCTCTTGAATAGTAAAATTAAAGCTGTTCATGACTCTCTAGACAAATGTCCAGATTGAAATATTTCATTGTACATATCAATAATAATGGTGCCAGACTTTTAAAGCATTTTATACAAATAAGGTAGAAAACCATCTGGCCTTGGAATTTCCCCTCTTATTTAAAGAATGCATTAACTTTCTGTAATGGGATTTCCTTTTCCAGCTCAATTGCATGTGTTGTTGGTAGTTTTGGAAGATTAATTTTTTCCTATGAATTGACCAAATTTTATGTCAACATTAATATCATTTATACATTCCCTCAAAAATGTTAGATTTATTATTTAACTCCTGTATTTCTAAAATAATTTTTTCATCATAGGTAAGTAGGTGTTTAATGTTTAATAATCTTTATTCGCCGTAACTTTTCATCATTGGCAATGCGTCTCATCACTAACAATACAGTTGCAGACCAACAACACCATAAAATAAATAATCACATCTAGTACAATAATTAATACAACAAAAACCCCAAACCCATACCAAAGCACATCTAACTTTAAAAAGGAGAGAAAGTATCTGTAATAAAATTACTTTCAAAAGAAAAAAGGCCCCCATTACATTTGATTACATCCAACACATCTCTACATATGACACAAGAACATACAACCCAGTTTGTGGGAAAAGTACAGTTTATACATCAACACCACAGAAAGTCCCCGGTATCATCTCTTAACTTCCAGCTTCCGGAATATCTTCATCTCATTATACTCCCAAGTAACAAACATTAATCTCAACTAACGGCCCTCTTTTCACATAGGTAAGTATTGATGAGAGATGCTTATTTGATGCCTCTGCTTTGTCTTGTAGCCAATAACATTCTTGCCTTACCTTAACTCAATCTGATATCAATCTGATTGAGTTGAAACTCAATCTGATATTAACCATGTCCATTATAGTCGTATTTTGCCTTTGTAAGGGATTGAACTATATTATTCTGTGGATCTAGTTTAATTTGTCACCTTTCTTGATCCGAAATTTGCTTCTCTATTAGAAGTAACATTTCACTAGCCAACTTCATTTGTTGTCCCCTCAAGGAAGCTTTTAAAGCTTCTCAAATGGCTACAGCAGTTGACAATGAATGCTTGTTACCTTCTCTAAAACATGCGATTGATTTCTCCATCTGCTCACAGAATTTAGAATCTTTAACCAATTAAGTGTTAAGCTTCGAACTTCCATTTTTAAAATACAATGATTTAAATAATTTGATATTTTAATAGGAGCGTGGTCAGAAATTTGGCTGTTACATATTTCTGCAGCTAAACAAGCAGTAATTAAAGACAGATATAAAAAACTAATCAGTTCTGGGGTATGATAGGTGAACTGGTGAGACAGGTGTAGTCTGTCCTTTTGGGTGGCAAAGCCTCCATATGTTCACCAGTCTGTGTCCTCCTTCAATAAATAAGAGGGCTTGTTTGCAGTTTTCTGAGAGTCTCTATTAACATTAACTGATTTATCAAGCACTGTGTCTAGTACATAGTTCTAATCACAACTCAAAATAATTGGTATGTTCAGACTTTGATGCTAGCTTATTGGTAATGTACGATAAAAATGTATTATCTCCACCACTAGAATTAAAAATATATCTGCTAACTATATTATAAATAGTGTGTAAAGAATTTACAATTAGTCTTTGGTATAAATATAACAGTGTTACGATGACTAATTAAATATTAATTAATTAATTTTCTGTTAAACATATCTTTTCTTAGTACAAACCTCCCCTCGGAATCAATCCATTTGTTACTTAATTTAAAAGCAATCGGTTAGTGAACTAATATAGCTGTATCTCTGTTTCTCGAATTACGTGAAAAGTGGAATACAGACCGTACCCGTAACTTTATTTTTGCCTATAATCATCTTCAGCTTTTAAATGCATTTCTTGTAACACAGCCATCAGATTAATAGATTTTAAATGTCTGAGCACTTTCATTCTTTTGGTGAGCTCGTTCAACCCTTTCACATTCTATGAAATAATATTTATTGCCATTAGTTATTCCCATCCTATATATTTGAATAAAACTGCCACGCTCCCAGGAACAAAGAAGGGTTCCAAAACAAATACACCCCAAAACAACAACCCCCCCAATAGTATCTCACTAGTTTTGATACATTCAGTTCCCTGATGGCTTATACTAATACAACTAAACTCCCTGCCACCTGCCTAGATTACCCCTGCCTAGATTACCCCCACACCTGCCTAAATTTTGTTTTCCTACCCATAGTATTACTTTTCCACAACTTCAGCAGTTTTCCAAGTGTTGCCTGTGCCATCCCTAAATCATGTTTTGTAAATTGTAACAATAATTGCATTGTTAGAATCCTCAGGAATTTTCCTAGATAACTGTACTAATTTCATGTAGATTTATTTATTTATTAACATAACCCTCCTGCCAAAGCAGGTTGGGGTGGCTAACTTCATAAAATGAAGTTAAATATAAATATAAAATGCAACAAATAACAATCTAAATAAAACAAAACAATCCATAAGGGGGGCATCAAAAAAAAAACAAAAACCCCAACCACACTAACAGTCATCCCCCACCCATCTCCCTCACCCCAAAGGCCTGGCAGAACAGCCAGGTCTTACGCATATGCTGAAAGGAGGGGAGGTTCATGCCGGCCACCCGAGCCTCTGCTGGAAGGGAGTTCCATAGCCTAGGTGCGGCTACCGAAAATGCCCTCTCCATAGTCGCTCCCTGAGCAACTCGGGGGACTTCGAGAAGGGCCCTCCCAGTGGACCGCATGGACCGATCCAGAGCGTGGGGAGTGAGCAGGTCCTGAAGGTAGGTAGGGCTGAGACAGTGTAGGGCTTTATAGGCAAGCACCAACACCTTGAATCGGGTCTGGAAGACTACAGGCAGCCAGTGCAGAGAACGGATCATTGGTGTAATGTGCTCTGGGCTACCGCATTCTGCACCAGCTGCAGTCTCCAGACCGTCACCATGGGTGACCCTACATAGAGTACGTTACAATTGTCCCGTCTTGAGGTGATGAAAGCATGGATGATAGTGGCCAGGTTGGCGTCTGAGACATACAGCCGAAGTCACCGCACCAGATGTAACTGGTGAAATGTGCTCCTCACCTGGCCATCCAGGCAGAGTTGAGGAACATTCCCAGACTATGAACCTCGGGGACCAGTGGGGGACAAACCCCATCAATGATGGGAGGCCACACCCACCGCCTTGCCAACCAACATCACCTCTGTCTTGTCGGATTCAGCTTCAGTTGGCTTGCCCTCATCCAGTCCCCCACAGCTGCCAAACACTGAGTAAGCACCGAGACTGCCGGATCTGGGTCGCATGAAAAGGAGAGGTAGAGTTGGGTGTCATGAGCATATTGATGAGACCGCACACCATATCGTCTCATGACCTCGCCCAGTGGCTGCATATACACATTGAACAGGAAAGGGGACAGAATATATAGTTCATAGTTTGTGGTGTGCAAGTTGAAAGATTTTTGTCTTGTATGCTATCTTGGTGGTTTACTTGATTTCATCTAACAACTTTTTGCAGTTCCTCAGTATAATAATAATAATAATAATTAATTAGTACACTGCTGGCACTATACAATCAATAGTTATAGACAGGTCGCTACCACGAAGGGGCTTACAATCTAGGAGACAAGAGAGTGGTGAACATTGGTAGAGACGAGAGTACGTTCATGAGGTTGAGAAGTTGCAGGTGCATGTGCTTCACTTAGTTACATGGAACTAGATTCTGAGTGAGGGGGAAAAGGACAAAATTTTACTTTTGATGAGCTAGGGCAGGCCTGATGGAAGAGGTAGGATTTCAGGAGAGATTTGTACATTGAGAGGGAGGGAGCTCCAGGCATGAGGGGGGTAGTAAGAGAGAAGGGGCAAAGATGTTTAGAGGAGTAAGTGGGTTGCAAACCAGCGAGAGTGGGGGCTCCTGAGCAGGAGTGTAATGGGATACAAGAGTGGAAAGATATGGGGGAGCAAAGCTATGAAGAGCCTGGAAGGCGAAGATGAGGAGCTTGTGTTGAATATGTTCTGGAAAGGGAGCCAGTGTAAGGTGGAGAGGAGGGGCTGAAGGTGGTCAAAACGATGGGCAGGGTGATTGATTTTGGCAGCAGAGCATTGAACGGAGATGAGAGGGGCAAGATCAGAGTGGGGAGGCAGGAGGAAGTTGCAGTAGTCAAGGCGAGAGATGGCTAGAATGCACTAAGGGTTTTGTGGTGGAAACAGTAAGGCAGGACTGGATTTTAGCAATATTATACAGAGCGAAGCAACAGGATTTAGCAACAGCCTGGATCTGAGGCATAGAGGAAAGGAAGGAATCCAAAGATGGATCCCAGGCTATGTGCCTGAGAGACTGGCTGGATAGTGACTTCAACCATTTATTACTGTTAACAACAATGTAATTCTGTATTTCCCTGCGTTTTCTCCCCAAACAGTTATCCTGTAGAATTTGAAGCCATCTTTGAGCCTTGACATGCACCTGTTTGAATTTCTCGCTTTGTTATTGATTCTCTTGCCAAGATATAAGCACATTATTCTTTCTCTCAGCATCAAGGGTGTTTTTGATTTCATCATCATTTTCTTCGTATCTGTCCTGGTGCCATCTTTCAGTATTTGCCTGAAGTTTCTTTTGAGCTTTGAAGGACGGTAAATTTCAACAGTTGCATTATTGGGTATTGAAATAACTAGGCCTGAAACATGTCACAACTTCTATCAATTTTGTTGGAAATTGCCCATCTGTTGCTGTTTTCCCGAAACGGCATCCCCAGTTGAGTCAGATACTTAAATGTCACAAAGTTTTGGAAAGTTCGACAAATTACCACAAAGCACGAGCTGAGGTGCTCCTGCACCACTTAGGATCCTCTGGGTGGAGAGCTCAGCACCCCTATGCCCAGCCCCCAGTCTGCACACACGACCATGCAGTGTGTGGCCCCTCTGGCCCGACTACTCACCTCTGACCCTGACACTGAGATCGCTGGATGGAGTTGGATGCTCCACGGTCTGAGGTCACCAGTTAATAACTGTGGAGGTAGGGAATGGGCGGGGAGGGGGGGAGGACTGTCTCCGGTTGGGGAGTGGGCATGGGGGGCAGTGAAGCAGGCAACACAAGTCCTGCCATGAGGTGCCAGCATGGAAAGGGGGCACAGGCTTGAAGCAGGCTTCTGGAAAACAAAGGGAAATAGGCAGTTTTCTACAAAATTGTTGCAAAAACTATTGTAAAAAATGTTACAAAACTGCAAAACGTTGAAACCTGCTGCAGAATGTTGGACACTGCTACGATATGTCAGAAACAGATGGAAAATGCCATCAGATTGGCAGCAAGAATGCGGAAAAGTCGACTGTAAGCAACAAAACTGGAAACAATGCTGCCGCTTTAGCCCTAGAAATAACACGTATCAAATGTTTCCTCTTTTCCCCTAGTTTTTTCTTGATAAAATAGGATGTCTCACCATTGCCCCCAGAGACTAATGAAACCCGAGCGGTTCATGAAAGCTCTTGGGGAGTTATCCTCTGATGTTGACGACCGCCTGCTCGACCTCGTGACTTTATGGAATACCTGGATGTTGGAGGCCATTGACTGTACAGCTCTGAGGCATCCGCTCCCTCAGCGACGGCTTCTCAGACCTCCGTTGTTTAGAGACTGAGGTTGCTGAAGCGGGAAGGGCGGCGGTTGTAGCGACGGTGGTGCTGTTTGCGTGCTGAAGCGGACAGATTGCAACATAGAGCCAGTTTATGTGCCTATGCTGTAGCTGTAAGGGGAACAAAAAAGGAGGTTTTTGCTGTCCATATAGCCTCTGCAAAATCTCATCTAGCAAAGTTTTTCTGGGTGATTTTTTAATTTATTTTTTATTTATTCAAAACTGATATCCTGTCTCTCCTGCCCAAAGGCAGCTTGGAGCGGTTAACAACATGCACAAACCCAAAAATAATTCAACAATAAAACATTTAAAAATAAATCTACAAATTTTAAAACCAAGTAATAAAAACACACCTCCCTCCCAAACCCCACCTCCCCCACCCTACGCCGCCCCCTCGCCAAAAGCCTGGCGGAACAGCCAGATCCTACACAAACGTCGAAACGACAGGAGGGTGGGGGCCAACTGAGCCTCCTCCAGGAGTGAATTCCACAGCACAGGGGCAGCCACCGAAAAAGATCTCGAGTCGCACGGGCACATGGGGAGTGAGGCGATCCTGCAGATAGGCAGGGCCCAGGCTGTGAAGGGTGATGAGGGGGTGGCCTTGGTCGACGACCTTCGCTATTAATTAGATCAGTGTTGTTCAACCCTGCTAATTTTGTTAGATCTGTTGGCTGCTTTTGATACCATTGACAATGAGATGTTGGTCACTCACTTGCATGATCGAGCTGGAGTGGGCAGAATTGTCCTTGACTGGTTCCGCTCCTTCCTGGCTGGGAGAACTCAGCATGTGGTGCTTGGAGATTGTTCTTGATCTCCACGGGACCTCGTGTGGTGTCCCACAAGGCTCTATCCTGTCCCCGCTCTTGTTCAACGTGTATATGCAGCCACTTGGTGAGGTTGTGAGACGGTATGGAGTGTGGTGTTATCAATATGCTGATGACATCCAACTCTACCTCTCGTTTTCATCGGACCCAGACCCGGCAGTCTCGGTGCTTTCCCAATGTCTGACGGCTGTGGGGGATTGGATGATGGCGAGCCGATCTGAAGCTGAGTTCCGACAAGATGGAGGTGATGTTGTTGGGAAGGGCAGTGGATGTGGTGGTTCCCATCATGGATGGGGTCCGCCCTCCGCTGGTATCCTAGGTCTGTAGTCTGAGTGTGCTCCTGGATCCATAGCTCCGCCTGGATTTCCAGGTGGGGGTGGTGGCGAGGAGTGTGTTTCGACAATTACATCTGGTGAGATGACTTCAGCCGTATGTTTCAGATAGTGATCTAGCCACCATCATCCATGCTTTCATTACCTCGAGATTGGACTATTGCAATGCACTCTATGTAGGGCTACCTATGGTGACGGTCACCGTGAGCATGTTACACCATTGCTCCGGGCTCTGCACTGGTTGTCTGTAGTCTTCTGGGCCCAATTCAAGGTATTGGTTTTGACCTATAAAGCCGTATGTGGCCTTGGCCCAACTTACCTGCGGAACCGCCTCACTCTTCATGCTCTGGAGCGGCCTCTGCGGTCTGCTGGAGGCGCCCTTCTTGAGGTCCCCCGTGTGGCCCGGGGGGACACTATGGAGAGGGTGTTCTCGGTGGCGGGACCTAGGCTGTGGAACTCCCTCCCGGTGGAGGCCCGAGTGGCCCTGGATCTCTCCTCCTTCCGTCGTATCTGCAAAACTTGGTGGTTCTGCCTGGCTTTTGGTGAGGGAGATGGGGTGTAGAGTGGGAGGGGGAGGGGGTGGTTTGGTTTTGTGCCTTCCCTTTTTATTGTATTGTATGGTTTTATTGATTTTATATATTTTAATATTGTAAGTCGCCCCAGACTGCTTGGAGCAGGAGGGATGAGGTATTGAATGATTTTATAAATAAATAAAATTAAAAAAAACAATGCTATGTTTCAAGTAGACTTAATCTATTCTGCATAGTTATGGTAGCATAATTAAGTCCCAGTATATTTACTACTTGTTATTTTAAAAAGTTAAAATTAAATGCTTAGAATAAAATGCTGGGCTCTTTCATGTATATGAATAGAAGCCTTTCTAGACCATGTTCATGTTGGGAACAGAAGGGGTAGTATGTAGCTAGCAAGACAGACTTGGAGGCTTGGGGTTTGTATTGCACCAACCCATAAGAACATAAGTAGTGCCATACTAAGTTAGACCAGTGGTCCATGAAGCTCAGCATCCTGTCCTCTTACAGTGGTCAATCTCGATCGCATGGGAGAAGAAGCAGCAATCCATTCCCCATTGTTCACTCCCAGCTCCCAACAGTAAGAAGTTTATCCCGTATAGCTGAACTTCTTCTTCCATATAGGGCAAGTGGACACCTGAAGGCGCTCTCAAGCAGTCAGTCTGATGAAGCTGCTGGAGCAGGTGATGTGTGGTGCTGGCCAGGTACCCACTTGCCCCTGCAAGTGCTCATGGGTATTCGGCCTTGTTTGCTGGGGTAGGATGGAGAGAGACTGGCCAGGTGCTTGATTGTGATTTATGCTGGAACAGAAGAACACTGCCTGAAGCTGTTCCTGCACTGGCTTGCCTAGATGCCCACTTGGAACTTGATCCTGCCTCAGAAGCTGGCAGAAAAAGTGGTGCATGGTGTTCAATCAGCTCCACTCACCACCTGCCCCCCTTGCCTTGTTGGGTAGCTGTTGAGAGAGGGCAGTAGGGAGTGAAGGAATTATGGATAGGTCGATAAATGGCTACTAGTCAAGTTGCAGAAGATGTTACCTCTGACTGTTAGTGGCTAGGAGTGAATAGAGGGGAAGAGATCACTCCATTATGGCTTGTTACGTACTACTTTGAAGTGACTGAACGTGGCCGTTGTTGGAGACGGGATGCTAGCCTTGATGGTCCATTTGTCTGACCCAATTTAGCACTTGTGTTCTTATCTAAGGAAGAGCTGACCAGGTGCCTACTCACCTAGTACTTTTGGAAGGTGGGGCCTGGGTATGAGGGTGTGGGTCCCAAAGCCTCCCTTTATAGAATTCCTGTTTGTGTACTTGTTGCAAGGTGGTGGAGTTGGTTCCTGGAGTTAGACTTCTTAAGAACTGTTTTATAAGAGTGTTTTTAGATAGACTATAATTTTAATACTTTCCTAAGAAGGAAGTAGGAAATGCTTTCCTCCTTGTAACACCTTGCTTGCATAAGTTCTTCATATAGCACATTTTGGTCCTGTCTAGGAAATGGAGAACTCGAGCTTCGGAGTTCAGTTAAACGCCACGTAGATTGCCTATTACGATTACAGCTAGCATGACCTTGCTCTTAGGTTGGATTGGAATTTAGGGGAAGATCTTTCAGACTTTTACTAGTTCCAATCCAGATCATGGAGCAGGGCCTCCAGCTCATTCTTTCTGAGTTCACTGTTAAGGCCTTCAGTACTATTTCTTTGGAAAACTGCAAGAGCAGATCTTGGCAGGAAAATAATCTGGGAGAACTGTCAACCACAAAAATGAAGGCAGATTATTGGCACTGAAGTAGGTATGCACTTACATACATGTTCCGTTACTTACCTTATGTGGCTTTGATAGAATGAAAAATGTTTGTGGTGTTTTTTACTGTGTAAATAGGATATAGCGAGTGGTGGTGATGTGATGGAAGTGCCAGTGTTTTGCAGGAATATAATTTTTTTATCTTAGGAAATAATAAAGTGGCTTGCTGTAACCGTTGTGCGAGTTTGATTTACTGATCACATTTACTGTCCTATCCGAATCATGCATCTGTAACTCTTACACTTAAGTAATTAGTCACTTTACTTCATAAACTTCAAGTTCATTAAAATGCTTCATTTAGAAATTAATTTAAAGCTCTATCAAAATATTTATATCTGTGAGGAAAATTAGTTTAAATAATTGAGCTGCTGCTGCTTTCCCATTTTACCAACCAAGTGGAAGAGTAGGCAGGCACAGATACATGCAGCCTTTTGTGGCAACCTTAATAATTTTGGAATCCAAGCTGCAAAGTCATAATTCTTACCATTCAGGAAACAAAAGTACTCAATCACTGCCAGATATTCCTTAGCACTGTAATAATTATAATGTTTCATTTTTTAAAAGGAGGATAATTTTTGGCAACTAAATTAGCAGAGATTAATTGTAGATATCTAAGTACTTATATTATCTATTTAGTACAAAATGTGCTGGCTGAACATTTCTTTCATTACAAATGAATGCATGAAGTTGTGGCCTTACTGATTCATTTTTTTCATTTTCATTTTGAGTTCCATAAAACATTTTGCCAATATTCGATGTACATTTTGCCAACTGTACATTTGGGAGCTCAGATTGCATTGGGTTTAAAAACACTGCTCCAAGAGTTGCTCTGTTGGTTCCTTGATGATCAGCAGCAAAAATAGACTGCTAGGTTTAAGATCCAGTAACCGTTTTATACAGTAACGTTCATGGAAGGACTAGGGCTGCTTCTTAGGCTGTAGATCTGAAACTACTTAATCAAAAGTAGTCGCATAGACTTCAGTGGCATTAATTGAAAATGCAGTAAGTGGTATTGGAATTGTGACACAAACTTCATCCAGTGGTTCTTAGAATGTGGAATGCAAAATGTTGGCTGCTTACATGATGCTGGCTTCTCATTTCCAGCTACCAAATTGCATTTTAAAAAGTTAAAATATGTTCAGTGAATTCAGATTACTTCATTTGTCTCTGGCGCATGTGCACGCATGCAACAGAGATAATAATTGGGTTAAAACTGGCCACAACTCTTTATTAATCCAGACTTAGTAGTCTGGGTGGAAAATGGGGGGGAAGGGTGCAATTGAACATGATTGTAACCATAACATAGCCCTTCCCTCAACAAGTCCAGTGCCTCAGCTTGCTAAGCCTGAATGGAGATACCAATCTGTTTGTTTGAACCAGGACCTGTCCGCCCCGAACTTTCAGGGTCCAGAGGAAGGGGTGATGGATGGTATGAACTAGGGACAGCATGTATCCTATATAGTAGCACAGTCGCCGTCTCTCCTAAGAGTTGGGTGAGGCCGTGGATTGCTTCTCTCCTAATCAGCTCCCTTCTCTCTCGCCTCCCTCTGAGGTACCTCTACTACCCAATTCCAAAACCTTTCCAAGGTTGAAATCTAATTCTGTGAGCTTTTTATTAACTTTGGCACTGTACAGCTGAGTTGAGACAACTGATAAAATGCTCAACATGAACACCCCACTAAGTGTACAACCTGCACATCATAGGGGACGGTACTACAATAAAGGTGACAAAAACCATGGCTCAGCCAATCTTACTTGATCAAGGAAAAATTCCTTCCTGACCCCAATTAAGGTGATCAGCTGAGCCTGTAGTACCAGTCCAAGCAGATGGGTGGGTGGGTCTCGCACTCTCATTGCTGTTTCCTGATTGGATCCCCTGGGCAAGCCCCTTCTCCCACTATTCATGTTGTAAGGGGCCACTTTGCAGCCCAGTTTCCTGCCTCCTACTGCAGTGGGCATTAAGCTCCTGGCAGTCAGCCAGCCTCACTCTGCCACCTCATTTAATTTAAATGGGTGGTGTGGACAAAACCCCTTCCCCCGCACACCGGTGATGGGGAAGGAAAATTTTATGAAATCTACAAATGCTGCCACAGAAATGTTGCATGATCACCAGTATGGTGTAAAGGTGGTTTGCACAATTCTAGATAAGTGATCTGGTGAGTCCTGAGAGAACTTGAGGTTCTCCTGTCTCTTAAACCTGTGGTCCACAGCATGTATATATTAGCAAACTCTTGACTTGTAGGGTAGCCCAGTTTTCAAATCATATTAATTTCTAGTAATCTGAGATTTCTTCCCTGCTAAAGTAGTGAGAAAAATAGAAAGGGTGACAACTGGTATGTGCCATATTTTTAAAAGCTGGCTTGAAAAGCTGCTACTGATTATTATTATTATTATTACAACAGTGTACCTGGTACTGTACAGTCAATAGTTAGATCGGTATCATGGCTAGGATTGTGGGTTAACATCCATGCTACTCCTGAAAGAAATTTTAATGAGTACTAGTTCTGATTCCATGGTACGAGATGAAAGTTTTTGATCCTAAGTATTTTACTACATTTAATTCTGATATGAATGAAAAACGTAGGGCAGAATTCTAGTGGAACTTTTAATAATACATAAAATATGTGATCACTGTGTTGTTTTCTTTCCCATCTCTCCAGTGCTTGTTGAAAGCTTGGCTAACTGAAAAGGAGGAAGCTTTAAATAAGTGCCAAACAAGCAGCTTCAAAGACCAAACAGAGCTGAGTGTGAATGTTCGAAAACTGGCAGTGAGTATTGCTATTCTCCTCTTTCTAGTCAAACTTTATCTGATTTGTGGCTCATGCTCCTTAGACTTGCCTGCTTTTTTAAAAAAAACGCTGAACTACTATTCATTTTAGTAAGAGTTGTATATTATAGAATCCTAGAACTGTGGGATTGGAAAGGGTCTTGAGGCACTTTGATAGGATTAATGATTACCTAAACCATCCCATACAGACATTTAATTAACCTAATATTAAAAATGTGCTTACTTGCTCTATTGCCTAACTCATTTTGTAAACTATGGGCATCAGCCTAACTAATACCTAATCAATTTGATTAATGCCTAATTGATCAACCTAACTGATATTTCATAAATGTTGCATGTCTTTGTTGATGAGATTGTGGTTTGTGCTTTTTAATTTTCAAAGTGAGGTCTGGTGGGCAAAAAGTTTGGAAACCATTGGCGTAACTATTCTAATAGTTAGACAATTCTTCCTCATATTGAGCCTAAATCTTTTTTTATGTAACTTGATCCCATTTGCCTGTTACCCAGCTCCTCAGTAAGCACAAAGAACAGTTGATTTTTATAGAAATGTTTTACATATCCACATTTTATATTTTGTGTCCTTCTGCATGTTATATCATGCTAACTTTAATCACAAATCAGACTTTTTGTTTTTTCCTCTGCTGTTTCTCAAAGTTATTAAAGGCTGTGTTATTTTTTTGTGTGTGACATAGCATCTGTTTTGAGTATAATTATTATGGAAAATTCTGGTTTTTGTGTACTACAGTATTATAGTATGGCTGCTTCCTGTGATTAGCAATGCACCATTGATGTCTGCCAATGAAAGGCACTTTCCACAGTTTCCAATTCTTTGGCATAGCTGTTGGGTACGCCTGATATCTTACGAACTTTATGCTTGAACACTGCCAAATACAGCAGGTGATTCTAGAACCAATTTCTTGTTGGAGTTTTGCTCTCTTATTTTATTATGAAGATCTGTATAGTGTACCTGGAATATGGTTTTGTGTTAGCTGGAAAAGTGAGAGGAATATTTTTAACATATTCAAAAGAAATGTTAATATTTCTTTAACTCCAGATTTTGAAGGAAGATATGGGAATGAAGCGTCAAACATTAGACCAGCTGAGTGAGGTGGGTCAGGATGTGGCACAGCTCCTGAACAATGAGAAGGCTTCAAAGAAGATTGATAGAGATCTGGAGGAATTGACACAGAGGTGGGACAGTTTAGTGCAGAAGCTTGAAGACTATTCTAACCAGGTACCACAACTTTATTAGCTTACCATTGCAGCTTGTGTGTGTGGGTTTATGTATGTAAGAATATTGTCACCATAAACAAAACTGTTAGAAACCTTCCTCGAAAAGGTGGTGGTACTAACTTTCGGGAAGGAAGGTTCATATAGTTGATTTGTGGCCAGGTTTATCCATAATGTAACTTCAGGGACTTCAAGTGGTCTTTAAAAGTCCATATTTACCAGCCAGTTGTTCATATATGCAAATTTCCCACATAGGCTGAAGCATATATACTTGTATATTTGTGTTTTGGGATCTTGTCATGCAAATTTTGATTTGTAAGTGTTCTCAGAGTGTAGGAGTAGCTGGCCACTGATGTGTGAGAAATCAAATAAAGGGAGTTATACAGAGTTAAACTTGATCAGCATAATCTCTCTTAATGTGGAAGAGGTCTACTATGTTTTATTGAAATTAGAGGAGCAAAACGTTCATTTTACATACACAAATAATAATAAGCTAAGTTTGAGCGTTTAAATCTTAACTACTTGTTTGTGGTCCAATGGAGCATATCTTACTGAGGCAACATAAGATGGTTGCCATGGCAACCATGGGCCTGTCTCAGGTGGGGGGCACATGCTGGATTTGGTGTTTTGCACTGGCCTTGAAGTGGGGTATCCATTGGTGGGGGATGTATCTTTGATCCCTTTGTCACTACCTCCTATGGGCCTGTGTTCTCACACATGTCCACCTCCAGAAAGGTGCTGGACCTATTTGGACGGTCTGCCCCTGGAGATGTACGGATGCCGAAAGATTCCGATGCTCTGGGGCAGATACCCTCCAATCTCAATGGCCAACTTCTCAATGACCTTGTAGCCCTTTGGAACACCTTGTTGGCAGAGACTATCGATTGGTCAGCTCCCAGGCATTTGCTCCTGAAGCATCAGAGGCCCAGGGCCCTGTGGTTCATGGAGGACCTGTGTTGGGTGAAGCAGGAAGGGCGACAGTTAGAGTGATGGTGGCGTTGGACCCATACTGAAGATGACAGATTGCGGCATACAGTCAGCTTGCAAGCCTGTGCTGTGACTGTGCGAGCAGCAAAGAAGAATATTTTTGCTGCCATCATAGCGTCGGCAAAATGTCGTCCAGCTGAGCTTTTCAGGGTGGTGAAGAGGCTGGTTGGTCCAACCTGTCTCCACCTGGAGCTGGAATCTTCCACTGCTCACTGTGAGAAGTTTCACTGACAAAATCGCTTGCATTTCACCACAGCTTCGATGCTGCACTTGATGCAGTGGGGGAAACAGAGGTACTGAATGCCCCACTTTGTCCTGTTTTATGGGATCAGTTTTATGGGATCAGTTCCAGTCTGTGTCGCCCACTGATGCCGAGGATGTCTTTGGATCTGTCAGGACCATGTTTTGTGAATTAGATCCCTGTCCGTCCTGGCTGGTTAAGGCCAACTGGGAGATATTAGGGCTGTTGTTGGTGGGGGGTAGTCAGTGCCTCCCTAAATAAAGGAGGGTAGGGTGGCTGGGTGTCTCAAGGAGGCCCTAGTGTGCCCATTACTAACAAAAAAAAATCTTTGGACATTGCTTCGCAAGCTGTTGACTGGTCTCTAATGGGTGGTGGCTCGGCAGCTTCAGGGGCATCTGGATCGTGTTAGTTTTCTGGATCCATCACAGTCTGGTTTTCATCTGGGTTATGGCACTGAGACGGTGCTTGTGGCTTTGGTTGACAGCCTCTGCCACAAGTTAGATCAGGGCTGTTCGATGCTTTTAGTCCTGTTAGATCTGTCAGCTGCGTTTGATACTCGGGCAGGGACCGTGTCTATCTTATTCTCTGTAAAGCGCCAGGTACGTCGCTGGCACTATATATATGCTTATAATAATAATAATAATACCACCGACCACAAGATGCTGGTGGTGACCCACTAGTGGGACCGAGCTGAGGTGGGCGGAATTGTTCTTGAATGCTCCAGTTCCTTTCTGGCTGGAAGAACTCAGTGTGTGGCTTTGGGGGACTGTTCTTCATCTCCTCGGGATCCCACCTGTGGTGTGCCACAAGGTTCTATCTGTCAACTCTCCTATTCAACATGTATATGCAGCTGCTGGGTGAGGTCATGAGGGGGTTTGGGGTTTGGTGTCATCAATATGCTGAAGACACCCAACTCTACATCTCCTTTTCAGCTGACCCAGGTTCAACAATCTAGTTGCTTACCGTGTGTGACAGCTGTGGGGGGACTGGATGAAGGCGAGCTATCTGAAGCTGAATCCCGACAAGACAGAGGTGATGCTGGTGAGGAGGGCTGGGAGGGTGGAGGTCCCCATCATTGATGGGGTTTGCTCTTCCCTGGTTTCACAGGTTCGTAGTCTGGATGTGCTCCTTGACTTGCAGCTCTGCCTGGATGTCCAGGTGGCAGCTGTGGTGATGAGTGCCTTTGCACAGTTACATCTGGTACAGCGGCTTCAGCCATATGTTTCAAACTTGGACCTAGCCACCATTGTCCATGCATTCGTCCGAACAAGCTCCTAGTCTTCACCTATAAAGCTCTTCACAACCTTGCTCCCCCCTACCTCTCTGCACTTATCACCCTCCATGCTCCAGCCCGTGAACTCCCCTCCTCCTCTGTCCACTCTCTTGCCCTCCCAGGCCTCCCCTGCTCCTGTCTCTTATACACATCTAGATGTGTATAAGAGACAGAGCTCCTAGTCTTCACCTATAAAGCTCTTCACAACCTTGCTCCCCCCTACCTCTCTGCACTTATCACCCTCCATGCTCCAGCCCGTGAACTCCACTCCTCCTCTGTCCACTCTCTTGCCCTCCCAGGCCTCCCCCTGTCTCTTATACACATCTAGATGTGTATAAGAGACAGCCCTACCCCTTCCCTTTGTACCTTCAAATCCCTCCTCAAGACCCAGCTCTTCTGCTTTGCCCTCTCTGACTCCTCCCTCTCCTCACCTAACTCCTGCTGATACCCTCCATTCAGTACAATCTGTTACCTGAGGTCTGTGTACTCATATTCTCACCACATGGACCAGCCAGCAATCATTCTTGATGTAGCCAAGCCAAGTGCGTGCACCTGGGACCTCGCATCTTTGTGAATGTTACACTCATTGTCTCTCCCTCTGTTCCCCTTCCTTCATCTCCTCTCCTCCCCCCTACAAGTCTCTCAAATTGTAAGCCCTAGGGCAGGGACCGTTCTATTCAATTACTTTGTAAAGTGCCACATACATTGCTTGCGCTATATAAATGCTTGCTGCTAATTAATAATAATAATAATAAATAATAATAATAATAATAATAATAATTAATAAATAAAATTCACGTTGGCTTTGACTTAAGAGTGCTGAAAGATGTTTAGAACTTGTTTGTGCCAAACTCAAGCACATGCTTAATTTTAATGCATGGGATGTTCCATTTAGACCTGAATCACTGCCCTTTAATATCAAAGGAAAGACTCCCAATGACTTTACTGGGATTTGAATCAGGCCTACCAGGACTAAATTTTCTTAGAATCTAGACTGTAGTAATTGTAGAACGATATGGAACATTTAGATTAAATTTACTTAGTTCCAAAATTCCAGTCTTGATTCTTAGCTTCCACCTCTGTAACGGTGAGGATAATGGTACTGAAGTGCTTTGATAGCTATGGATGAAAAGTGCTATGTTGGAGTTATGAATTACTAGCATTGTACATTAATTGGATTTGTGACTGATGTGCAAATGTTCATAGATTAAAGTATCTATTCAATTTTAGTGTTACAATGAGTAAACTTCTGTACAATTGTTTTGTTTAGGTAAGTCAGGCTGTGACAGATGTTGGAATGTCTCAAGCTTCACAGAAAGTAATGGTGAAACAATCAAAACAGGAATTATTGCCGCCGCCACCACCACCACCACCAAAGAAAAGGCAGACATCGTTGAATCTTGAAGCTAAGAAAAAGTAAGGCTATGCATACTTCTAGTAATTGTGTGTGTGGCATTGACTAGGTAGCACATACAGATCATTTTCAACACTTGAAACTGAAGCTGAACCTTTTCTGTACATTTTATTTATTTATTTATTTATTTTATAAATTTGTACCCCGCCCCTCCTGCAGGCAGCCTGGGGCGGCTTCCAACAATAAAAACAGCATACATAAAAACAATTTAAAACCATCAATAACCATACAAACAATTAAAACAGGGCTAATAAATAAATAAGTTGGGGGGCTAAAAAAAAAACTTACCCCACCCTTCCACCCTCCCCAAAGGCCTGGGCGAACAGCCAGGTTTTGCAACTTCGCCGGAATGTCAACAGGCTGGGGGCCAGACGAGCTTCCTCCAGAAGGGAGTTCCAAAGGCGCGGCCCGGCCACCGAGAATGCCCTCTCCATTGTGACCCCCCGCTTAACACGGGGGATCTCCAAGAAGCCACCCCCAGCAGACCGAAGGAGCCGCTCTGGGGCACGGAGCGCGAGGCGGTCCCTGAGGTATGAGGGGCCCAGACCGTGAAGGGCTTTATAGATCAACACCAAAACCTTGAACCTGTCTCGTCACGCTATCGGCAACCAGTGCAGAGCTTGGAGCACAGGTGTAATATGCTCCCGACGGCCTGTCTCTGTCAGGAGACGAGCCGCCGCATTCTGCACTAGCTGAAGCCTCCGAACCAGGAACAAGGGAAGCCCCACATAGAGCGCGTTGCAGTAGTCCAGCCTCGAGGTGACGAAGGCATGGATGTGGGAGGCCAGGTCTGGGCTGGAGACGAACGGATGCAGCCTACGCACCAGATACAACTGGCGGAAGGCAGCCTTAGCGACTGCCTCCACCTGCCGCTCCAGGTGGAGGTCTGCGTCCAGAATCACCCCCAGACTCCGGACCTGCTGAGCTATAGGAGGGTGAACCCCACCAATCAGGGGGGCCACTACCTCCCTCTCTCTCCCTACCAACATCACCTCCATCTTATCGGGGTTGAGCTTCAGTCTGCTCTGCCGCATCCATTCCGCCACGGCCTCCAAACATTTGGATAGCAACGAGATAGCAGGGTCTGGGTCAGTTGAAAAAGAGAGGTACAGCTGAGTATCATCAGCATACTGGTGACTACGCACCCCGAACCCTCTCACGACCTTAGGGCTGCATATATACATTAAATAATAACAGAGACAGAATAGAACCCTGCGGAACGCCGCATGGTAAAGTGCGGGGGCGCGATGTCTCATCCCCCAACACCACCCGCTGGCTTCTCCCTGAGAGGAATGAATGGAACCATTCGAGAACAGTCCTGTCCAGACCCCCCAGGGCACACAGCCATCTTAATAGCAGCCCATGGTCCACGGTATCAAAGGCGGCCGAGAGATCTAGCAGGATGAGAAATGTTGAACATCCTGCGTCCATCTCCCGGCGGAGGTTGTCTACCAAGGCCACCAACGCCGTCTCAGTGCCATAGCCGGGACGGAACCCCGATTGGAAAGGGTCTAGGAAACTGATGCTATCCAGATGCACCTGGAGCTGGAATGCCACCGCCCGCTCAATAACCTTCCCTAAAAAGGGAAGGTTAGAGACGGGTCGGTAACTGGCGAGCGCATCCACGTCCAAAGATGGTTTCTTCAGCAGGGGGCGCACCACAGCCTCCTTGAGGCAAGGCGACAACCTCCCTTGCTGCAAGGATGCGTTCACTACCCTCGCCAGCACCGTCCCCAACGTCTCCCTGGAGGCTTTCACCAACCAGGACGCGCATGAGATGGTAATATCAATGGCAAATCATCCACGCCAATGTTTAATCAATATTCTTGCTTGCCTGATAATTGTTCTCCCATTTTAATTTTTTTGTTTTTTTATTTATTTATTTATTTATTTATTTTATTTTAATTTACGAAATCTATTGCATGATGTCTTTCTGGAACTGCATCTGACCCACTTGGCCACAACAGCCTCAGCCCTTGCTCCATCTGGGGAGGGACACTTGCAGTTTCAGATCTTTTGGGTGGTCTTTCAAGGTGTCCAGAGTTGTGGGTTTCACTTAATAAGTTTAAATAATTGTAAGCCACCCTGAGCTTAAGGGATAGGATGGGATAAAACCTCTAAATAAATAAATAAATACCTTGCATCAGAACTCCAGTTATGCAACTCAAGCTTTCAAAATAGTTTTTCATGCAATGGCTTTGGTTTTATTATTTTGCTTTTTTATGTACCTGCTACTTTCCAAAATTTAAGTTATGTGAAAGTAAAGAATACTTACTGTATTCTGCTGGTATAGCAGAATCTGGATTCTGCAAGTCCAGGCACTTCAGAATTCTGCACGCATGGTATAGTCCTCAATAACCGTACATAGTAGGAGAAGATTTGAGTATTTCTGGAGCTAGGGCTGCTGTGAGTGGGTAGGAAAGGTGCAGCAGCTACATCATCCTTGCCCCAGTCATTTCCAGCTTAGTTTGGTGCTGTCACAACTCTGCAGCCCTTCCAGGAAGACACTGTAGTTCCAGAACCCATGATCTGCAGTTCCTGGAACTGCATCTTACCCACTTTTACACGATAGTGTTGACCCTTGAACAATCTAGGGAGGGACACCTGCAATTCCAGATGTTTTCGATGTTCCCACAAGATGTCTAGACTTGTGGGTCTGACATATGTGATATTGTAATACAGGTTCCAATTGTATTCAATATCTCATTGTATTAGAAGTTAAATATGCCCATGGTAAGGACAGTTTTTTATTAACCTGTTTGTAGGTGAGGAATGGAGATTGTGGTGTGTGTAAAGTCTGACGAGAAATGTGTAGCAACCAAAAACCAAATCTAATCTCTGAAATCCCCAATCCAGTGCTTTAATCAGAAGACAATTCTCTACACTTCTGGGGTTACATTTCATTGTGGCGTTATAAATTGTAGCTGCAACATGATAATGGATAGTTTCTGCTTCATTTTATCATCTTCCTTTACTTGGTTTCACCCTGTGTCAGATTGTGAAGCTGCAAAAACAGGTTGCATTTTAAGTTGCTTTCTTCCTAGTTTCCTGTAATTACTATTTGAGGCAATAAATGTACAAAGTCAGGAAACTTGCAAACAGTCACCGTTATTTATTTATTTGTTTAATATCCTGCACCATCCTGTTGACAGCAGTTTGGGGTGGCTAACAATTACAAATTAAAAATATATATAAAATACAATAATAGAAATAACAGTAAACACACTATAAATATCAATTAAAAAAACCACACGGTGGAGCACCAGAAAATACAAAAAACCCTTCCCTCCCTAACTGTCAACCTTCCACCCCTTACCCATCTCCCTCACCAAAAGCCTGGTGGAACAGCCAGGTGTTGCATTGTCATCAAAAGGAGGAGAGGTCTGGGGCCACCTGGGCTTCTGCCATAAGGGAGTTCCACTGAGAATGCCCTCTCCATAGTCGCCCCTTGAGATACCCAGGGGACTTTGAGAAAGCCACTCACGGCTGACGGCAGGGGTTGATCCAGAGCCTGGGTAGTGAGGCTATCCCGCAGATAGGTAGGGCCTAGGCTGTATAGGGCTTTATACGTAAGCAGAAACATCTTAAATCGGGCTCGGAAGACTATAGGCAGCCAGTGCAAAGAACGGAGCACTGGTGTAATGTGTTCACAGCAACCTGTCCTTGTAAGGAGGTGGGCCGCCACATTCTGCACCAGCTGCAGTCTCCGAACTGTCACCATGGGAAGCCCCATGTAGAGTATGTTACAATAGTCCAATCTGGAGGTGATGAAAACATGGATGATGGTGGCTAGATCAGAGTCTGAGATGTGCGGCTGAAGCTGTCACACCAGATGTAACTGGCGAAATGCGCTCCTCGCCACAGCCCCCACCTGGGCGTCCTGGAGGAGCTATTGAAGGTAGTATACGACACTACTGAGTGTAGTAATCTGTTCAGTTAGTTATAAAGTTTTGTTTCCATTGGTGTAGTGCAGTGCCTACAGTATAACGTAGTCTCCTTTTCCATCGACCCAGGCCATGCAGTCTCCTTATTTTCCCAGTGCCTGTCAGCTGTGGGGGCTTGGATGAGGTCAAGCCATCTGCAATTGAAGCCGGACAAGATGGAGGTGATGATGGTGGGCAAGGGCTTGGGGGATCTGGGGTGGTTGAATCTCCCCTTGTTGGAGGGGTGGTTTGCCCTCCCATGGTCTCTCAAGTGCGGAGTCTGGGTGTGTGCCTCGATTCATGGCTCAGCCTGGAATCTCAGGTTGTGGCAGTGGCGGGGAGTGTGTTCCAGCAGTTATATCTTGTCCAACAGCTTCGGCTGTATCTCTCAGACTCTGATCTCGCCACTGTCATCCATGCCTTCATCACCTCGAGGCTGTATTACTGCAACGTGCTCTACGTGGGGCTGCCCGAGAAGCTGGTCCGGAGGCTGCAGCTGGTGCAGAATGCTGCAGCCCGTCTCCTTACGGGGGGTGGGTCGCAGGGAGCACATGACATCAGTGCTCCGGTCTCTGCACTGGCTGCCTATAAAGCACCGGGCCAGGTTCAAGGTGCTGGTTTTAACCTTTAAAGCCCATCATGGCCTGGACCCTGCTTATCTGTGGGACCACCTCACTCCCCGTGTGACCCTTGAGATCGTCTGTGGGAGCCTTTTTGGAGGTTCCCCGGGCGAGGCGGGTGGCCACCGATGTTAGATCTTTTTCGGTGGCTGCCCCTGTGCTGTGGAATTCGCTCCCGAGGAGGCTCGGTTGGCTCCCACTCTCCTGCTGTTTCGGCGTGTATGTAAGACCTGGCTGTTCCGTCAGGCTTTTGGCGAGGGGTGGGGGGTTTCCCCACATTGTATTGTATTTTAAATGGTTCTAAATTGTTTTTTTAAAAAAAAATTTATTGAATGTTGTTCACCGCCCCGGGCTGCCCTGTGGGTAGGAGGGGCGGGATATATCTTTTAAATAAATAAATAAATAAATAAATAAATAAAAATCATTAAACTTGTTTTGCCAGCAGGCCCCTGATTTGTGGCAATTATGGTATAGTTCTCTGCATACCTGTCCTTAAGTTAAGGCAATATTTGTTTAAAAGATATTTTTAAAATCTAGGGCAAACATATACATCTTAATCATTTTTATTTGAATATTAGAGGAATTATGGTAGGGATTCCCGTATTGTAGCATGTACTCTATTTTGTATAGTAGCCTATAAAGAAAATGAGTCAATAGGCAGTACTGTGTCCATCAAAGTTATTTATCAAAAGCGGGTTAAAATTGATATAGTTTGTACTTGAGCATTTTACTGAAGGCCCTGTGTAATCAGTTGAGCTTGATACTATTCAGCTTTAGGAAGACAGTAATAGGAGAATGTATGAATGTGTGTATTGAGAGGAATGTGCTGAACTTAATAAAATACATAGTGAGTAAGTGGGGAGAAAATTATTAATTTTTTTTTATCATCTGACCTTTTAAACCAGGTTTGACACAGAAAATACTGAGCTGTTGAACTGGATTTTGAAATCAAAAGCTGCCATTCAGGCCACAGAGATCAAAGAGTACAGGAAGATGAGGGAGACTTCAGACATGAAAGTGAAGTTGAAGGTAAAATGAAAAGATGGAAGCCTGTTCCAATGAATAGGTTATTTTGTCAGTTTAAGCTTGCTATCAGCTGGAGGTACTATCTGATCTGAGAGTTTCCTGTGGATTAAATTTCTATGGCTTTAGAATGTTGGATCATCATGAAACTCTCTTATTGGTGTATGCAAGGCTATTGCCAGGCCAATCATACCTACAGAACTACTGGGGATTTCTTTTTTCTCTTGTTCCTTAAATTTTCCTCTTCACTGTAGAATTAAGCATTTCAAATCCTGCCCTTTATGAATATTTATTGTGTTTTCCAGATGACTCCTCACTTTAGAAATGGGCTCTGACTCAAATCACCCCCTAATTTTGGTAGCGTTCATACATGTAGCCCATCCCTGCTCGCCCATAATGTTCTGCATGCCCTGTCCCAATGAAGTGCCTGAGGTTTTTTATTGCTTAAGTAATGGTAATCTTGTTACTTAGACTTTTAGTAAAGGAGACAGGCATTGTAATTATACCCTGTATAAAATACTGTCACAGGTCTGTGAGACAGGTTGCAGGATTTTGCAGGATCTTGGGGGAATCATGAAATATCTTCCACTATCTGGATTCTCTCCATCTGATGTGTTGTGGGCAATTGTTTCTTACTATTTTTTATTATCTGCTTGCCACTTATTTGAATTTGGGCAGCTCTTAAATTTGCTTTTGGAATCCAACACACACCTTTAAAGGTATCTAGAATGGGATATATTCCATAGAAGACTACAATCCAGGATATTGCCATTGTGTCACCGGGGTGGGGGGATGTAGGGACACACTCGTGCTCCCTTCACTCGCACGGTACCCTAAGGGGGGCCTCTCCTGATCACGCAGGAAACGAAGAATGACTATGCCCGTCAGGATAGAGTTGTGGCCATAACCTCTAATCAAAGAGAACAGGCCTCTATCATCATAGGGCGCCCTGATCTCAGAGAGGCCACCAGGTACCCCACACACCCTAGTACTCGCACTCAGGGACAAAGGAGGTGGGAATATGGTGCGGTGGAGACAGTGAAGGAAGGGGAACACTGTTGCTTGAGGGGGAGAGAACAGGCTACACGCACTCAATATGATTCCAAGGGGAGGTATAGGGAGGGGTCCCGGCTGGGAGGGGGGACTCGCGCACACCCACTCACTCACCTCGCACTCTCTCAATTATTCACGGCTCACTCAAGGGAATTGCAGGAAGGAAGGTCCACACACACACTCAGGTTCAGGGTTAATGTCTCAGTCACAGTAGATGCAGGGAAACAAACGCAAGGGGGCCGGCTTCTCTGTAATCACCAGCGCCGCTCCAACTGCGGCGCTGGATCTTATACAGCAGGCCCCGCCCCCGTGCGTGCCCTCAGATGCTCCGAGTGGCGTGGCAATGTCGGGGGCGTGGCCCGAAGCCGTCTACGTGGTTCTCCGTGCTCTGGGGTTGCAGGGGGCGTGGTCACCGGGGCCGCCACTTCTGTTGTTCTTGCTGCCGAGGTTGGTGGTGCCGGGATTCCTTGCCTGGTCTCTGGGGCCGTTTGCACTGGCCCCTCCCTCTGAACTCTCCTAGCCTGCCGCCCGCCTTGCACCGGGCGGCGGATGCTGACACATTGAGACTGGCAGGATATTGCAGCCTCTGTTGCTGCTACTACTATTGATAGTTTATAAAGTTCCACAAATGTGCATGGTACTCTACAAAGCATCTTACAGGAGCAGGGCCACAGATTGTAACTTAGACCTGTGTTCACTGTGTTTTCCCCATTACCACCAATGTGGAAAATGCAGTGAACACAGGTCCTTGCTTACAGTGATTGGCCTGACAACTCTGCATTTGTAGAACTCTGCCTGTGACAGTGAAGCTTCATGCCAAGTCCGCATTCTGTCAGTGTGAGACATGCAGGGTAGAAGCCTGTGTTACGAGTAACTGAAGGTGGAAAAAATGGGGAGAAGGTGAAGGAGGGAGGAAAGTTGAAACAATAAACTCATGTGGCCACTGACATGAATGATAGCATACGTCTCCATATCTTGGAATACCTTAATTTTATTTTTAGATGGTGGTTCATTAATCAATTTTGAAGAGTTCATTTTGAAGAAGGACTTTGGGGGTCAAGGATAGGGTAGGCTGAGGGTTCCTAACATAGTGGCCTGACCAAATGTGTGAATTTTTTTTAGTCTACTGAAAAGAATTCCACGTCCCCTTTAATTCTGTAGTCTTTTGTGAATTTGTTTTGCAGGCAATAGTAAAAGAAAGGGATGAGAAAAGTAAACAGTTAGATGAACTGAGACAAAGTGGACAAGTTTTGTTGGAGCAGATGGGAAAAGGTAAGTGGGGTGACTGTCATGAATTGTGTGCTATGGCTGAAGTATGTCCAAAGATGTTTCATTAATGTGTGCTGATACAATCCACTGTTTACATACGAACATTCTTATGTTTTCCAAAATTGAAGACTATTGGAGTTCATGACAGCACTGTGAAAGCGTATTTAGAGCTGAAAACGTGTACCTGCAAAATGGGTACACCTGTTGAGTTCCTGATTCTGACTTGATTTGGGTACCCGATGTCCAAGAATATTGACTTCCAGTCCCAATTCTTTTGGTTTTCTTTACAAATTTTTCAGTTGGAAACTAGAAATATGGTAAACTGGTACTAAAGATCACTGATATTTTTGGGGTATTTGAGTACCTGATTAGTCATCAGGTAAGCCTGCTGAATAACCAAAATGGTACTTGAAAAAGCAGATATTACCCATGTGTACTAAATTAGGTACCCGTTTCAGCTCTAACATCCTAGCTATTGTATAACATTGTCACCTACTTAGTCATGATTGGAGGAGGGGAACCTGAAAGATAGTGGGGAAAAGTGCGTGGCTATGAATTTTGTTCATGTTACGTTGCTATACCTTCAAGCTGTGCATTGTACTGCTTGTTCAAATTTACTTTTTTTTTTTTTTTTTTTAAAGAGAGAAAAAAATGGGTATGGATTTGTATAGAAAGAAAAATGACTGCAGAATTTATGGGCTGGCAGTCTAATGCTTTTTTTTTTTTTTTGCAACTTATTCAGATTAACTTCTGGTTGTTAATCACATCTGTAAGCATTGTTGCATTGTTCTCCATCTCTCCCAGCCTGACAATGCAAACTTTCCATCCATTCTTTCAACACATTTATTGACTCAAGGGTGCAATTAGGGACTGCTTGTCTCTTTCAAGAGTGACTACTATGGAAGATATGTAAACACACAATTCAGTATTTAAAATGAAACCCGATGACAGATCATCATTGGAAGACCTGAGTTTATTTATCAGAAGGAGGGAATGAAAAGAACAGGCTTTAATGAGTTAATAAATTATAGCTTGGAAGTAATTGCCAAAAAACATGTTGGGCATAGTTTCAGGGTGGCTGGTCTGCAAGAACTGTTTCATGTAAGCATACATATTTTTTACTTTGCGATTGAAAAGCAAAATTACTAGGTATTTGTCCATCAAGATTGTGTTGTAGCTTGTAGGTAATATTATGAAGCATGACTTATTTTCTCTATGTAAGCAAAATTACTAGGTATTTGTCCATTAAGATTGTGTTGTAGGTAGTATTATGAAGCATTACTTATTTCCTCAATCTACGCAGAGGGACTTCCTAGTGACGATGTGAAAAATGCACTGGAGAAGGTATTAGCAGAGTGGAAAGAGACAATCTCATACTTGGAGGAAGTGGCAAGGAAGGTACAGTGCCAGGATGAAATAAACACTTACTGTATAGAGTTGGGTGCGCTTGAGAAGACACTGAATGAAAAGGAGACGTGGCTAAAAAATGCCCCATCTTCCGCATCCCAACCACAATCATTAACAACCCTAAAAGAGTCATATCAGGTAATGCTGGTCATCTTGTTTGCCGTGATGTTAGATTTATAAAACACAAAGTACCCCATATAAGTTGAGTATGTAACTGAGAGATTAAACTATTGACAAATCCTTTAAACGTTGTTCTTTAAAATCTTTCACAGTGGGAGCTTACTCACCTCTTAAGTCTAAAACCTCAAATTGAACATCTGAGTGCCAGTTGCAAAGCACTTGCATCCCAGCCTGCTGCTCCAAATTTCATTGAAGAAAACCTGAACCGTTTCAGTGATCGCTTCAAGTCTGCCCAACAGAAACTGGAGGAACGACACCAGGAGCTGAAAAAAGGTGTTTGTTTTTCCCTCCTCTCCTAAATAGCAAATTGCATTACCCTTTTGTGGACTCTGGTGTTCTCAAAGCCTCAGAAGAACTGGTGCTTCTCTGCATTTGCACATCCTTCCTAGATTTTTTTATTGACACTACCTGTAAATCATGCAGTCACTTTGAAAGTGGTGTGTAGAATTTGTAGCTGCTTATATGGGTATAAGTAGCATCTCTACACTCTAGCTATGAAAGGCAACTCTATCTTTGAAAGTACCTAAATGAATTTTTTTGGCATAAGGCATTTATAATGACAGTGGCTTCCAAAAACAGTTTAAAAAATAAATAAATCATAGCAAGTATTGAATAGTGGCCTCTGAGCAAATAGTGTTGGTGTTAGCATGCACCATGTGTATAACTCCCATTCACATTGATGAGAAGGAAAACTTCTACCACAAATTTGCATACTCTGATTCTGTTCATTACAATGAGGTAGTGGGCAGAGAAGATAGGTGATGAGTCCTTAAAGGTACATGTATTTTTAGTTTTCTGGTTTTAGCTAAAACCAATAGCTTCTGCTTTTCAGTGCCCAGAACACTCCTTGAAATTTTGGTATTTTTGGATGCTGTTTTCAAAAACCACCAGATAAATTACGTGGAACCCAAGTGTGTAGGACCTTACTTTGCTTGGCCAATAATAGCAGCCACACAGGTATTGGTCAAAGCAATGGGAGTTGAAGATGCTCAGCATCAGCTCACTCTGTTTAATACTGCACCTATGACTCGGGGAGAGTGTGTGTGAGAGAAATTATTTGAAATGTGTAGAACTGATTTCAGAGAGAACATCAGTGATTTCATAGGCCATTTTATTCTCTCAGTTGGGCTATTCTTTGTAAATCAATCCAGTCTCTCTCTGTCACACTCACAATATATGTATATGCTGCTATATGTTGAGAGTGTGTGTGGTTGCTGTGTTGGTCCCAAATGTAAGAGAAGGCGACTAAGTAGTTCAGATGTGATTTTTTTTTTTTGACCAGCTTCTGTTGGTGAAGTGACTAGGGTATGCCAACTCTGAACCACAGGGGGTCCTTGTCAGGCCATGTAACAAGTCAGAGCTATAGACAAAGCAAATGGAGGACAGGTGTATATATAATAAGGCAACGACTTGGGAGGGAGCAGTTTGGGGGTGGGGCGGAAAGGAAGGGTATTAAGGATACCCTAAAGTCCCGTACACACACGTTTTGTGTGGGTGTTCCAGTCTGATAACATGGAGCAGGAGGTAATTTACCTTCAGGGTAGAAGAAGACAGGTGAAATGATTTTACCACTAGGAGAAATGTGTGAATGTGGCCTAATGTTGTTTTTTCACAATGTATTTAAAACCTCCCACACTGCACTCCATTGTCACTAAGCAAGATATGAGTGTTGCAGAGCCTAGTTGCCTCATCCAGTCAGTGTGCTAAATTAATCAGGAGTCTTGATGACTGTGCTGCAAGACAAAATATGCAAATGGGCAGCCTTAAAACATCTTGGGTAGTCTACACCTTTTTTCAGTAGGGACCTGGGCCAAATCGCATTTCAATCAATAGGAAGGATTCCCTGTGGGCTTCTGCACTACCCCTGGTTCATTTGTTTACAACAGCATTTAGCCGTTGCTGTCCATCTAGGTAGCTAAAAGGATCTATCTCATCCATTGGAAAATAATATTGAAAAAGTCATGTGGGGCAATTACTTCAGTTGCTTTAAAATAGTGCTCTTTATCAAACTCTACGGCAGCTCAAACAGGAATTCACAAGCACCTACTTATCATTGTATGAAAGGAAGGCAAGAAGTCTGCCTCTTAAGAAGCATAAGGAATTGCTTTTCTAAGTGCTGCTGTTCTAAATTTCTCCTTGTTAAAGGGTCTGCTCCAAAGCTCATGGCAGTCATTTGGAGACTTTCTATTGAATTCAGTGCACTTTCTGTCACGCTCTTAGAATCCGTCATTTCACTTGACAGCGAGAAACATTTGAGTGTCAGATGCTATTTCCATACATGCTGCTGAAACCAAATTTGACTTGATTAGCAGAACATACATAAAACAGATGATGTATGCCTCTGGCACTGTAAAATTGGTGCAGGGAAAATTAGCCAGCCAAATGCAGGCATATTAAGAATAGAAGAGTTAAAAGTGGATTGTGAGATGTTCTTTCTGAGGGTTGGCAAGACCAGGGATGGGACAAATGGTCAACACCTGAAATGTCCAGAATTAACCCCCTTTCGGCCTTGTCTCCCCTTGGTTTGGTGACTTTTTTTGTCTTTCAGATAAGAGAACTTTAAATACAGAAATAGTAGCTTGCTTTGCTTTTTGGGCGAGTATTTTAAGGAAGACTTTTATTTTTTTGAACTGTTGAAATACTTTTCCTATATTGGAATTTTGTATTGAGTTATTGTTCATGTGGTTTGCCACCATGGATGGCCTTGGGATTTAGCTTCTCGGGAAATGTTTTGCCGTTTGGCCTTAAAATATGTTATATGTTGATTATTGTGGTTTACCTGTATTTACGGCATAATGAATTGTCTATTAGATGTTTGTTCATTTGTTTCTATGATACTTGTCAAGGCTATGGCCAGCACAAGAATAAAGAACCAGAAAAAGAAATTGTCAACACAAGTGTTGACTCATCTTGCAGTTAGATAAAGCAAAGGATAATATAGGTAGTTCTGTTGCCCCACTGTTGAAAGTGAGCTTTCTGAGTCACAACAGTCAAGTAAACTATGCCAACTGCATAGTTGTGGCAGTAAATAAGTTATATGAACTAAAAAGCTAGAAAATACAACACAACCTTCTATTTTAAGTCAAAACACTGCTTGGTACTGACTTGTAGGTAGATTTTTTTTGTTAGTTTATGGAACGCACTAGTTATTCTACAGAGCCTTTAGGAGTATTCCAAAGAAGGCAGAAGCTGAAAACTTCATTTAAAAAGAAAATACAAATGAAAAATCAAGAACCTAAATTAACAAAAGCAACCCTTCATGTTCACAACTTCTGGTGACGTTCAGGATTTAGAGCGTTCCTAAGTGTTGTGAGGAGGTGGTTTTGCCTTGCCTGTGCATTGAGCATGCATGACTACCTCATGCATTGTTACCTCTTGCAAAGGGGGTGGGTTCTGCCTTGTTGAATACACTGTGCAACAGATGGTGGACCACATGTTACTGCACTGTTGGTACTTTTCTGCCGAGGGTTGAGCCGCCTCCTGAAACCAACCAGACGTTAGGGAACTGGTCACGTTGACAACCTTTTTAGGGGATGATGTCTACATTCCTGGCCTCTTTATTTTTCTAAAAGCTGTTCAATGGTTTTACTTGATCTAATTTCTACTTTGCCCCCCTGCCCTGCCTGTTGTGCTTTTGTCTGCTCATCTACCGTTGTACCACTTTTCATGTGGGGACCTTTGTGGTGCTCAATGGATGTGTTTTCTTTACCTAGCTTCCTGTTTTCCCATCCTGTTTTTTTTTTTCCTCCTTCCATTATACCGGTGGTGTTCCTATAAGGATTGTGGGGACATTATTGGTTGATCCCTTATCTCTCTCGTTCTCTACACTTGTGTTTGGCACATTATAGTTTGTAGGCTGCTATGTCAAAAAAACCCTTCTAATCGTAACTTGAGTGTGTCTGAAAAGCATTCCACATTATTGACAATATGTATCTCCTCACCGCTGTCACTCAAGGTACAACCGGGAACACTTTAAGAGAAGGGGAAGTAGAAGATAGATAGATAATTTTATTGTGTTGCCGTAGCTATTACAATATAGAACAACAAATACAAGTACAGCGCACCAATCAGGGAAGTAGATGCAGCCCCTTTTGTGACTGGGTGGTCCTCTGCAAGGGGTGCAGGCAGGTACCGTCACCAGACCTCTCTCTTCAGCCACCTACCTGACAAGATTGCCTATCAATATTTATTTTATTTTATTTTATTTTGTTATATTTATTAGCTGCCCCCTCATGCCCACGGCGTCTCGGGTGGCTCACAACATAAAAGCAACAATTTAAAATGACAATTTAACACAAAAAATATAAAACATCTAAAATGAAATCTACCTAAAAACCCCACCCTTCCCTCCAACCCTTATATGTGGTTTAATACTTTGACTATCTTCTAATTTCTTTTGTATGTAATCACTATGCATGCATCTCTTCTAACTTTATTATTATTATTATTATTATTTTTAACTCAAATCAGAACTGGAATGCCAGCCTAGCCATGTTTACTTGGACACACTGAAGAAAGTGAAGAATGTGTTGAATGAATCAGAAAGTAAAGTGCAATCCATCCTCAATGCAGTAAATGATCCTGGTAAGGCCAAGAGAGCTTTGCAGCAAACAAAGGTAAGATCCCTAATGTTGCAGCTAGAAAGGCAGCTGTCTCTTTAACTTAGTTATCCAAGTAAAGTCAGGACAGCTGCACATCCTTGACATGGTCTTCCATCTCCCAGCACTTGATACTCAAAACTGTCTGAATGGCAGAGTTTAGAATGAGATTTGAGGAACTTTGCTGAAGACAAATCACAGTTTTTAATTTCCTTTTTGAAAAAGGAAATAAACAAAAATAAATTCGACAGCACATGTACTGTTGGTAAAATGAGAGCATTCTTGCTTTGCTTTTAAAATTGTCTGATGGCAAGCAACTTGTAAGTCACCCTTGCTATGCCATTCTCGGTGGCTGCATAGCTGAAAGTTGGTAAAAAAAAAAGTTTAAAGTAGGTTGTTAAAAATCATGTGATGGTGTTTACCAACTGAGAATCTGACTTCATGTCTGTTTGAGAAGGATTCAATCCTGTCCCAGGATTGAATGAGTGAATTGATGCACCACACATGCAAATCATTATAACAAAACTTGAAATTATGGTAGGTGAGAACCTGAAACTGTTCACCCTTTCACCTTGTAATCAGACTTGCAAAGAGGTATTACTGCCAGTGACATATTCTTTAGGTCAAGATCCATTAGGTAACTGACTGATCTCCTTTACAGAAAGATTTTCTTTCCCAAAGCACTAGAGTGAAAATCTGACTTATCAGATGGGCACCACTTACTTGCAGGTTGCAGAGCCTGAAAAGCAAGCACTTATCACAAGTTGAAACTCCTGCTTATAGTTACAGTAGGATTATGCAATCACAAATTGGCAGTCGGTGAAAAACATTTGTGTATTCTGGAACTCTATTTAATGAAACTTTTTATCACATTAACAAAATGACAAATTTTTGGAATTGCAAATATTACCTGCATTTCTGCAGCATGCTATTTTGTATGTAAAAATAAAAAAATGTTTCTGGAACACGCAGCATGTTCACATTTTATTTTCTACATGCTATTTTTTATATGTGAAAAACTCATATCAAGAGTTTTCCCACAACAGACATGACAGAAGACCTGCTTGAAATAACTTTTACTATTTACTCTTATCAGTGCCATTCCAACTTGAGTAATAGAGTTTTGAAAGTATGGATGATCTTTCTTGTAAGTTAAAATGTTTCTCTGCAGTGTTTTGTGAAAATTCAATGAGTGTTGGACAGTGACCTACCCTGGTCGTCCTTGAACAGAGCTGCTGATTGCACTGTTCATTGGAGGGGCAGTGTTGGTGGGCTGTTCTGGACCAGGAGGGTAAAGTCTGTTGTTGGAGGAAGTGGAGTTATCTGTCCCTGTCCCCACCTGTTTCCCTTCCCATCCAATGTAGTAGTAGCTTTAGGCTGAAGGAGAAAGTTCCTTTTTTCCATATCAGCGATCAAGCAAGCAAGCAAAAGAACTAAAATTACTCTTTACATGGGGGTGGGGGGAGGAGGAGGACAGGGGAATCCAAATGCCCTTCTCCCTCATCTCATTGTAATTGGTCTCACTTAGGCAGTGGCAGGTGGAAGAAGCATTTGTTAAGGCAAGGGCAGAAACAGTGCAATATGGACCTCGGCTGCTGCTTCAGCGAAGACCCCAGCAAGGAGAGAAGGAAGACCAGGGACCTATGTTTACTAGGGGTGGGAATATCGGTATTGGATAAATCCGATACACCCAATGATCAGGTGTATCTGATTAATCCGATATTTACCGGTATCGGCATACCGGATTTTTAACATTGGCCACTTTACCAGTTTTTTTACATTGTGGCCATTGAAGTCAATGGCCGCAATGTAAAAAAAACGGTAATGCGGCCAATGTTAAAAAACTGGTATGCCGATACTGGTAAATCCGATACCGGTAAATCCGGTATTCTCCCCAGTGTCGAAAACAGACATGACGCTAACCACCCTTTAACCACCCTTGGTGGTTATTTATGCATGTTGCAGGGCTGCATAGGGCACCAGTACAGCCCTGCAACATGCATAAATGACCACCACGGGTGGTTAAAGGGTGGTTAGTGTCATGTCTGTTTTCACCCCACGTCTTCCTCACTGGTGGCAATGGGGGAAACAGCAATAAGCACAGGTCCCTTGGGAAGAGCAACCACGCTGACTTTCTGGCTCCTGATCCACTATCCTCTTGTTTCCCACCCCACTTTTATGCCCACCTTGAGATCCAAATTCTGGTCCTTTAGCAATGCTGACAATTGGATATTTCTCTGATTTCCCAGCAAGAGGTGACTGCATTAGCTGAGCTGTCAATCAGAAGGAGAGGTAGAGCACAAAGTGGGTGGTCTGTGCATGCTGGTGAGAGTTAGTAGAGCGCTACTAATGTGGTTACTAATAGGGGAGGTGTTCAGGCACAGAATACTTCTCCTATTGCATCTTTAAAAAGTAATTAAAATGATTGATTATATAACGCATTCAGTGTTGAGAATGCTTTACAGTCCTTATCTAGTTTATCCTCCAAAAACCCTGTGAGGTAGGTCATTATTATTCCCACTTTATAGGCAGGGAACTGAGGCTGAGTGTGTGTCTTGTTCAAGGCCACCCAATGAGTTCATAGCTAAGATGGGATTTGGACCCTGGTATCTTGGGTCCAAAAGCTGCACCTTATGTACTACGCATTACACCGGCTTTAGTTTTTGCCACAAAAAACATAGTCCCCAACGCCATTGGTTGAGAATGTTCAAGGACTTGGACACTATGTAGTAGCAATTTTCCATTCTCAGAATTTGCTGAAAGGTGGGGGTGGAATCTATACATTGAAATTCAAATGAAAACTTATATGTGGACCTTTTTTTTTTTTTAATGTTTTTATTTTGTCATAACATACCAACAAACAAATGCAGGTTGAAGTCCTCCCCCTCCCCCCCCCAAATTCCCTCCTAAACTTGTCCCGCCCCATTTCTGCCATTTTAGCCAGGTGGCTTATGTCTACGCATTTAAGTAAATACCCCATGTGAACCTTCCCCTTATTAAGTTGTGTTAACCCCCCTCTTTATATGTAGAAATTTTCCATTCCTCACAAGGGTTTGATTTCTCAGTATCTCCTGTTGTTCATAAATGAAGTTCTTCCTATATGCTCCACTGTAATAAAATAGTGCTGAAAACGTGTCCTTAGTTTGTACTATTATTTCAAAATAGGTGTGTTTTGAAATGAACAGGGGGAAATTGAGAAGTGCTTGCCTACTTGTGACACAATTTTGTGAATATGAAATGCAGTGCCCCCCCACTAATCTTTCTATTTTATAACCAAGAAGGCAGTGTTAACAGCCAAAGTAGCCATCCCTACTACTGACTGAGCTCAGGTGCTAGCATGTTTTGATTTTCCTGATTCACAATAGGAGGAGGACATTAAGGGTGAAAAAAGAATCCCAACTGTTCTCCCTACCCCTTTGTTTTGGTAACTTCCTTAAATGTAGATAATGCCTGTGCTGTGCATGTCAGATAGTATATAATATACACACCTTCTGTGTACATATACTATGCACATTTTATATGTATAGAATATCGGCTATATGTACGTTCTGTTTACTTTATCTCTATAGACTGTTTGTGAAACATTAGAAAAGCAGAAGATCACAATAGATAACCTTGCTGCAGACACAAAAGCTTTGGAGAAACATGCTTCTGCAGATGTAGCAAACATCTACAAGCAAGAACTAAAGCATGTGGAGGGACAATGGGATAAGCTAAAGGTCAGCGTTTCTAAAGATGTTCACCTACTGGAAGAAATCCTATCCAAACTGAGAATATTTGAGGTAAAATTAATAATAGATTTATATTTGTTTACATACCCTATAAGGCATTCTGTATTCTTTCCATGTACATGCATGAATCAAGTTTGTCTGCCAACTACAAGTTAAATATACATAGCCTTACAGATCACAGATCTAATTAGAATATGCAAATCTTATCTCACAGAATCCTGAAGTCAAATTCTGTTCTGCAATAAGTTTGTCAGAATTTTGAAAGCTACTTATGATTTTTTTTCTTGACGATCTGATAGAATTGTTGTTCACATAATGTGCTTCTTTCTTTTGCTTCATTCCTTAAGTGGTTAAATAGAAATCTTGGTTTGGGGTCAAGTGGCTCATGTAGAACTCATTTGTTTCAGGTGATGTATGCTTCTGCTAGGTGCTGAATGCCCTGAATTCCTAAAGTACACAGCACCGTTACAATCAAAGACCTACATTTTATGGAGAGAGTGCCATTTCTGGTTATGAATTTGAGTGCCTTAAACGAGTTTTTACTGGGAGAAAAAAAATTAATGCCAGAAAAGGGATGGTGATGTGTTGAAAGTAATCAGGAAATATGTTCCAGTTTTGGAATTAGCCTTTGAAACTTCAGGATGATGGATAATTGATTATTAATAAACAATAGTTTTCGAACATACGAACTTTTGTACAGAAAATATGGAGAACATTTTAAAAAACAAACAAACATACAAGCAGTCCTTATAACATTCCTATGATGAATCTTCATTGTCACAGATGGGGAGGCTAAACTACAGAGGAATTATATGACTACTTCAGTTTACACAGATTCCTTGGATAAAATGGATTAGAGTTTAACTCCTGGACCTGAGTCCTATGTTTTGTCCACTGGTCCAAACCTCAGAAGGAATAAAATTGTATATCATAACTAAGGGACTGCCTTCCTCCTTATGTTCTTCCACAGTCTCGAAGATCAGCTGAGCGTGCCCTCTTGCAAGTTGCATCATTGGCCCAGGTCCATACGACCTGGGCATGTAGAGAGGCATTCTTTGTGGCTGTTTCACAGCTCTGGAACTCTCTTCCCTGAAGTTTCGCCTTAACCCTAGTTGAACATCTTCATAGGCAGTGTAAGACCTATTTATTCGGCCAGGCATTTAATAGGCAGGGGTAGATCCTGGACAGGGGAAGAGGGGGTGGTACTATGATGTATGTTAAATTTTGTCTCTTTTATGATGTTAGCCATACTGGGCTTGAGGGGATAGGGTGAGATAAAAATAAAAATAAATAAACTTTTATAATGTGGTCTATAACAATACTATGATGCCCCAAATACCTCACTAGATAGATATAAATGGTGTATCAGAACAACACGAAAGTCAGACTTGCTATCGATGTGGAGACATTACTTCGTCCAGTGTCATTGCTGTATCTCTTAACCAGAGATTCTGAATACATTTCAGATCTGTGTTTCTGCTATTTTTACTGAGAAGCCATAAAGTAAAAATCTGTTTCTAGGGAGACTTTTCATCTGTCCCTCATTATGTTTGATATGGTCGTTTCAGATTTTGAATATAGTTTCCTTAACCACTCTTTGCAACTGGAATTTGCTGACACTGAAATTGATGCAAAATTTTCAATTTAAGAATCTGCCCTACTTGGGCTTTTCAACTAGTACATTTTTTTGAGGGGAAGAGATTCATTATGCTAGTTTGTCCCACTTTTCAACAGAGGTGAAATCTGTAATTTGACATGCATTAGAAACCTTTAAATTCAATTATGATCAGGGACCCGTGTTCACCATGCTGTTTTCCCCATTGCCACCAATGGGTTGAACATGGGTCACTGAACTCCCAGTTCTGTGTGAATTGTGGTCAAGGATAGTCGTATAGCTGGGTTTAAAAAAGGATTGGATAAGTTCTTGGGTAGGTCTATTAATCCAGGTATGTTAGCCAAGTAGGTTTGGGGGATGTAACCTCTGACTCGGGAGCTGGGAGTGAACAGCAGGGAATTGATTGCCCCATTGTGACCTGTTGGCTACTACTTTAAAGCAACTGAGATTGGTCACTGTTGGAGACAGGATGCTGGGTTCGATGGTCTGACCTAATATGGCACATCTTACGTTCTTATTATAGTCTCTACTTTTCTCTCTCTTTTTTTAAAAAAACAACAAAAAACAACTTTCAGGCAGTTCAGACACATGGTAATTTTCTTATTGGGACCATCCTTTGAACTACATGAAAAATATGATTAAGTTTTAAAAAAATATATATATAGCATATTATATCTCCTTCCTTGTGATCCCACTGCTTTCACAGAGGAAAGACATGCACTCTAAGAACCAATTCAAGCTTTGTACCAGGTTTCGGTTAAGTTGAGAAATTTAATAGGAACTTGCATGTAGATGTTTCAGTTTCTAAACTGATGCTGTTAATAGCATATCTAAATAATGTATGCCTGACATACAGGCTTTATATTAGTTAGAATTAGACGAGCTCACAGGGACCCCCCTCAGTCCTGTGTAGTTGGAGCTTTGATAGCCTGAACTTGTTTTATTTTATTATTTATTATATGTATAACCTTTCCTTCCCTAAGGCTCAGGGTGGCTTACAAAAAGAATGTTTGTTAAAAAAAACCCAAAACTAAAAACCTAACTATCAGCCTCCTCATCCCCACTCAGTTCCTATCCCCACCTGCCAAACGCTTGGCCAGAAAGAACTGCCTCCAGCAGTTGTTTGGGCTTAGCTGAAACTCCGGAGGAAGCGATATCTGCAGCATTGGGGCAGCAACCAAAAATGCCTCTCTGTGTGCCCTTGCCGTATGAACCTGGCTGGGAAGTAGTATGTGCAAGAGTGCTCCTGGCTGATTGCAGCGGGACATAATGGAAAAGGCGATGTTTCAGATATGTGGGGCCCAGGCTACTTAGGAGTTTGCGGCCTGACATGCGTGAGAGAAGCCGTGGCAGATCCCCATTCGCACTGGCTCTTTTCCTGGCCGCCGGCTCCTCCGTGCTGCTGTGTGTCCCTCGTCCCTCTTGTCGCTGCAGGTGAGAATGCAGCCTTAGTTTAGATCGGAGTAGTGAAGGTACAGAGCCCCAAGAACCATGTACCAATGTCTTCGTTTGGTTAAGAGCCACAAGAGAGAGAAACATTTGCATACACAGACATCTCCTGCTTTGTGATTGGCTGATGGAGCAAATGCCCTGTGATCCTGGCTGTTGAGAATTGAGGAGCAGTTGCGATTAAGTTGCTGAGACTTGGATTCAATGAACACAGAACCATTCAGGCAGTGAGAGCCAGGACTAGTCATCATTTTGAGCTGCACTTTTAAGTGCCCAGTATCGGCCCCACCATCTTTCCTGTACAGTAATGAGTTGCCTGTGAGGTGGCTTGAGCAGTTCTTGAATTCACCCACTTTAAATGCTGCTTAATTAAGATCACTGCAAAAAATGGAAAAGCTACCTTTTTACATTTAAATGAAAGTGAGAGAAGATGGACCTATGTACATTCTGTACATAGTTGTACTTACTGATAGCACTGATTGCTTCATGCCAGTGCTAGTTCTTAGGGTCGACGTGAGCCTAAGTTACTTCAGTGGGATTCATGCTGATGCTAGGAGGTAGAATCAGCACTGAACAGCTGGAGCTTCACCCACCGCTCTGTTGATAAGAGAACTCCTTTAGTTACTACACTCTTGCTTTTGTTCACAAGAGCAAAGGAGTTTTAGTGAGGCAAATGAGAGATGAGCCTTTTAACTTGTAGCTGTGCTTGTCTGTGTGTGGGAGGTGCAGCAGTATTACAGTCCCTAGGCTTTCTCTCCTAATTGAAAATTCCTTGACCTTTGAATTATGTTCACACATCCTCCCCACTCCCTCGTAAGCTGGATGGAAGGGTATGGGATGTGGACCCAACACCGAGCACAGGCTGTGCTAGCTTCCTCCCAGAGCCAGAGCAATGTTGTGTAAAGGGGCTTTGTAAGGTAGGAAACCTATGCCAAGCAACCTGATGCAGATCTTCGTGTGGGCTCCTTCTGCAAGGAAAATAGACCAAGGAAACTGAGGGCAAAGTTTCCCTCTCACATCTGCACAGTGGTACACAATCTTAATGTGAACATGCATTGATTGAATGATTGATAATACATTGATGTCAAGGCCACTGTGCCAATGGTAGTCCAGCAGGCCTAGGGAGAGCAGAATACTCTGGCTGAGAACTGCTGTGCAGATCTGAGAGGCATTTTTCTCCTAGTAAGGAGCTAGATTCCCCTATGTCTTGTTAATGATGGAAGACTGTTTAAGCAAAGTGGAACTGGAGACAGAATTAAACCATTCTGAAAATTGCAACAGTGCTTCCTATGGAGACTTAATTTAGAGGCCAGATTTTAAAATATAGGTGTTTCCCAGTCTGTTGAATTCCTGCCCCCACCCCCGCAGTCATTCTGCTTTACAATTCTTGCATGCTTTATACCGTTATCAATCATTGAACAAAGCTACATAAAGATCCATGTTTATATCTTCCTGCTTCTTTTCTAAGGAGCTATATTAGCTGCTGACTTTCTGAGCTGTAACTAAAAAAAGTCCTATCTGTTATAAAACTAAAATTAGAAGGGAATGAAGATTGAAAAATAAATAAATTATTCTTATGTCAATGCTCTTCCTACAAATGCAGCCAGGGATATTTACTAAGGCTACAGTCCTAAATGCATGGTGCTGGCAGAACCCCATTTGACCTGAATGGGCTCCACTCTCACAAGTACATTTAGGACAATAGTCCAGGTGAACATCTGTTTACTATACAGGTTTACACTTATATTTCCAGAAGCTTTTGTATAGACAGACTTCCTCCTTCGCCTGGAACTGAGCACGTGTAGCATTTCTGTACATTTGTCTTTCTCTAGTTCACATGATATCCTACCCATACGCTATCGAATGTGACCTCACTTCTAATTTATTCTTTCATGTTCCCAGGTGCTCTTTTCCCCTCTTCAGATCAATTTCAAATTCCTTCATTCTCTTCTCTCTGAAAGAGATAAAAGGTTACAGCAGCTGTTGAAATGGATGAGATTAGGCCAGCACGGTCTGCACTGGCTCTGTCCTGATTCTCTCTGGCAGCATAACTCTAATTAAACTGAGTGGCCATGGATTTCTAGTTGAGGGAGTAGTCTGAGAAAGGCCAGTCAGACCTGGATACCTCATGCTACCTTACTCCTCAGCTCAGCAAGACTGTAGAAGGCATAATCTGGCCCCATGTTTTAGTATTTACTATGGGACTTTGTCCCTGTGAACCTTGATAAAAGAGAAGCTGACAAGAAATATCTTTCTAATGTTTTCCTCTTTTAATTTGTTTTCCCTCCATATCTTATCCTCACCCTTGGCTGTCTTATTTGCTTACTGATTCATGTTGACATACGTTTAAAATAGTTACTGAATCCAGCCCTCAAGCAAAATGGGGGTGAGGGGAGGTGCTGGAGGAGGGTGGGGAGAAGTGGGAGGTAGGAATGGTGGTGGAGGAGGAAAGAATGATTATACTTGATCAGCGCCCAATGGTACAAAGGGCCCACAAACCCTTCATGATGAGAGACCATGGGGGTAAAATTATGGATATGTGAGTTATGTATATAATCTTACTTTGTTGAATATGTTTGTATCTATACATCTTGGAAGCATCCAGACCTCTTGATACTTACCTGAGACAGCTAGTATGGTTAGAACAAAAGCAACTTTCGAAGGATAAGCTGACACTCCAAGGTGCCTACCAGGTCAGTTATGCATTCTAGTCTGTACTCAGCAAAATGTTGCTTGAAGCCTGACTGAATCGGCGCCATACCACAATGAATACATAATTTCTCCTTTGAACTGTGCTTTCACTGTTGGTTCCTCCTACAGTCTGTTTTGGAAACTCGTTCTACAAGCCATTCTAATCAGCTGCAGTAAATTCCAAATGCTGAAGGAGGAACAAAAAATGTCAAGAATCTAACCCAGCATCACTTTGTGATTGATTTATGGCTAAACATAAAACACCAGAGTGCTATAATGGGCTTCCACTGCAGTATGAAAAACAGCAGTATTCTGAGAACTGCCCAGATGTGCTGATAGTTGCTAAAAGGCTGGGAATGGTAACCTTGGATGGATTTAGCCATAAGAAACAGGGAACCATCTGCATAGATCGTAAATTAACTGGGGAAAATCAGAAATATTAGCCATTCGCAAAAATATTTACAAGGATCTCTTTTCTAAATGGGATTTGCTGTGGCAGTTAACTGTGAAATATTTAGAAACCTTGATCCCCAATAATATTATGAAATTATCAGAATATATATAAAACCAGTTATTGCCCAAGTGGCTAATAAACTTGGGAAATGGAATTTACTTGCCCTGTTTGTGGGATAACATCAACATACAGAAAATGAATGCTTTGTACGTTCTGAAGGGTGTTCCAGTTTCTATTTATCAACATTATTTAAGTTCAACTATTTATTTATTTGTTGCTCTCTCTCGCCCAAAGGCTCAGGGCAGCTTACAAACGCATATAAAAATAAAAATGTAAAATAAACAACTATAACCCCATAAAACTGAAAACACCCCAACGCACCCCCATAGTCTATCCCTGCCCAAATAAGAGGTCTTATGCTGCCTCTGGAAGACGTTCAGGCGAACTTCCAAGAGAGTTGCAGAGCTGTAGGGTAGCCACCGAGAATGTCTCTCTGCAGGCCCGAGTCGTATGAAACTGGGCCAGCGATGGAACCAGCAACAGGGCATCCTCAGCAGAACTTAAGGACCATAAAGGAGCATAAGGAGAAAAGCGGTCCTTCAGATAAGTAGGGCCCAAGCTGTTTAGGGCTTTAAAGGTCAAAACCGGCACCTTGAATTGTGCCCGGAACACTATAGGCAGCCAGTGCAGGCTCTTAAGCACTGGTGTAATGTCCTCCCGGTGACCCACCCCCATCAAGAGGTGGGCTGACGCATTCTGTACCAGCTGCAGTCCCTAAACAGTCTTCAAGGGTAGACCCATGTAGAGCACATTGCAGTAGTTCAGCCTTGAGGTAATGAAGGCATGGATGACGTTGGCCAAATTCCCATTGGAAAGAAAGGGACACAGACTTCCCACCAGATGGAGTTGGCAAAAGGCGCTTGTGACCTTCCAGGTGCAGTGGAGGATCCAGGAGCACCCGAAGAGGATGAGTTAGGGTTCTGTGAGTTAGGGTTCTGAAAACTGTGAGATGCTTGTGGCCTGAGAAATAACTGGCATTAGACCGAAATGAAGAGAATACAACTGATTGGCAAAATCTTAAATAATTTATCGTATGCACTGAATTTAAAAAAAATCTCAATCACCCAGGAGGCAGTCTCCAGGAGTTAATACAGAAAGAAAGACAAAGCTTTTAAATGTAAAGGGTCAGTGCATCTCCAACATGTTTCCCTTGTAACAGACGTAACCATTGAAAGTCAGCACAATTTAGTTTACCACAACCCCAACCATCATTATGTCTTTAATATTTAACACATCAACCAAGGCAATACAATACAACTCAAATATAGATAAGGACAAAGAACTTAAATACAACCAGAGGCAAGGAGAAACCTCATACAGTCAGTCCAGCATCCGTGATCCAAACACAGCTTTCAGGAAAGAAATCCTCTCCACAGAAGTTTATTCAGCTTCTGCTACACCATGTACAGTCCTTTTCTTATCTCTGCTCCTCTTTTCTCTTTGACCCTTTGGACTGATTGATTGCTCACCTGTAAATGTAAGTAAAAGCTGTAACTTTTACAGCAGGCTAGTAGCAAGGAGGCCTTCTCCCCTCCGCAGTCAACAGATCTGTGCCCAGAGTTTCCCTCCAAAACCAAGTCAGCAGTGAGCCTTAAAGCTACAGACTCCCCTTTCCACCAACAGAATCTTACTTTCAGCAGTGCAAAGTTAACTATTTCTAGTAACCCAGTGTTAAATGTGCACCTTGTTGGTATATGCAACATTCATAAGTTAATGCCGGCTATATTAAGAACAGTGATTGACTATAGAGCCACCAGATGGCGCTGCTACGTTTGTGTGTATGGAAGGGAGATGGGGTTTTGCAGTTTAATTCCTTTGTGTAACCACTCCTTCTTACCTTCTCTCTCTTTGTCTTACTAGTTAGATGTAACTAAGGATCTGTGCCTGAGAAAGCTTAGGCAAAGTTCTGTTTTAAACCTTCAGCTGCATTTGTCCTTACTGATTGCGAATCAGTTATTACTCTGCAACATACCTGAGTAGCAAGGGGAGGCAGGACCCCATCGATGATAGGAGTCCTAATCCACCCCCTCCCCTAGGTCACAAGGACAGCCAACCATCATCACCTCAGTCTTGTCTTGTCTGGATTTAGCTTCAGACGGCTCACCCGCATCCAGTCCCCAATAGCAGCCAGGCACTGGGTAAACACCAAGACTGCAGGGCCTGGATCGGATGAAAAGGATAAGTAGACTTGGGTGTCATCCGCGTATTGAAGACAATGCACCCCAAAACGCACGATCTTGCCCAAGGGCCTTAGATACATGTTGGACAGGAGGGGAGACAGGATAAAACCCTGAGAGACTCCACAAGGAGGGTGGGGGAGGGTGAAGAAGAACAATCACCCATCACCACTTGCTGAAACCTCCCCAACAGGAATGAACTCAACCACTCGAGAGCTGTCAGGCAAACCTCTGCTAGATTCTGCAGCCATGTCAACAACATCTCATGGTGAACTGTATCAAAGGCTGCTGAAAGATCTAAAAGGATCAACAGAGTACAATATCCCCTGTCAATCTCACTGCGTAGATCACTGACCAACACCACGAGTGAAGTCTTGCTGCTATACCCAGGACACAAGCCAGACTGACATGGGTCCAGGAATCTGATTGATTGCATCTAGATTCAATAACCTTACGGAAAAAGGGAAGGTTTGAGATGGGGCGATAGTTGCCCAAGGAGTCAGTGTCAAACAATGTTTTTTTGAGCAGGGGCCGAACCACCGCCATCTTGAGGGCTTCTGGTACCTTGTCCTCCTGAAGGGAGGCACTGACAATCCCAGACAGCAAAGGCCTCAGTCTCTCATGGCTGGCTTTCACCAACCAAGACAGGCAAGGATTTAATTTACAACTTTTTGCCTGCATTGCCCCAAGGACATCCACTGCCTCAGTGGTGACACTAGCTGAAATTGATCAAAAGAAACAGGATAAGATTGAGCCTCCACAGCCCCAAACTCTGACTCTGCCAAAGAACTAGCAGCCCCCAAGTCGAGGTGAATACAAGCGATTTTTGTCTGCAAAGTAGCTATTAAATTCCTCACTGTGGGCAGAAGATGACTCAACCACAGGACAGAGACAGCCCAGGTTCACTAGACTGTTCACTGCACAGAAAAGCTCCACTTGTTCATTTCTGCAACCTTCCTTTGAAGCAAAGGTAAGAGGAGCTAGGCTGGCTATCCGTAAGTCACATAAAATCGACGGGGAATTTTCTTTTCCTAATCTCTCATATTACCGTATTTCTTTTGTATTAAGCCATGCATGCCTGAGGCTTTTGGGTGTGACTGGTCAGATTCCACCTTGAGTCCAGATTGAACAGGAATTGGTGTATTCTCTTCACCTTTTAGGCATTCTGGGATCACTCATTATAGGTTTAATTGTGGGAACTCTCTCACTGTAGCTGCTGAGATGAGTGTGGTTAGATTTGAATAGGAATTCATATTTTCAACTATTTCTTGTAGTGGAAGCTGTTTTGTGGGGTAATCCTGTTCTTCTTTGAGAATCCCCACAATTCTCACATATGGGATCCCCTTCCTGCTCCACAGGCCACTGGAAACATTTTCACGTCAGCAGTTTCCAGGCAGACTGCCTGGAATCTTCTAGATAATCACCAGGGCTCGGGTCTGGTAGGCCCCCTCCCCTCGCACTTTCGCACTGGCTTTTAGTCTCACGGGAGGTGATGGACCCCGCATGGCCCAGTTCCTTCCAACCTCGTCTGGCGATGGGAACACTAGTTGAATTACCATCCATGTTCTTCAACTCCTTAGACTCATTCTATCTGCTGCGGACTTCCTCAAGTCTCACTGAGGTGAGATCTGCATTCTGTGCCCTAAGGGGTTTCGTGGCTCTAGCCGCTGTTCGTAGTTCTGACTGCTGCCATGCCTAACCTGTTCAAGAAGCCAGGCTTTATAATCAGTGTGCGTTCCTGCCCAGCCATGCTCTCCATTTCTGATCAGCACACCAGGTGCATCAGTTGCTTTGGAGAAGGGCACGATATGGCTTGTAAAGTGTGTGTTGCATTTTCTATTCCACCAGAACTAAAAAGGAAGGCTCTTTCGCCTGAAGGACATTTCACAAAGGTGAGGCCAGGCACCTGGGGATTCTCCCTGTGCTGCCTCCACAGACTAGCAGCATTGATGGCATCACTCTGTCTGCCTCAGCCACTCAGCGGGACCCCGATCCCAGCACTGTGTCGATCAGCGGCACCTAGTGCACTGACAGTCTTGCTCTGGCCTCCAAACCTCCTGCTCAAAACCGACTCACCTGCAACAGTGCCTATAGCTGTCCAAGGTGTTGCTCCCTCAGACCTTGCAACGAGTCAGCTGGCACCAGCCACTCTGAGTGTGACATCCTAGAGAAAGTTGTCCCTAGAAAGAAGAAGAAAAAGAAAAGGATCAGAATTCCTTCTCCTGCACCAGAGGAACCCCCACCCAGAAAAAAAATCATAGTGGGAACCGTATACTCTGATGAGGACCAAGGCTTCTCCCCAGGCTCCTTCTCATCTGCATGTGAGCCATCCCCAACCCGCCAGGCCACAGGACCAGCACTGTTGGCACTGAACTGATCATCACAGTGCCTCAGAGCAGGGAACCATCTCATCTGCACAGGGACTTCTACAGAGAGAGAAATGTATCTCCCTGCTCCTGCTGTTCCCTGAGGTGGTGAAAAGAGTTTTATTATTGGCATAGGCACTAATAGCACTGGTACTGCTCTGTCGGTCCACCAGCGACTATAGGCACCATGAGCAACCCCACAGAGACAGTTTCTACTCTCTATGTGACTGGACTGATCAGCAGAGACCGTCATCCGGGTGAAGATCCAGAACCCCTCTGTCTCCTCAATGGAGCTCTATCCCTATGCCAATACAGCTGGCAGAACCTATCTCCCCTCTGTTCACAGGGCAGCCACTGCCACCACCTGCAGCGCCTCAGGAACTTCCGGTACCAGCAGTACCACCAACAGCACAGGTTATGGCTTCAACTCCTACCCCATTGGCACCTACAGCGGTACTACCTGCAACTCCAGTGGAATGTAACAGGGAGTTTTACTCTAGATATTTTCTGGTACCTAAGAAAGGTGGAGGACGAAGACCCATACTCAATCTGAGACAGTTGGATAAATATATTAGAAAAGCTACATTTTTCATGAGCACGCTTCAGAACATTCTCGCAGCTTTAGAGAGAGGAGATTGGTTAGCTTCCCTTGACCTTAAAGATGTCCATTTCCATATTACAATTAGACCCCCTCCCGGGAAGATTTTGCATTTTGTTGTAGGAGACAGACAACATTTCCATTACACCATTCTGCCCTTAGAACTGGCAACAGGACTGAGAGTGTTCATGAAGTGTGCCACTGTTGTGGTTGCCGATCTACACAAAAAAGTACTCAATATCTTTCCCTACCTCAACTGACTGGTTGTGGCAAAGACCAAGCATCAACTACAAGCAGATGTAGACACCACAGTATCACAACTGCAAGAGCTAGGCTTCATCGTGAACTGGGACAAGCTCCAGTTAACCCCTATGAGGGCGCTGCAGTTTATAGGTTCTGTCATAGGGCGCTTTTAGACAATCCCGCTGACAAGCGGGATCGTTCAGAGGCGGGATCAGGCACCCGCCTTTCTCTCTACGCCGGGTCTGATGCTCAGAAGAGCATCAGACCCGGCGTAGAGACTCAGTGCGCATGCACACCATTCTGCGCATGCGCACTCGGCAAAATACCCCGGAAGTGTGTTGTGAAGCCGACACAGCGGCGATCCGCGTCGGAGGGGGCAGGATCGCCTGCCCGGTCTGACGCGGGGAAGAGCCGGCTTGAATGTAGGTTTGCAATTTAAACGAGCGCAAAGAAACGCGGCTGATCAAAGGATCAGCTGCGTTTCTTGTCTCGTTTAAAAATGCCCATAGACACTACCAGAGAATGTGCCTTTCTTCCAAAGGACAGGTTCTGTAACATTCAGTCCATGATTCAGGATTTTCATCATCTCGGGCATGCACGCCCTTCACTTGATGGCACATACCTAGCTCATTAATATTAAAAAGTTCACCCAGTAGTCTCGCACTTCGCCCTATATAAGGCACTCTCCTGCCCTCAACTGACAGTTCCTTCCAACTGCTTTCGCGGCTTGGTGGTACATATATAGCTCATTTTTATTTCTCCTCAGAGATGGCTGCTGTTAAACAGGGTTTGAAAAGATGTGGATCATGTAACACAAGCTTTAGCTCAAGAGATCCACGTAGTCTCTGTCTACTCTGTCTAGGACCAGAACATGGCCAGAATAAGTGTTCTTTTTGCTTCCAGCTTAAAAATAAGACTCTAAGGGCGCTTTTAAACAAGGGGCGCTGAAGCACCTCCTGAACGCCGCATTAAAGCAAAGCCGCCAGAAGTGATGTTCTCCTCGTTGCCGATGGCGGCTGGCGACATGGGCTTTGGAGCGGCGCATTCTTAAGACTTCAATTTTCAGACTTTCAGAACGCGCCGCTCCAAAGCCCCGTGTCGTCAGCCGCCGGCGCCAGCAACGGGGAGAACGTCACTTCCGGCGGCTTTGCTTTAACGCATTCAGGAGGCACTTCAGCGCCCCTCGTTTAAAAGCGGTGTAAGAGAGAGATCTCTTAAGCTACCAGCTATATTAGCAGAGCTTGAAAAGAAAGAACTGAGATCCAATAAGATCCCCACACCGGAGGCTTCTTCATCCGCACCCCCTAGTATCGGGACAGAGGAGACTAAATAATTCCTCAACTTCTATTCAGATTCCCTCTCCTGAAACTACAACATCAGTAAAAAGAAAAAAATTTAACCGGGGTAAGGAGTCTGCTAAAAAGGTGGTATGCTGATCGTCCCCTCAGGACTCTGATGAAGAAATGGAGTTTGTGACAGGAGAAATGTCACCCACAGCCCTGTTAGCATGTGGCTATATTGGTTAAAAAAGTCCATTCGTAAGGTCTTACCATATGTACTTGAAGTGGAATAGGAAATAGTTCCCGCAGGGGATCCTACAGATACAGCTCCACCTGTGCAGGAAACAGTGGACACAAACACATCAGATCAAGAGTTAATTGTTAATGAGACAGGAGAAGATGAGATAGCAGGTGCTACTGCTAATATATCAAGCGAGAATCATAAGCATTTTCAGGGATTACTTAAAAGATTTGCAACAGTGCTGAAATTCCTAAACTTACACTCCAGATATTTCCCAGGCATGAAGAAGAGGCTTCGTTTCTCTGGAGAACACCAGCAACTGTACTTGCAATCAATACAAATAACAGCTCCTTCTACTTATTTCCACCAGAGACAAGATCTATTTATTTTAAGCACCCCATTCCCAGTTCTTTAGTGGTGGCTGCTTCAACTGAGAAATGTTCTAAAACTTCTCAAGAATCTTCTCCTTCAGACAAAGAACAAAAACTAGTGACATTTTAGGTCGCAGAGGCTTTACTTCTGCGACTATGATTATGAGAGCGACTAATTATGCTGCAGGCATGACTGCGTGCTAACACCATATGTGGTCAGATCTAGAAAAAACTGTTCCCACATTGCCTCAGGACAAACAGAGAAGCATAACCAAGTTGTGTTCAGAAGGAACGCTCACGGCTAGGTTTCAGTTCCAGGCGGCTGGTCATACCTCAGAGGCAGCAGGTAGGAATGTAGCAAATTCCATTGTTACTTGCAGATATGCTTAGCTGAGATCCACCAGGCTTGACCAGCATCACAGGAATAAAATTGAAAATTTACCATTGGATGGAACAGGTCTATTTTCCAAAGAAACTGATGAAATCTTGGAAAAGATTGAAAAATCCCAATCTACAGCACAAAAAATGATCACTCCACGTGATCAATCTTCTGCAACATTTCAACCAAGGCAGCAATCCTTTTTTCAGAGGTCTAATAGACCATTTAATTTCACTCCTTTTTACTAATATCAAAGGAAGTATTTCACTCCTCAGTTCCCTTTATAGTTCAATCTACCTAAACATACCTCCTCAGGTTACAAACCTCGTAACACACAGAGGCAAATGCCCTTGTTTACATCTGCCAGGGGAGGGTGCTGCCGACAGAGAGCCTCCTTAGTTTGGCTAATGCCACAGTTAAAGGGAACATTGATATTTCTGTTAAATTGTTGTACTGTTTTTCATTTGGGGCTTTTATCACCTCTGACTTTTGGGACCTTAACATTGTTGCCCAGTGATGCAAAGTTAATTTGTAGAGAGCCCTCCTGCCTCCAAATCACAAAAAAATACCATTTTATCCCAAGAGCAATATTCTGCACTAAATAAAGAAATATCTCAAATGTATAACAAGACTGTTATTGGTATTTTATAATAAAAAGAAGGATGGAGGGTATAGACCCATCCTTGATCTGAGAAAATTAAATAGTTATGTCACATATAAAAAATTCAAGATGTTGTCCATGCACCTCTTGAAAAGATACCTAAGGGAAGGGCAGTGATACATTACCCTTGATTTAAAGGATGCTTATTTCCACGTAGTATTGCATTCAGAATGTAGGAAATATATTTGGTTCACATTTGATGATGAACATTTCCAATACTGCTCCCTCCCATTTGGGTTATCATCCAGGGTGTTCACAAAGGTAATGGCACCAGCTGTGGCATTTTGCGTAGGCAAGGAGTGAAAATCTTCCCCTACCTTGACAACTGGATACTGATGGGTAATGATCCAGACCAATTGTTAGTAAATTTGAACCTCACGCTGACAACTTGCAAAAAACTAAGTCTTACTATAAACTGTAATAAGTAAAACTTTATTACTTTCCAAAGAATCACTTATTTGGGATCCATAATTGACTCTTCATTGGGGAAGGTTTTTGCACCTATTGAGAAGTACAGAAATCTTAGAAATATTATCTATCACGTGAAGAGAAAGAAGCTACAGCCTATTATTGTCAGAGAATTCTGGGTTTAATGGCATCCACCACGAGCCTCATACCTATGGCCAGATTATACATAAGACCAGGGGCGTAGCTAGGTTGGAATGGGCCCAGGGATAAGAAATGGGCTTTGGCCCCCCCGCCCTTCACCATAGGATGAAAACAGACATGACGCTAACCACCCTTGGTGGTCATTTATGCATGTTTCAGGGCTGCATAGGACACTAATACAGCCCTGCAATATGCATAAATAACCACCAAGGGTGGTTAAAGGGTGGTTAGCGTCATGTCTGTTTTCACCCATAGACTCCCCTGTCCCTCTCCCTCCCCTCTTTCACTGCTTTAACATTCGTTATGCGTGTCGTAGGGCTGTATTGGATCCCTACACAGCCCTGCAGCATGCAGAAGAAATGTTAAAGTGGAGTTAACATCATGTCTGTCCTCACCCCGCCTGAATCTACTTCCAGTCCCACCCCCACTCCACCCCAACAACAAAACAAAACCTGCTCCTTGTCCCAATGTACTCTTCACAAAAATGGGATCCTCTGGGTTCTCCATATCAAGCCTCACCTTTATGCATTCGTAACAGGAAGACCAGGTAGAATAAAAGTCCTCCAAGTTGCCATTTGCTTCCACAATCACTTTCTCCAAACTCAAAACATGTTCCCAAATCTGGGACAGATTTTTTTCTTTTTCTCCAGCTTTAATGTTTAGGTCTTTCTCTGCTGGGCCTCCCCTTGGGTAGGGGGGTGACTCCCTTTCCCTCTCCAGGAGCCATGTGGGAGTGGGGGCAGCCATCAGGGGGTGAGGGGGGACAACCATGGGAGTGGGAGCAGGGTAGAGGGAGCAGCTTCCTCTCGCATACACACACTCAACCACACATACACCCTTCTCTTACACACATCTCACACACATTCATTCTCTCATACACTCATTCACTCTCACATGCTCTCCTCTCTTCACACACACACTCATTCAAGCTCACATGCATGCTTTCCCCTCTCTCTTCTCTCANGGCATGGATGATGGTGGCCCGCTCAATCTGAGACATACGGCCACAGCCGTCGCACCTGATGTAATTGGTGGACCAGATGCAATTTAAACAAACTCTCACAGACACACACTCATTGAAGCAAACACACACACACGGGCCTGATCCAAAATGTATGTACCCAGTAACCCAGGCTTGGATCTGGCTCTTGTAAAAGGTTGCCCCTCTGAGGTTTGTAAAGAAGGAAACAGAACCTTTTGCAGATCAGCTGCTTGGTAAGGAGCAAGGTAAAAAAAACAGCAAGAAAACCAGAGAACGGGAGAGAATGGAAGGAGGAGAGAAGAAAGCAGGAGTGGAACAGGGAAGGGAAAAGACAGGAAGAGAGAAAGAAGTGTGTGTATGGGGGGAGTGGGGAGTGAAGTGGAAGCAAAAGAGGGAAGAGACTGAGCAAACCTTGCCCCAGTGAAATCAATGAGCATTGTTTTGTCTCTTGAGTCAGGAAGGCAGGCACCTTTATATAAACAACCTGAACATCACAATTTTGCCAGAGTTCCCCACCCTTCTCTTGCAGTGCTGGACTTTTTTGGGGGGCCCTTGAGGGCTTGCTAAATCCTATCCCATTTCTCTCTTCCCCTCCTCCAGTCAGCAGACAGGCAGCAGCACATCCATTGGACTGCAGTGAAGCTCATGTGAGTGCCTGCAGGATTAAGGCCTAAATCTCCTACTGTAGTTACTCGGCAAAGTCTAAAATGGAGTTAATTACTCCCTCTCCCCGGCTCTGTGGGGACATGGAGGGGCAACTGTTGACCAGGATTGGCTTATGGGGGCCCTTCCTAGGGAGTTGCAGACATACGACAAATCCTGTTGGAGGAGGGGAGTCTTTTTCAGCCTGGATGGGAGACCAAACATCCCACTCCCAGGCAGCGAGAGGGCGCACAAAGGAGGGGGGCAGGGCAGGACGCCTGGGTTTTATCTTCCCCCCCCCCCCAAAAGTCCAGTCCCCTTGGTGCAGCTGCAGGGAGAGTTGGAGCCTGGTTTGGGATCAGGGAAGGACACAGGAAAGGGTTGGAGGAGTGAGGGGGGGAAAGAATAAACAATCGGGAAAGCAGAGTCTGCTGCACCCGGGAGGGAGGTTATTAGCGATCAAACAAGGGGCTGCTGCTGCCGCCGCCACCACCACCTACGTTTATGCAGACTGATCAGGTGCTGCTCTGCTCTATTTCCCCCCTCCTGCGGGATCTGTGCAGGGACGCGGGAGACCTTGATCCTGGCTCCCAGCGAGGCGAGACTCTGCAGCTATATTAACCCCGGAGCTGTCAGGTAATTGAGAGACTCGGGAAAGGGGCAGAGAAATGGACTCGGGGTGGGGGGGAGCTCCGTTACATCAATGAAGCGCTTGCAGCATCTGATTATCCAGGAGAAAACCAGGGCTGGTTGGGACAGAGGGAACCCCCAAACTGAAGCAAGGAGAAAGGGAGGTGGAGAAGTTGGGGGCACTACGCACCACACAGCGCACGGGGAGAAAGCTGTGTGTCAGAACGAACTGCCTGCATCCGGCTGCAATGTGTTCTTCCTGCGCGGCGGCACCAGGAGGAAGTTGCATGAATCATGGACTGAATGTTACAAAACCTGTCCTTTGGAAGAAAGGCACATTCTCTGGTAGTGTCTATGATAGGGATGATGGGTGGCCAGGTGGGCCCGTGGGCCCCCAGCCATGGTGGGCCCCAGGACACATGCCCCGCCTGTCCCTATGATAGCTACGCGTGTGCATAAGACCACTTCAGTTGTGGTTTATTGAGCATTTCCATCCTGAAGTTGATACTCCTAATAAACACTTGAGAATTACATGTAAAGTATTGAGTGCACTCAAGGTGTGGTGTCAAATGAAATTTGTCTTACAGGGCATGTGGTTCAGAGAGAAGCATCAGTTCTAACGACTGATGCTTCCTTCACAGAATGGGGAGCACATCTCCAGATGTGGTCTGTGGCCGGGTTGTGGACAAAGAAGCAAAAAGGGGATCCACATCAACATCTTGGAGACCATAGCTATACAAAAAGCTATGAAAGCCTTCAGACAACATCTCCAGTGTTCACACAGTACAGATCAGATCAGACAATATGATTGCTGTAATCTATCTGAACAAACAGGGGGGTACACATTCACCACAGTTGTGCACTCACCATGCAGATCTGGCACTGGATACTCGGAGAGAAAATACTCATACAAGCAGTATATGTAGTGGGCTTGAGCAACTCAAGAGCCGATATTCTGAGTCGTGTATGGGTAGAGCATCACGAGTGGGAGCTCTGTCCCAAGGTATTTCAATCACTAGTGCAGAGATGGGACCTTCCCAGCATAGATCTGTTCTCAATGAGAGAGAACAGGAAATGTCCCCTGTATTGCATGAGGGCGGGCTATGACCTGAGATCTCTGGGGGACACCTTCACTTAGGACTGGAAAACTGTTCTGAATTATGCATTTCCCCCAATTCCCCTCTTATCAAGGGTACTAGAGAAAATATCAGAGGGTGAAAACCTAATACTCCTGACACGAGACTGGCCCAAGTGCTCTTGGTACCCAGATCTGAGACACGCAGCCAGGGATTGGGTAATACTTCCTAAGAGACCCGACCTGCTAACACAGAACAACGGACCTCTCTTGCACCCAGATCTAGCAAGACTACATCTGACTACATGGAGGACTTTGATAGATCGCAAAAAATAGATTTTACTCATGAAGTACAAGAGAGAATGCAGAATGAATTAAAATCTTGTACGAGGAAATCCTATACATCATAAAAAGTAAAATAAGATTCAACCATTGGCTGAATAAGGAAGATCTAGCCCTAGAGAAATGTAACCTGAATACAGTTTTGCAATATTTACTAGTCTAAACAAAGACTAGCGCGCTCTTCAATAAGAGTGCATTTGTCTGCTATTTCTAAACAAATATGTATCCTAGGAATAAAATCTGTATTTAATCACCCCCAAGTGGTTATGTTTTTGAAAGGATTAATTAATTTTGTTCCCACAAGTACCTACTCCTCTATCTAAGTGAGGCCTTAATCTGGTTTTAGATACCTTAACTAACTCTCCTTTTGAACCGGTGGAACAATCGGATTTGTTTCACTTAACTCTGAAAAAGGGTTTTCTTGTTCCCTAAGAAGGGTAAGCGAAATAGGTGCTATTGAGATATCTCCACCTTATCTTCAGTTTTTTCATGGCAGAGTGGAGATATCTTTACATCCAAAATTTATCCCTAACGTAGTTTCCAAGTATCACCTTCACCAGAAGATAGTGTTACCAGTCTATTTGCTAGAGCCTCATGTCTCGACAGAGAAAGAAGTTCTGCATTCTTTAGATGTTAAAAGGATCCTAATGCATTACTTAGATAAAACAAAACAGATTAGAAAACAATTATTTGTGTCGTATGCCTTGAGTTCATTGGGAAATAAGGTGTCTTCACAATAAATTTCTAAGTGGTTGGTGTCAGTGCTGCCCTGATCCTGGCTTGCCGACGGGCCCAACCCCTGACTCTTCCTCCCGCCACAGCCTCCCCGGCTCCTCCCTTGGGAGTGCAGCAGAGTCTGGGGGTTGCCAAGGCAACGCCTTGGTGGGGTGTCACTACAGGGCCCTCTCCCGCCACTGTGCAAAATGTGGGGGCGGGGCCAACGTCATTGCGCTGCTCCTTGCGGCTGCAGGCACGGTAGGGGGGCGTGGCAGACGCCATAAACACTGGTGCTGCAGGACACAGCACCGGTGATCAGAATAGACTGGCCCCCCTGCTGAGAGCTTCTACGTCCTTGTTGTGTGCCTTCCCTCCCCTTCCTTTGTGTGTCTGTGAAGCTGTGGGTTGCATGTGCTGGAGTGGCGTGGCTGGTGAGTGTGCCCCCTCCTAGTGTACTGTCCTTAGAGTGAGTGAGAGGATGAGAGAGCGAGTGCATGTCTGTTTTTCCCCTCCGGGGGTCCTTCCCCCGCCCCCCCGTCAGGGAATTAGCCCTTCCCCCACAGATTCTGGGTCCTGGCCATTCCCCCACTGTTGTCACTACCGTTCCTTCCCCCTGTGGTGTGCAGTGGGTGCAAGTGTTGAGTGCGAGGCAAGAGGGAGCCCTCCAGTGCGTTCTGCTTGGCGCCCTATGATGATAGAGCCCTAAGCTCTTGCAGCTTCCCGGGCTGCCACTCTATCCTGAATGGCATTCCTAATTCATGGGCTGCCTCCGAGCACTACACGGAGTTGGCCTCACCTCGTGAAGGTCTTTTGGGGGAGGGGGGGGTCCCTTTTGGGGCATGGGCCCTACTTTGTTTCCTTTTGTCCTTCCCCCCTCTCCCATAACAGTTGGTGAAACTCATCACACTCTGTTATCAAATGTCGGGAATGCAACCACTTTCATACCTAAAGACTCACTCAACTAGAACTATGGGTGCTTCCATGGCAGCATTTTACAGTGTGTCATCAATCGCAATATGTAAGGCTGCCACCAGGGCAACCATTTATGCTTTCACGAGACACTATGCCCTGTACTTAATTACAGTAGAAGATACGGCAGTAGGTACAGCCATTCTGAGATCTGTTCTGTTTAAGGGTGTTTCGATTGACAAGTTCTTTATCGGTGTTTGTCAACTATCAATAAATATTATTGGTGACCAGATATTTTAGTCTCGCCATCTCCGGAGAGGAAATAAAGTTATTGGTAGGGGATATTTGATATCGCTAAAGGTAAATAAATAAATAAACATTTCCCCCTGCCACCTCAATGAACTCAGCTTGGTACTCTCCCAGTTGTGAGAATGGGAGGAACCGCTAGAAGAACAGAAGGTTGCTACTTTGTAAATAAGGTTCTTCGAGGTGGCTCTGACCATTCTTACAACACCCACCCTTAATGTCCCACAAATTTTTTTTTGTTTCAGACACGCTTAAGGGTTGGAAGGAACTGTCAGTTGAGGGTGGGAGAGTGCCTTCTATAGGGCAGGGCGTAAGGCCACTAGGTGAACTTTTTAATATTAACAAGCTAGGTATGTGCTGTCAAGTGAAGGATGCACATGTGCAACCCAGCTGAGAGAATGGTTGGCACCATCTTGAAGAACCTTGTTTACAAGGTAGCAACCTTCTGTTCCTCTTTTCCCCAGCACTGATAGGCTCTAGCAAGCAGTGCCTGCTGGGAGTTGTAGTCCCCAGTATTCAAGACTATTTGCTTTTAAACAGTCTCTCCATTACACATAGAATGTTTGCAAACACTCCACACTCAGGATGGTTTCCATAGGCTAGTATTGAATTTTTAAGGTATCATAACTTAAAAACTATAAAGCCCCAACCGGTTTTACAAAAAGTAAACCAGAAAGCCTCCCCTGCTAGCCTCCTTGAATTTTCTAAAAGGCTTATACCTCCTTCATTTACCCTGCTGAGAGCGAGAAGGTCTAACTTTTTTTTTTTGGGGTGGGGGGAGTTTCAAAGTGCAGTTTTCAAACTCTGATCTCTCCGCTGTTCAGCCGATTTGGCTAAATGTTGCAAAGCATGAACCGCTTACCTCAGTGATCCTCCACTACAAATGTCACTATCGTAACTTAAATAATGCCAATTTTATAGCAAATAGAATGTTGGGGCTTTATAATGTAGAGTGCAACACACCTTAACTATTAGAGCACTCCTGCACTCTAATAATACTCTCCAGTGTCCAAAAGACAACTGTTTGATTTGAGATTAAGGTTTAACTGCCAATAAATTCTTTACCAAGTGTATTGGTTCCCACATAGGCTACTATTACTGGGCCTTTCAAATGTTGTTGATTGTTGAAAGTGTAACTCTCTCTGGAGTGCCACGCTAATCCATAGTTTTGGGATTATCCATGTATTAGAACTTTTTGTCATGAAGTGGGCCAAAGGGTCACTTAGTGCTCAGGGGCGGATTGCCCATTGAATGCACCGGGAGGATTCCTGGTGGGCCGGTCCGGTCAGGGGACCGGTCACGCTGTCTTTTTAAAAATTATTCTTAAACAAACAAACAAAATTGTTGGTCCTGACCCCTGTCGGGTTGTGTTGGGGGAGAGGAGGAGGGCTTACCTGACTCTCCCTCCTAGTAGCCTGCAGCAGCAGCGGGACAGCGATCGGGCTGGGAGATAAGGCTGTTTGTTTACAGACAGCTCCTGCCCATGTGCTGATCAGAAGGTTGCTACCTTGTAAAGAAGGTTCTTCGAGATGGCTCCCAACATTCTCACAACTGGGTTGTGCGCGCAGGAGCCAGTGACTCACTCCACTGGACTCTCATGGAGAGCGCAGCAGAGCGCCGGCAGACACCGGTGCAGGCGACTTGCGGGGCAGCAGGTGGGGTCTGCTTTGGAGGGGCCAGCTGGGGTCTCTTTTGGGGCCTCTTTTAGGCAGGGGTGTGTGGCGGCCTGGGCTGATGGGGCCAGGGGCTGGTGGGGCATGGGCTGGTGGGGCCAGCCTGCGGTGACTTGTGGGGGGCCTGGGCTGGCTTGGAGGGCCTGGGCCGGCCTGGCTTGGGGGCCTGGGCCGGCCTGGGAGGGCTTGTGGGGCCTGGCTTGTGGAGCCTGGGCCAGCCTGGGGGCTTAGGGGCCTGGATGCACTCAGGATTAGCTTATTTAATAATGTAGATATTGGAAGTCTGGTATCAATTCTCCCCTTAGTCTTCTCTTTGCTAAGCTAAACCTGAGTGGTAGGAAT
>QEPC01001533.1:3436559-3466681 GCA_003113815.1 Sphenodon punctatus
TGTGTTCCAGTGCAGCATTACTACAGGTGCAAGGAATGATGCCTTAATATACAATAATGTAGATATTGAAGTCTGGTATCAATTCTCCCCTTAGTCTTCTCTTTGCTAAGCTAAACACAGGGCATATGTAATACTAGTGCAGCTGCTGTAGGAATGAAGAAGCCTTACTGTAGGATGCATAGCAAGGGACAGAATGATTTTTTTGGTTGGGGGCCACTGAGCACTGAAACGGAGTGATTTGGGGAGCCAGAGCACTGAAATGAGGGCCAGTACCCACCCAGTGGCAGTCTCCCCCCTGCAATCCCCCCATAACCTCCTGCTCACCCCTGCCAGGCTGCTGAGGATCTGAGTCTGGGGACTCAGCTCTGATAGGCCCCAAATCTGGTGCGCTCTGCCTGCCCCAAGCCACGCCCCCAAGCCACACCCCTTTGGCTTGTTTCCGGCGCGCCGGCGGCTTTGCCGCCCGCACAGGGCCACTAACACTATATTTTCCCGGGTCACTTTGATTTCCCAATCCACCCCTGTTAGTGCTGAATGCTATTTTAAATATTTATGCCTTGAATTATGTTCTTGGTTATATTCCTGCTGTTTGGGAATCTCCTTGTAGTAAAGTTGCCTCGTTCCACTGCGCAACTTTGGTTGCAGAAGACTAATATTGCTCTGATGGAAAAGTCAGTTCCCACGGAGCATTGATGCTTGCCATACAGTAGTGGATATTGCCGCCAATAGGTGAGCAAAATTCTGCAGGAGAGAGGAGCCTAGGAAATTTACAGAAATCTGATTTGATTTCTTAGAGAATTTTGATTGAACTTTGGTCTGAGTTTGGGAATGTTATTCCTTTTTCTCTGTAACTATTTGCCTTTTATATACTCTGTTTTTGCCCTTTATTCATATGCCATGTCCCCTTAGCTCTAGCTGTATGTATGTATGTATGTATTATTGATTTATATGCTACCCTTCACCTAAAAGGACTTGGAGTGGCTTGCAGTAGATAAAAAATCAATACAACAAATATTCCCTTTCACACCTCTCCCTGTAACCTTCTGTGTATCATACAAAATTGAACACAAGTACATATTAAAACTACCCCAATGTTTAGTCCCTCCAACCACACTCTCTCTTTTGTCTCTCATAAAAGCTCCCACCCATCACCCACTTCCACATTTCACTGCCAGGGAAGTATCTTCCTTCATTTTCACTTACCTCCCGAAACCCATACTCCTCACGATCAAGGGGTCATTGCTGTACCCAGACACCATCCAGCCTCCCAAATCACCTAACATATCCATTATACCCAACTGCCCCTGTGCCAGGTGTGTGTGTGCGTTCATGCGTGCATATGGGGGGGTCAAGTTTACCTTTTTGTTCCTGAATTTTGCTTTATACATATTCCAAATTCATTCTCTTTAGTCTCTTCATATGAATCAAGTTATTTATCAGGTTATTCATTGATTCATTTCATTAATCGAGTTATTTAATATTAATCTAGCCCCTACATCCATGATCTCTTCTTCTCTCACCTGCTCCAGCTCCTTGCCCTTACTGAGACTTGGATCTTCCCCTCCAACTTTGTCACCCCTGTTATCCTCTCCTTTTGGGTCTCTCCTTTTCTCACCATTAGCCCTGCCCCGAAGGTGGTGTGGGCTTCCTCCTTACTAATTCCTGTCAATTCCAACCACTTTCTCCTCCCCCTTCTTTCTCCTTCCCTTCCTTTGAGGCTCACTCTGTGCACCTCTACTTCCCCCTCCATCTCTGCGTCGCTGTCATCTACTGCCCCCCTGGCGCGCTCTCTTCCTTTCTCTCTGAATTCGAGTCCTGGCTCACTTTCTTCCTCACCGACAATATCCCCACTCTCATCCTCGGTGACTTCAACATTCACGTTGATGTCCCTTCCCAGCCCTCCATCTCCCACTTCCTCTCACTAGCCTCCTCCTTCAACCTCCACCTTTGAACTAACTCCCCCACCCACACTAACGGCCATTCTGTTGACCTCGTCTTCTCTAGGAACTGTTCTGTCTCTGATCTCTCCTTTGATCCTCATCCCATCTTGGACCACTTCCTTGCCTCTTTCAGTGTCTCCCACTGCCCCCCTCCTCTTCCACGTCTCCACGCTCCTTCTGTGACCTGCAGGTCATTAATCCCCTGGACTTTGCCTCCTCTCTCTCCCCCCAGTCTTTTTCTCCTCCCCTGACTCTGCCATCTAGACTTTCAATGTCTTTCTCCCTCCTCCCCTGACACTGCCGTCTCAGCTTTCAATGTCTTTCTCTCCTCCACCCTTGACTCCCTTGCCCCCCTCTCCTCCCACCCTGCCCGCTCCCACAACGCCCGTCCTTGACTCACCCCCAGTATCTACTATTTCCACTCCTGCACCCGTGTTGCTGAATGCCTCTGGCGAAACTCCCACTCTCATGCTGACTTGCTGCACTTCAAATTCCCTCTTCCCTTCTGCTATCTCCCTCGCTGGACAGCATTACTACACCTCCCACATTGAGTCCTGTTCTCGGGACCCTTGCTGCCTGTTCTCCACCTTTGACTCCCTCCTCAAGCCCCCCTGTCCTCCCTCTTCCCTTTCTGCTCAGGATCTTGCTTTATTCTTCACCTCCAAGGTAGACAAGATCCACCTCGACAGTGCTTCCCACTAGTCTCCTCTTCCTATTCTCCCCTCCTCCCCTTCCTTCTCTCCTGTCCTCCTTCCCTCCCTTGAAGAAATCTCCTCCCTGCTCTCCTCCTCCAACCCTTCCACTTGCCCCCTAGACCCCATCCCATGCCGCCTCCTGACCTACATTGCTTCTACTGTTGCCTCTTCCCTCGTGCACATCATCAACCTCTCCCTCTCTACTGGCTCCTTCCTCTCTGCCTTCAAGCACGCAACTGCCTCGCCTATCCTCAAAAAGTCCACTTTTGACCCCCCTAACCTAGCTACCATCCTGTCTCACTCCTTCCTCTTGCTTCCAAGGTTCTTGAACGTGTTGTCTACTCCTGCTGCTCGACTTCCTCTCCGCCAACTCCTCCCTTGACCCCCTTCAATCTGACTTCTGCCCTTTTCACTCTACTGAAACTGTTCTCGCTAAGATCACCAATGATCTTGTGGCTAAATCTAATCGCCTTTACTCCATTCTTGTCCTCCTTGACCTCTCTCCTGCCTTCGATACTGTTGACCACTCACTCTTGCTGGACTCATTTCATTCCTGTGGCTCCATCCTCAACTTGTTCTCCTCCTACCTCTCTGACCGCTCCTTCAATGCGTCTCTTGCCAACTCCACCTCCTCCTCCCTTTGCCCTCTTGGTTGGTGTTCCCCAAGGCTCTGTCCTTGTCCCTCTCTTCTTCTCTATCCCTGTCTCTAATCAAACTCATTGCCTCCCATGGTTTCCAATATCATCTCTACACTGATGATGCTCAACTCTCTCTCTCTACTCCCTCTCTCTCTTCATCTGTTCAAGCTTGCCTCACCAGCTCTCTGATATATCTACCGGGATGTCTCAGCGTCAAGTCAAACTCAACGTCGCTAAAACTGAAGTCGTTATCTTCCTTATCCTCCTCCTTCCTCTCCCTCCTCCCTGTTGATCCTTATCGACAGGGTCACCATCCTTCCTGTCCCCCAAGCCTGTAGTTTAGGTGTCATCTTTGACTCAACCCTTTCTTTTAAACCCTTCATTGACTCTGTTGCCAAATTCTGTCACTTCTCCCTCCATAACATTGCTAAGATTCACCTTTTTCTTTCACTCTTGTCTACCAAATCCCTTGTTCAGACCGTGGTCATCTCTCGCCTTGATTGTAACCTCCTTCTTACTGACCTCCCCCGCTCTCATTTTCCCCCCTTATCTCTGTCCAAAACTCTGCTGCCAGAGTCAACCACCTCGCCCGTCGCTTTGACCACATGCAGCCCCTCCTCTCCTCTCTTCACTGGCTCCCCCTTCCTGAACGAATCCTGCACAAGCTCTTAGTCTTCACCTGTAAAGCTCTTCACAACTTTGCTCCCCCCTACCTCTCTGCGCTAATTTCCCTCCATACTCCAGTTTGTGAACCCTGCTCCTCCTCTGTCCGCTCTCTCGCCTTCCCACTCCTCCCCTGCTCCCCTAACTGCCTTCGTCCCTTCTCCCTAGCTGCCCCACACACCTGGAACTTCTTCCCTTCCCACATCTGCCTCGCCCCCTCCCTTCATACCTTCAAATCCCTCCTTAAGACCCACCTCTTCCACTCTGCCCTCCCCGACTCCTCACTCCCCTCACCTAACTCCAGCCGATACCTTCCATCCAGTACAAATTGTTACTTGAGGTCTGTGTACTCATATCCTCACCACATGGACCAACCAGCCATTATTCTCAATGTAACCAAGCCAAGCACGTGCACCTGGGACCTCTCATCTTCGTGAATTTTACACCCCTTGTCTCTTCCTCGGTTCCCCTTCCTTCGTATCCCCCCTCCCCCCGTCTCTCAGATTGTAAGCCCTAGGGCAGGGACTGTCTATTCCATTACTTTGTAAAGTGCCAGGTACATTGCTAGTGCTATATAAATGTTTGCTAATAATAATAATTTAATTGTAGGTTGCTTTTTAAAGGTGTTTGATTCTGTGACAGTGGGACTTAATTATATGATGAATACAAGTCCCTTAAGACTTAATTGCATAGATTATTTTTTTCTTGTTTGTTTTTTCATGTCTTAAATGCTTCTTAATATTTAGCAATAAACTATATATTATCTTCATAAATTATATCTTCTTAACTATGTTGTTTTTTCATGACTCTTCCTAATTCAGACTGATTCAAAAATCATTCAGAAGTGGATAGATGGTGTGAAAGACTTCTTAATGAAAGAAAAGGCTACTCAAGGTGATTCTGAAGGACTTCAGAGACAGCTTGACCAGTGCATGGTAAGTTCTGCTGATCTAAGGAACCTTCTGCAATGATTAGTGTTGCTTTTTCACCTTTATTATTTTACTTCTATTATTAAATATGGTATGTGATGCATCCAGTAAGGCTTGCAAAAGAATTGTCTTTCCCTTTCTCTTCACCTTTTTGTCCAGTTAGGTTTTTTTTTATAATAGCCTTTCAATCCATATTACCATAATATTGCTGTGCATTTTAATTTGCTGGCAAGCTTTATAAAGACCCAATTTACCCTCACCCAAAAACTCCTGTCAGGTAGGTAGGTGTTTCTCCAGTTTCATAAGTGAAGGTAGAGGGACAAAGTTAATACAGAAAGAACTGTGCAGATTAAGAATGGAATCCAGCTCACCTGCCTGCCTAGTTTTGGGTCACGTAACTACATGGCTATTGTTCCTAACCAAAGACATAACATACTAGACAAATGGTTGTCAGGTTTATCTGGAAGCATGTGAAATAAGCAGCGCTTATTTCAGCACATGGAGTTTCCTTATTGCTGAAAGTTTGAGAAGGCTAAAAACACAATTACATCTGAGGCCACTGAGTTACAAAGTTTGGAAAAGATATTTTAAACTGGTGGCATGGCAGTTCTGGAATTTTGGTTTGTATCATGTAATGACCAGACAAAGTGGGCTGTACTTTCATAGTGTGTAGATTTAGGCATACACGTTGCTTTGGTGCACAAGCGGTTACATGACACATGAAATGCAGTTGGTGGGTGGCTTACTATCCTAAATAAATTTTTTTTTAAAAAATGCCTCATTAAACTTAAAGTACTGTTTCTGTGTACTCCCATAAGAAGGCATTTTAATGAATGTGTGTGATCATTTTTGTTCAGGTGTTTGTTAATGAAATGGAAAAGATGGAGATGTCTTTGAAAGAAATGAATGAAGCAGAATCTGTTTTAAGAAACCAGCCTATTGCAGGAGTTAATACCTGGGTGAAATCTAGGTTGGTTGATGTCCAGATGCAATGGGAGAAACTCAGCAAACAGGTTAGTCACTGATAGTGTTGTTTCTTATTTGCTTTATTCTATCTGATACTGTAATTGTGTGCTCATAGTAGATTTACTGTATTCATTAATGAGATAGCTGGATAGCAAATAGGCCTTAGCTAATAGGACTTTACTTTCATCCTTTATAAAAACTCCTTTTAATTTGTGATTTAACATAGTATAGTCTGTTATATTGAGACAGTTCAGGTCATCCACATTTTACCTTAGCATTGAATCTTTTAGACACAAACTCATTAGGTTACTGTTTAACTTTATTTTTATATATATTGATAAATCAAAATATGAGGCAAGTGAATAGCAACTGTTTAAAAATTATTTTTGCTTGTTGTTTTTTCCTTCAGTCACTCTTTACATTTTGTAACTTGAGGTTCTGTAGATCATAATAGCCCATTTGAAAACAGATTATATTGCCAGAAGCCTGAAGAAATGCTTCTCCTGAAGCTGTGCTTGCAGTGCAATTTTAACACGAGTACATGGCCTTTAGTTTAAACATGTAAAGTGATAACAACACTCTAAAATAGAATAATTCAAGACTTTAAATAGGACATATAAAATTTGATTTTTAATAGTTTTAAAAGCATTAGCAGCCACAAATAAACTGTTCTCTGAACATACAACCCAATGCAAAGATACTTTTCAAATGTTGGCAACTTTTAAATTATTGAATCACCTTTCTTTTTTCTGTTGAATTTCTAGATTATTAGTCAGAAAAATCAGTTGTCTGAAACTCAGGAAAAAGCTGTAAACCTGAAGAAAGATTTAGCTGAGATGCAAGAATGGATGACCCAGGCTGAAGAGGAGTATTTGGAGAGAGATTTTGAATACAAGTCTCCAGAAGAACTGGAGAATGCTGTAGAAGAAATGAAGGTCAGAAACACTAGACGGTTATTTTGTTTGGTTTTGTGCAATCAAGTCTTTATAAAGTACTGGCTGTATTTTGTCTGAGGGTTGGATCTTGCATGTCGTATGATATTTATGAGGAAGGAATGCTACTACTGGAAGTTTGTGTTGTTTTTCAACGTTAGCTCTTAGCTCCTTAAAGCAAAAGCAAAATAAATTGGTGCTCCAAAGAGCAGTGCAGGTTCCACAATAAAAGGGAACTCACCCCAAATTCATTCACAATTTCAACTAGAAATAGAGTGGAGATGAGAGCCGTAGGCACTAATTGTGTAAGGAAGGAAATGAAAAAATTGCCATATGTAAATATACTGTGTCCATGCAAAAGCAAGTGTTATAACAAGTCTCTTACATTTTAGAACTAAGAGAGATGTGTACCTCTGTCTTGGTCCCTTCCAGGATTTTGCCCATTTTTCATACATAAGCTTATGGAAAGTAATATTAGGAATGTGTAATGGTTGCAATTATGAGAATGGAATGCTGCCTTGGTTTTATTTTTTATACTAATAACTAAGATATTGGTGAATACTAATTAAGTAAAATATTTCTCTGAGCAGAGAGCGAAAGAGGATGTGTTACAGAAAGAGGTGCGGGTAAAAATTTTGAAAGACAACATCAAGATGTTAGCTGCCAAGGTGCCATCTGGTGGTAAGGACTTGACAACTGAACTGAATGTTGTATTGGAGAACTACCAGCTATTGTGCAACCGGATCCGGGGGAAATGCCACACTTTGGAGGTATGGTTTGGAGCTTTTTCTTCCATAAATCCCATGTGAGATGCATACAAAAAAAGATGGGTAGTTAAAAATGTGAGATTTATTATTTAGTTGATTATCCTTTGTGTAATTAATTTTTTATTATTTCTTTGTCAGGGTGGAATTAAAAAAAAAAATTGGGACCAGAAGCCAACTTTCCAGGAATGGAAGTAGACTTCCTGGGGAATTGGCTATCTAAATTGGGTTGCAGTTTGGTACTGATTGGTAGCTGCTCTTGTCAAGTCAATTTGGGTATTTGGGTATACCCTCATTCTTCATCTTTTGCTGGTTTGACTGGAATATGCCACTCCACTCGCTGAAAATGCAGGATCAAATATGATTGACTGCTTTGGTTCATGGGAGGGAAGCATTCAACAAGAGGGTGAGATATTGAAAGTTCCGAATGGAGACATTGTGATCGATCATGGGTGCTCTGTACCCTGAAGACTTTCTGTTCTCAATGGCTCTACAGGAAGCTTACTACATGTGCTCATCAGGGCTTCCCACCGGAGGTTTCCGAGATTCGCGTTTGCGGATCAACACTTTCAGTTTCCGGCACTACCCTTCAGCCTCTTTTTGTTGCCCAGAGTTTTCATAAAGATCTTGTTGGTGCTGGTCAGACATCTGAGGAGCAGGTGGTCCATGTTTATTCCTATGTAGACATATTGGTAAAGTTCCTCTCTTGGACCCAGTGGGCTAAAGATCTCCAACTGACAAACTGCCTACAAGCCCTTTTCAACAGGAAGAAGAGCTGCCTGGTGTCATCAACATCCATTGTCAACCTAGCGGTACAGTTGGACATGATCAAAGAACGAGTATTCCTGTCTGTTGAGAGGCAGGAGAAGATTCGGGGTCTATTACAGTGCTTTCATCAGGAAGATCACTCTGGTCTGATGTTTGTCTTGACATGGTAGCCTGGACCAGATTTAACCTGAGCTCACTACAGAGCCTGCTATGCCCCTATCAGCAGGAGATATGGAACAAGTACACCTGTTGATATGTGTCCTGACCCTCGGGTAAAGGAATCACCTGAGGTGGTGATTCCGAACAGAACACCTCACCCTGAGGATGCCTCTCGGGGAGTCCTACCGACTGACTTTCACTACAGATGCAAGCAGATGGATGGGGATGCACCGTCAGAATGAGGTATGCACTGCCGGTATGGATTGGCCCAGGGCAAATGGTCTTGAGTAAAGTGTAGTGGAACATCAACAGGTTGGTGTTGAGAGCTGCATGCCTGGCCTTGCTGCAGTTTGCCCACTGACTGGAGAATGGCCATGTCTCATTCATATGGACAGCACGACAACAATGGCCTTCATCAATCATCGAGGAGGTTCATGTTCGAAGTCCTTGCAGGAAGAGGCATCTCTTCTGTTTTAGTGGACGGAGAACTATCGGTTGTCAATCAAAGCAGTTCACATTGCAGGCTCGCTCAACTCGTAAGTGCACTGGCTGAGTCATTAGGAATTGGATCTGGAGAAGTGGTTCATCTTCCAGAAGGCCTTTCAGCTGATTCAGAACCAGTTCGACACTCCAACAATGGACCTATTCTCCACCAGTGTCAATAATAAGGATCCCATGTTCCTAGCAAAAAAACTAAACAAATGAGAGAGATCCAGCAGCCGCAGGCATGGGTACACTCTCCATAGCCTACCCAACAGGATTCCTGTATGCATGTCCTCTGTTTACGATCATCCCATAAGTTCTTCATCGGGCGAGGGAGCAGGTGGTATTGGTAATCCTAGTAGCCCCATCTTGACTGCGATGCCCATTGGTTTTCAGACATTTTGGGCATGGTAGTAGCGGGGTACCTATGGCTGCCTGTGTAGGAGGACATACTGTCTCAGGGTCCAGTACTGCACCCAAATACTCAAAAGCTGTCGTTACCGGACTGGATGTTGAAAGGGAGCAGCTGAGTTCTATGGGATACTAAGGGAAACTTTTGATACCTTGTTATTTTCTAGAAGGGAGTTAACAAATAAGATTTATGGCGTGGCATGGAACAGGTTCATCCAGTGGTGTGCAGATAATGGTGTAGTAGTTTTGAAATGGGGAATCTTTGGAGTTCTTTGAGCGAATCTAAGAAGTGAATCTTATTTATCCTTCAGTCCAACATCGCTTTCCCACGTGGAGACTTAACATGGTCCTACCAACCTTGACCAAGCCTCTATTTGAGCCCTTGAGTCAGGTATCCCTATTCTTTCTTTCATTGAAGACGCTTTTCCTGGTAGCATAGCGTGTCTGAGCTAGGGACCCTCTCTGTGTAGCCAGACCTGTTGTGTTTTTCATAGGGACAAGCTAGTCCTAAGGTTCAACCCTTCCTTTTGTCCCAAGGTTAATACCCTCTTCCACAGGGAACAGGAGTTAGTTCTTCCCTCCTTCTACCTCAATCCCCAGCACTCTAGGAAGCGGACATGGCACATGGCAATAGATTCAGCCCCGTTGTAGCCTTCGGTCATAGGTGGAGGGGTAGAAGGGTCTATAAATCGACTCTAACAAAATGATTAAAAACCTGTATTATTGAGACATATGAGGCAGCAGGTATCCCAGTCCCTTTGGGAATCATGGCTTGCTCTGTTGAGGGGCAGCTACTAATTTGACCTTAATGGGTAGGGCTTCTATGGATGAGATTTGTAGCACTGCCACTTCGGTGTTGGTGCATACCTTACATTTTTCTAACCACTATAGGGTGATCTCTGTGGCCTTGGTCGAAACAGCCTTTGGTCGCAGGGTACAGCAGAGAGTATTGGATAGCTAGATATCTTGGGTGTTTCCCGATGGGAGAAGACCACCTTTAGACTTGGAAGTCCATCCTCCCTGGGTCAACACGGGATTCTTAACTCTTCTTTTTCAGGACAGGCTGTTTGCTCCCCTCCCATTTGGGATTCCACCTAGGTTTTGAAGGAAAGGTGAAGGTTGAGAGTGGGTGTAGGGCTCCCCTCACTTCCTTTCTTGTCTCTGTTTGCTGATGTCCTGCACTTTGTTTGTTTCTGTGGTTCTTACACTACAATGTGGCTTGTTGTTTGATCTGTTTGCTATATAATCTCCTAGTTTTAAGTAGTTTTCTCAGTCTCATCCTGGGAGTCTGGTGTTGGGCTATGCCCATCTCACAGGATCGAGGCTGTCAATCATATTTGATTCTGCTTATCTGTTGTGAGGAGTGACATGTATCATCAGTCAGACCATCTGTTCTGCAAAAGGAGAGAAGGAAAATTCACAGGTAAGAAATTTCCCATTTCAGCTCTACTGGGGAATTGAGTGGAAATTGTGTGGTGTATAGGGATTTTGCCCTTATATTCCTAAGAGACCTTTAGAGGTCTCTAGTTGGCTTTCATTACAATAGGTATTTTAAAAATCTGTTGTATCTACTTGTATCCAGTAGTTACTCTAAAAATATATATTTACTAAAAAAGCACCTTCTGTCATGGTACAGAATCTTTACAGCAGGGGAGCTGATTCTCATCTTATGCTGAACATACTTTATTGCTCACAGATTTCTGTAATGCCCATCACTGGAGTATCTAATTGGCAAATCAATTCTCTGAAAGTGCCAGAGTGTCTCCTAGGATATCTTGGTATCAATATCCCTTTACGCTATGTTTAATTTTTTTGGTTACTTTTAGGAAGTATGGTCTTGTTGGATTGAGCTACTTCAGTATCTGGACTTGGAAACAACCTGGTTAAACACTTTGGAAGAGAGAGTTCAAAGCACAGAAAACCTGCCAGATAAGCTCGATGCTGTCAATGAAGCCCTTGAGGTATTGTATTGTGAAATGCAGCCAATGCATTCAATGGCTATAATAATAATAATAATAATAATAATAATAATAATAATAATAATCCTTTATTGCTTAGCCTGTGGCCATTGCAGAGCTTACAAAATCCCCTGAATGGGGGGGATCATAAAATCCCTTCTAACAGTCATCCATTTTAAAACCATTTAAACTAAAATACAAAATTAAATTAAAATAAAACAGAACTTAGTCATTAGGTTCCTAGCTAGTGCCTGTGAATCATTAAACATATACTTATCTAGACTAAGTTGATTCCTTACACAATTTTTCTTTCATTCTAACCAAAATACTAAAATACGAGGTGACATTTACAGTTATCGGTGGCGAGCGGTCACCCAACAAGTAACAAACGGCTATATTACTCTGTACACATTTTTCTGATGCTCTTAAGTTTAATACAGAAAGCATACATTAAACTCTTAATTCATCATCTTTGTTAAAATGGAAGTTTTGTTACTTGTCTTGCATACGGTAATGAATGTATTATAAACTTAGTTCAACTCTACTTTGGTTAATTTAATGACAGTTGTGTGCTGTTTTTATGACCCCAGTTGCTATGCTTCGCTAGCAATGCAAATTTTGAGGCTGTGGTGAACAGAAAATAAATGCTGTGACTCAACTGCTGTTGCAACCATCATAACTGTTGTTTGCTTTAAAAAGTCCTTGCAATAGCAGTAACTTTCCTGTTTAGAGCACAAGAAAATTCGGAGTTCAAAAGGTGTTAATGCAAGCAATAAAAATTCTAATTATAAAGCCAGTAGAGAATTCAGGATACTGACTAGTTTTTTCTCTCCATTTGTTAGTCCCTGGAATCAGTCCTACGTCATCCAGCTGATAATCGAACCCAGATTCGGGAGCTTGGTCAGACGCTGATTGATGGAGGGATTCTTGATGACATAATCAGTGAGAAACTGGAGGCATTCAATGCTCGCTATGAAGAATTAAGTCATTTGGTAAGAAGTAGTGTGGTTGGAGGACGCTTTTGAGATTTACCATCAGCTTAGTGCACTCAGCTTTGAACAAGAGCTGAAATGACCATGGTTAGCTAATTGTAATTGTGAACATAGGACTACAAGACTATATTAAAGGAGAAAGAGAAAAAAAACCCAGTTACAGTAGTCTGACATTCCTTTTAGGAGTCAGCCCCCTCTGTTTTTGACAGGGTTTTTTGGGTACAGGAGTGTGTGTGTGGGCTTTCCTTTATGGTGAGAACAATCCTATATAGTATGTCTCCTTATGTAGTCCTTTCAGATTGAGGTTTACAAGCCACTTACGTTCCTGTTAAAGCCACTGAGTTTGAGATGCATCTCATTTCATCCACCCTATCTAGAATGAGATTTTCCAAGGACCCAGGCAATTCTATCTGGGAACAGTCAATATAGGGTGAAGAACCTGTTCTTGACCATGTCATCAGTGCTTGGTATAGGTGGCAATAAACAAAGCTATTTTAGTTTCTTATGTGTACTCTTATTTGGTTTACTTGCTGCTCATAGGCTCCCCACAGCAAGAACTGATAGTGACAATTCACTACACTTTAAAACACTTCTAGATATTTAGTATTGGGGCCACATAGTATCCTTTTCAATGGATTATCCATCTGCAGTTCAGATATGGGTCTTTTCCAACATGTTACAAGCTAAAATGGTTTAGATTATTAGTTGATCTGCACAGAGAAGCCTCGTTCCTTCCAGAACATGCTGGTTCCAGATGTCCTGGATTAACTCATTACATCTTGAGGAGCCAGGCCTTGCCATGGTGTTCGTGCAGGTGCACCTGACAGCATTACCTGCTCATTACCAAAACACTAAGTGTGTGGCTAGAGCAGAAATGGTACCTGACTTGGTACCGGCGGGTAATACCCACATTTTCGGATACCATTTCGGGTATCCAAATCTGTACCCAAATACTGTTTGAGTACTCGAAATACTGACAACCAGAATACTGAAATTCCTTGAAAAATCCTCAAATCCAGGATACCTGATAGAAAACTGGTTTGGGTACTGAAAAGTACCCAAAATATTCAGTTCAGTTTGGCTACCAGAAATTTCATGGGTATACCCATTTTTGTGGGTACTTGTATCAGCTCTGTGTATGCATTTTATTTCGCACCGCAGAGTCAAGAGTTTGAACAGGTCTGGTTCATACTCTTCCCCCTTCTGTTGCCATGGGACTTTTCTACAAACCTATGCAGATGTTCTCCATAGAATATCTTGGAATACGGGATGCTGTCTTGGCTGAAAGTGATTTCAGGATCAAGCTCTCGCACCACATTTCTCTCAGGTTTTCTGCACAGTGTGCTTTTATATATATCCCCACTATTGGTGTTCTTTATAGTTCCTCCAAAGTGAGCCTCTTTCCAGGCTTCATACCCCTGGTTTACTGCTTCTCTGGCAGATCCTGGGTAACGCACAATTTAGCTTCTCTCCTGGTGGTGTGCCTCCTTCCTGACCGTCATTATTGATCTCCAAGCTAAGACCTTTTAAAGCTGTTTCCCCACTAGTATTACCACTTCTGCAGTTGTTCACAGCCTTTTTGTCAGTGTGACCCTTGTATGAGACTTGTGCATAATTTCCATGACACAGACAGCACCAACAATAATGCAAAATTTAACAAACATCTATTGGACTGTGAATCCACTTGGGGGTCCAGGTCCACAGTCTGGAATCCCCTGACTTAAAACCATGCTCTTGTAGGACCTCACTCTGAACCATACTTGGATCCTGATCCTGCAACAACTCGTGAGGCAACAGAGATCCATTACACATCTTAGTTAAAATTGCTTTTTTCACTGTGATGTGAGCTGCAAGGAATGTCAGTACAGTACACCCTGGCAGCAAGCCCACTTACATAGTTAGTCGTAGGGATAAGGTGTTGGGGAAGATTCACCTGTCAGTTCCTTTCCAAATTATCCTCAGCTTGTTGTCTCAGCAAATATTTTACCTGGTTTTCTTGCCTTTACCTCACTCCTATCCAAATTGGTTCCATTCTTAAGTGGTCAGGGCAGCCTTGCGTTTCTACCTTGGGAAAATTAAGTAAGGTAGGGAATGCATCCAGTTATTTCTGAACTTTGCCTAATGATGTATGAGAACCCCATAACAAAATGGGGTTCCCTCCACTTGAGGGAAAATCTGCATTGAATGGGCATCCATTTTTGCCCAAGTGTCCTGTGCCTCTGGTGCCAAAAGTCCATTTCACTGGAGCCAGAAGCCACATTAGTGGCTTCTATGAAGCATATATCTCGTGTGCGAATTTGAAAAGCAGGAGTTTGGCATTCTAATCACATCTTTACCAGACCTTACTCTATCAACGTGGCACTTGTTTTGGTACTTTTGCAGAAATGGTGGTGTAGTATTTATTTGGAAAGAACTCCTTGCCCACATCCTGAAGATAGTAGGGCTATTTAATCTTCCAAGCAAATGAAGTTACTTACCTGCAACAATGATTGTAGATAAATTGCCCTGTGCATTCAGTCTCCTTCCCCATCTTTCTCCTAATTCTATTCACACCTGTGGACTAGGAGAGAAATTGTGGTAGGTTTGGGGGGGTGCTTTGTTGCATGGACTCCACTGCCTATCCACATGCCATCTCTTCATGACTGCCTGTGCAGTCTCTATCAGACTAGGTTTTTGAGAATAGTTCAGCTGCTCACTAAACAGGATGTTTTATATTCCAAGAGTGTGAATGCACAAAGCAATCTCATTACAGGTAACTAACCTGTTGTTTTTCTTCTGGCTTCCATAGATAGCAGCTAAATTCCCCTTCTGTATTTACTGTCTATCATCACTTATTGATACAAATTATACAGCAGGTTTTAGAAGGCAGTACTTTGTAGGTTTTACACTTGTTCTTTTCTCATCATTACTTCTTGTATGTTTTTTTTTTTTTTTATTCTCTGAGGCTTGGAGCTAAAGCTAAAAATATTTGTGCTGAGTAACTCAGTCTTGCATTTGTTTCCACATTTAGGCAGTGAGCAGGCAGATTTCCTTGGAACAGCAGCTTCAGACCATGCGGGAAACTGACCACATGTTACAAGTCTTACAAGAAAACCTAATGGAGCTGGATAGGCAGTTAACCTCTTACTTGACTGACAGAGTAGATGCCTTCCAAATGCCACAGGAAGCCCAGGTATTTCAATAACCCATTGTCCCTGTAGGAGAGAAACTGGTGTGTGTGTGTGTGTGTGTGTGTGTGTGTGTGTGTGTGTGTGTGTGTGTGTGTGTGAGAGATAACACACCTCTTTGATGGAGAATATGCAATTTAGTTGTTTCTCTATTGGAAGATAAATTACCTGCTGAATGGACTCAATGACTGTCAGTCTAGCAGTCTATCATCCAAGCAAACATGATGTGTTGGGTGTTTATTATACACTTTAGAGTGCAGATTTACTAACAGTAAGCTTGGTGTCTGCCAGGTACAGTGTGGTGATATTGCTCTCCTTCCTTTTAATGATTTGGCAGAAAATTCAAGCCGAGATTGCAGCTCATGAATCCACCCTTGAGGAGCTGAAGAGAAGTGTGCAATCCCTGACCCAAACCGCTTCTGAATGCAGGTCTCCTCGAGGTGGAACTCAGCTGGATGCTCTGCAGGTGAAGAGTTTCATAAGAACATAAGCAGTGCTGTACTGGGACAGAGCAATGGTCCATCAAGCCCAGCATCTTGTCTCCGATAGTGACCAATCTCTGTGTCTCAGAAGAAGTACCCAACAAGTCACAATGGGCAATCCAGTCCCTGTTGTTCCAGCCCCAACAGTAAGAGGTTATGTTCCCATAACCTACTTGGCTAATAGCCATTGATGAGCCTATCTTCCAAGAACTTATCCATCCCTTCTTAAAGCTAACTACACTACCGGTCTTGACCACTTCCTTGGGCAACAAATTCCACAATTCCATTGTGTGCAGAGTGAAAAAAGGCTTTATCTTGTTTGTTTTAAATCAAATCAAATCAAATTTTATTAAGCCAAAGGCTATAGCACAAATAAACATACAAACAAACAAACAAATTCACAAAACCCCCAAATACTTCCCCAACTATAGGATAAAAACTAACATATCCACTACCCTAATACAGGCATATATACAGGGTTTCCATATATCTAAAAGTCCACCCTGCCAAAATCTACTTAATTCGAAATTCAATAAATGACTGCCTCTTAACAAACGCTTGTACAAAAAATGTTGCCACTGAGTATAAATAAGTAACATTAGTGAGCGCATGAATCAGTAGGCCATGAGAAGACCTACCCGGATACTCATTTAGAATGGTACTCGGGTATTTCTCCCTCAAACCATCATACAGGTGGCATTCAAATAACACATGCTGAGAGGTCTCCACACTTATACCATCAAAGGGACATATCCTTTCTGCAAAGGGTAATCCTTCCAATCTTCATTCATACACACGAGTAGGGAGAGCATTTTAAATCTGCTGCCAGTTAATTTCATGGAGTGTCTCATTATTATTATTATTATTATTAAACATTTATAAAGCGCCAGTAACAACCTGGCGCTGTACAGAACATATAATCAGCTGCGGTCCCTACCTGTGGCTTACAATCTAAAAGACAAGGAGGGGGAGACAAGGAGAGGGGACAGCGGGAGAGACATGGGAGAAGACAAACAAACATTCAGGCGGATGCGAAGTCTCAGGTGCGTGTACTTGGCTTGGTTACAAGGTGGTCGGTAGCAGCAGTCAGCAGAGGAGGGCTGACAGTAAGAGCAAGGGGAAAGACTAGAGGGCATTGGGAAAGGCAGCATGGAAAAGGTGGGTCTTGAGGAGGGATTTGAAGGAGCGGAGGGAGGAGGCGAGGCGGACGTCGGCAGGGAGGGAGTTCCAGGCATGCGGGGCAGCGAGGGAGAAGGGACGAAGGCGGTTGGGCGAGCAGGAGAAGCGAGGGAGAGCGAGGGAGGGGACAGCGGAAGAGCGGGGACGCCGCGGCCGCTGGTGCTGGGGGGTGGGCTCGCCTCTGAGTCTGTTTTTAAACAAAAATCCAGGCTGGGCAGGGTGGGTGGGGGGTATCCCCCCTTCCACCCGCACAGCCTGGACTCGGGGAGGGTTTGTTTTTTTTAACTTGGGGCTTTAAGTTTTTACATTGCAGCCATTTTTAAATGGCTGCAATGTAAAGAAATCCGGTACCCGGAATCCGGTACCCGGACCGGATTACCGGGTCGAATCCGATAATGCCGGTACACCCGGGACCGGCATTATCGGATACTGGATTTACCGGTTTTCCCGCCCCTAGTAATTTTGTTGCCCGTCTCTGTACCTTTTCTAGTTCTACTATGTCTTTTTTGAGATGCGGGAGACCAGAACTGCACATAATATTCTAGGTGCGGTCGTACCATAGATTGATAGAGAGGCATTATGGTATTTTCAGTTTTATTTTGTATCCCTTTCCGAAGAATTCCTAATGTTCTGTTTACTTTTTTGACGGCTGCTACACGCTGAGCTGAGGATTTCAATATATTGTTCAGAATGACTCCGTGATCCTTCTCCTGAGTGGTAACACCTAATTTAGAATCCAGCATTGTATACATATAGTTTGGTTTATTTTTCCCCATGTGCATAAACTTTGCATTTGTCCACATTAAATTTCATCTGCCATTTAGATTCCCAGTCACCCAGTCTTGCAAGTTCCTCCTGCAATTCTTCACAGTACGCTCGGGTTTTAACTACCTTGAATAACTTTGTCATCTGCAAATTTGATCACCTGCCCCTTGACTTCTCCAGATCAACAACACCGGTCCCAGTACAAATCCCTAGGGCACTGCACTAGTTGCACCACTCCATTTAGATCATCTCCAGTCATGATCTAAGAAATTCCACCTGCTAATTTCCCCCCCCCCCCCTTTTTGGAATTATTTGATGCTATCAGTTGTGGGATTTTGGGGGGGTTTCTTTTTTTAAAAAAAAAAGACTGGCTTTTTGGTCTGAATGAGGAGTTTACAGTATCAATCGATAAGCTGTAGATCCTTGAGTTTCATAGAGAGGATACATATTGGACAGGTAATATTTCATTTTATTTGTAAAATGCTATTGGTATTATCAAATTTATGAGAAGATGATTTAAACATGGAGTGAAATCTGAATTGAAGAGAAGAATGGATAACTTTAAACTGCATTAATAACTTAAGCTTATGACTTAAAACTGATTTTTGTATATTTGTGTAAACAGAGGAAGTTCCGGGAGGTATCCACAAAGTTGCAGCTTTTCCAGAAGCCAGCCAATTTTGAACAGCGCATGTTGGATTGTAAGCGGGTGTTGGATAGTGTAAAGGCAGAGCTCCATGTCTTGGATGTGAAATATACTGACCCAGATGTAATCCAGTCTCACTTGGATAAGTGCATGGTAAGGAAGTCTTATTGGCAGACCTTCCACTAACTCCTGTATTTTAGCCTATGGGTAATATTTTCCTTCTCTAAAACTACATAATGACGATACTTAATTTTATGTGCTGGTTGAGGTAAATGCTGATATAACTGTATGCCAACTAAAGGCTTGGATTCAGTGTGTAACACTTGTGGGTAAATAAAGGCAGGTGTAAAAGTAATGGCTTATTAATCTTAGGATAGATGTGTTTCTTACTCATAATATAGAAACAGCACGGATTTGAGGAGCAAGCTTAGTTGACTCTTCATGTGAGCGTTATGTTAGTAAGAATGAGGATCAAGGAGAAGCTCAGCCAATGTCCTTGGGACTGTTATGGTGTAAACTGTGACATTTACTGTAATTATGCTATCGTTAAGATTATTAAAACGGACAAATGATCATCTGAAATTTGAAAATGCTGGTTACAGATGTTTTACTTGTTACCTAGATGTTCTTGTTTTGTTTTGTTTTGCTTCGCTTCTTGACCGGAAAAAGAGGAAGTGCAGTATTACACGCATTGTGATCCTAGTGATGCTGAGTACATTAATCTAAAATCACAAAACTGTACTGTATAGTGGTCACTCGAATGTGCTTTTCTCTGGCTTTAGAAACTCTATAAAACCCTAAGTGAAGTAAAGCTTGAGGTGGAGACTGTAATCAAGACAGGAAGGCAAATTGTACAGAAGCAGCAGACAGACAATCCCAAGGGAATGGATGAACAGCTGACATCGCTGAAATTTCTTTATAACGATCTGGGTTCACAGGTAAGAAGAATGATGAAGTTATACCCTGCATGCAAATATTTTTGCTTCCTCATTTTAAAATAAATCAGTTGATAGCAGACTGCTAGTTTTGACTGTGGAGGTACAAGTTAAGGCTTTAGTTCCACAGCTGACAGCGTGCAGTTGCACATATATACTTTAGTTTGCAGAATTGGTTTAAGCTTAACAGCTTGCATTTATGTATTTGCAGAATTATCAGAAGTCTGGGTCTGTTTTGTTTGTTTTTGTTCTTAATTTTGCCACCCTGAATAGATTAGAGGGGTTGCTGGTGCTGCTGCTTATTATTTATACAGCACCAGCGATGTTCCTGGCAGTGTACAATCCATAGTTATAGGTCCCTACCCCCAAGATGCCTACAAGCTTAAGAGACTAGGGAGGAGGAGACAGGGGAGAGGCGAATATCGGGAGAGACGAGTATACTCATGAAGTTAAGAAGTTGCAGGTGCATGTGCTTCACTTAGTTATAGGGAACTAGATTCTGAGTGAGGTGGAAGAGGATGCAGTTTCACTCATGATGAGCTAGGGAAGGCCTATAGGAAGAGCTGGGTTTTCAGGAGGGATTTGAAAGATGGGAGGGAGGGAGCAGAGCAAATGTATCCAGGGAGGGAGTTCCAGGCATGAACGGCAGCAAGACAGAAGAGAAGGGGTTAAGACGTATAGAGGAGCAAGGGGGTTGTGAGCACGTGAGGGTGGTGGTAGAGGAGGAGCGAAATGCCCGGGCAGGAGTGTGGTGGGATACAAGAGTGGAGAGAGATGAGGGAGCAAGGCTATGAAGCGCCTTGAAGGTGAAGACCAGGAGCTTGTGCTGAATGCATTTATGTAGAGGGAGCCAGTGTAGGGGAGAGGAGGGGCTGAACGTGGTCAAAATGGCAGGCAAGGTGGAGTGTTGAACCGCGGAGCGTCGAATGGAAATGAGGGGGGTCGAGAACAGAGCAGGAGAGGCCAGTAAGGAGGAAATTGCAGTAGTCAAGGCGAGAGATGACTAGGGGGTTTGCGATGGCAACAGTAAGGCAGGGCCAGATTTTAGCAATATTATATGGAGCAAAGCAACAGGACTTAGCAACAGCCTGGATCTGAGGCTTAAATGGAGAGGGAGGAGTCAAAAATGAATCCCAGGTTACATGCCTGAGGGATCAGCTGGATGGTGTCTCGCTCAGTGGAAACTGAGAGGGAAGTAAGAGGGGAATGTTTGAGGCAGGGGGGAAGATTAATTTTGAATTGGCAGCAAGACATCCAGGCAGAGATGTCAGGAAGACAGTTGGCAATACACAACTGTATGGGAGGTGGAGAGCATGGGAGTGGAGCGAGTTGTGTGCCATCAGCATACAGGTGATACTGGAAGCCGTGGGTTTCAATGAGTTTACCCAGAGAAAGAGTTGAAAGTGAGAAGAGGGCCCAGGACAGAGCATTGTGGAACTCTGACAGTAGAGGAGGTATCAGCAAGAGACTTTTATCACAGTTTCAAATTGTCCCTCAAATATCAGTTAAGTTCTTTGCATTACTTTTGTCTTGTCAATGTGTAGCCTAAAAGTACATTTTAAAAGTTTTGTAGTATGAATCCTAATTTTTTTTGACAATATGCAATTTTGTTTTAACCCTGTTCATGATGCTTACTAAGAGCCCTCTGGGGCACTTTGACTTTGTAAATATGGTAGCTGGTACCAGGATAGCTCTCAGTTGTAGATGTATTAGAAGCACTTTCCCTCTATGAAATTCTTCATAGATGAAGATACAAATAGCATTGGATATATTAAGAACATCATTAGATATTAATTTAGGTCTTGTTCAGTTGTGGAATGGTGTATAAGTCTAGATTACATATAGTGGAAGTTTTGAAAGAAGATTAAAAAAAGCTTGGAAAATATTAATTAATCTAATTTATAGTTAATGCATAAGATCTATTGGGAAGTGAATTTCTGGGCAATTTAACATTCCTCAGGTGCAGCTATAGGTCATACATTAATTGTGTATCCAGTGAGACCTGCTTCCTGGAGTACCTTATTATTATGAGGTGGAAGTTATTCAGGGGAGTAAAGATGCCAGTGAGTCATCCATTTACTGCTCATTAAACACCTGGGTTGGAAATCAGTGAGAGCCAATTGGGAAGCTTTAGTTGTAGATGGAGTTTAAAGACATTTAATAAAAAGATTTTAAACTATAAGCTGTTTAATTCTGAGTTCACCAATTAAGAATATATTGGTTTGGGCAAAACGAAATGAATACAAGTACAAATTCTAAATGAACAGGAAAAAATTCTCCTCCATTCCTCTCCCCCTCCCCTGCCCCACGATTATTTGGTAATATGCATTGTATGCTGGTAAAACTATGTCTGTCTGTCCTAGACTGATGAAGAGACATCACCATTAGAATTCAATGTGGAATTTGCACTAGTAATAATAACATTGCACTTATCCACTGGGCTGGGAGGAACACTGGAGACTTATGGAACCATCTGGCTTTCTGAATGCTCTGGGGGATATGCCTGTTGACCTCGACGGCCACTCCATCAGTGACCTCGTGGCCTTTTGGAGCACTTGGCTGGAGGAGGCCATTGATTGGGTGGCTCCTAGACGTCCGCTTCCAGTGCTTTGCCACTGCAGGTCTCTGTGGTTCACAGAGGAGCTGGGGTGATCGAAGCGTTAGGGGAGGCAGTTGGAGTGCCAGTGGCGCCGTACTCATGTCCAAGACGATCGATTGCGACATGGAGCATTTTTGAGGGCCTATGCCCTAGTTGTTCGAGCAGCAAAGAACTTTTTCCAGCCTCTCTCCACCAGGAACTGGACTCATCCAAGGCCTGCTGTGACATGTTTTTAATGTACTTTGCGGATAAAATTGCTTGCATTGAGCATGACTTCGACTCTTCCATTTTGGAAGCAGTAGCAGAGCCAGGGGTTAGGAATGCCTTGTCTGGTCTCTGCTTATGGGATTACTTTCAATTATTGATGGGCACTGAGGCAGCCGATGTGCTTGGATCTGTCCAGGTCATAACTTGTGAATTACATCCTTGCCCGTCCTGGCTTGTGTAAACCACCAGGGAGACTTTGGGACTGGTGTTAGTGGGAATTATCCATGCCTCCCTTTGGAGGGTAGGGTGCCAGATGGCCTCAAGGAGGCCATGGCCTGGCCTCGGCTTCCTTGACCCCACACAGTCTGGCTTTCATCTGGGTTACGGCGCAGAGATCTTGCTTGTGGCCCTGGTCGATGACCTCGTAGAGCAGGACCGGGGTTGTTTTACCCTGTTGGTTCTATCTGTGACTTTTGTCACTGTGAATCGCGAGATGCTGGTGACCCAACTGTGGGACTTGGCTGGGGTGGATGGTACCATCTTACAGTGGTTCCACTCGTACCTGGTGGATAGATCACAGTGGGTGATATTACGGGACTATACATTGTCCCCTGGAGGTCTCCCGTGTGGGGTCTCTCAGGGTTCCATTCTGTCCCCTCTCTTATTCAACGTGTATATGAAGCCGCTGGTGGAGGTCGAGCACAACTGGGGAGTCTGCTGTCCTCAATATGCAGACAATACCCAGCTGTATTTATGATTTTCAACCGACCTAGGCCCTGCGGTCTCGTTGCTGTCCCGATGCCTGTCTGTGGTGGGTGATTGGATGAGGTCCAGCTGCTTGAAGCTCAATGCAGTAAGTGGAATGGTTGGAATGACAGGGAAAAATACATTGAGTGTGCAGGATCAAGTAAGTGGGTGGAATGACAGGAGGAATTAGAAATAGTTACAATAACAAGATTCTGAGTGAAATAACTGATTCAGAAGACTGATGGGATACCAGGGGGAGCAGTCCTATCATTTAACTCACTTACCATAGCTGGCTTCCTTTCCTTTGACTCCCAATAGCTTCCCTCCCTGTTGTTCCACTTCCTCTCGTGTTTTTCTTGTCATTCGATACATACCCTTATTTCTGTTCCATATGACACACACAGTTAAACGTACTCGTCCCAGAGCTTTTAAGTTCTCTGCGAGGGGAGTTGGGGTTAGAGGGGTGACTTGGACCAAGGACTTCTGGGTTGTCTGTTACAAGGTTGAGAGCTGAGCAAGGGAGAGGAGCACAAGCTAGGAACCAGGACTATTGAGTTACTTGTGAAGGGAGTGCAGGGATTAGAGTGGGGCAACCTACAGAGGAAGAGGATTGGGGCTGAAGGCAAAGTGTGGGTGCATGGAGCCTAAGTTGTAAGTGAGCACAATATGTGAAATTGTACAGTGCCTTTACAGCTAACATGACACAGACGTTAAGGCAGAAGCCTTAACTTGGAATTTCCATGCTTTTTAGTGCATGATTGAATTTGCAAGAGCCTTAACTCTTGTAAAACAGAGGTTTTTTGACTATGGAATTATTTATATAATGCCAGCAGTGTACCTGGCGCTGTACAATCAATAGTTATAGAGAGATCCCTATACCCAGGGGGCTTACAACGCCTGTTTATCCAAAAAATATGAGAGAGGAGGGATTTAGGGCATTTTCACGCAGGACACTCTCCACCCACCCACTATACATGTTACAGGGCACCCATAGGGCAACATTGGAGCCCTGCAACATGTATAGTGGGTGGGTGGAGAGTGTCCTGTGTGAAAATGCCCGTATTATCTACTAGCAAAAGAATAGTTTACTTGATCCCATCAGTCTTGTGAGTTAAACGTAACTGAAAACAACAATGGCACAATTGCCAAGTGAGGTTGAATGAGTTGGTTGTGTATACATTTCAGTACTAAGTAATAAGCGAAACCAGCTTCACCCTCATTTTCCTGGTTTTGTTACTAAAAAAAAGTTAGTGAGACATAATGTTATCTAATATATCAATTTTTTATACGGTGAATGTTTTTCACAGTAGGATTAAACTGGAACGATTGTAAAAAGTTGGAAGTACTTTACTGTAAAAACCAAACAAATAAAAATACAGTATTTTCAAAACATCAGGGCAAGGAAATGCATATGCTTTCACGCTTCTGCCTGCTACAGGCCACACAGACAATGGTTAAATTTGTTAATTAGCATTTTTGAAGATAATATGCTGTGTAAACTTTTGCTCACTAAGTGGAAAGGACATGAATGAGACTGTTTATAATTCAGTATGTGTAGTGAGTTATTTTGTTTTCAAAGCATTTTGGCAATATAAAATAGCTTTAAAAGGACTCCGTTTATGTTTCAAGTGACTGTGTTCATTACTGATTTTCTTTTTACAGGTGACTGAAGGCAAACAAGACCTGGAAAGGGCATCCCAGTTGGCCCGTAAACTAAAGAAAGAAACTTCATTTTTGTCAGAATGGTTAGCAGCTACTGAGGCTGAGCTAGTGCAGAAGTCTACCTCAGAGAGCTTCCTTGCTGATCTGGATTTGGAAATTGCTTGGGCTAAAGTAAGCAAATTATACTTCCAAGTGAATTGCTGTTGCATTAATACTTTGGTGCCTGCAAGCAGGAATTTGAAATGTTAACATTTGCTTTATGGTATTGGAGGAATTGATGGGTGTATGATTCATAAGTATCACAGTGATACATAAATGATACATTAAATAAATAAAATAATGATAATAATGATAATGATAATAAATATCTAGGAAAACTCTACTTCAATAATAAAACCAAATAGAAAGATGAGTGTGTGAAGGAGATACTGTTTCCTCAAAGTTATTTACTGCTGTGATCGGGGAAACTGTAAAGAGGCTGGGCTTGACGTGACTTCTATATGGTGAATTCCGTTACCATCTATGGTTCGAGTTAACATAGTTCTCATAGCAGAAACAGCACAGGGTTTGCAGTGAATGGTGATAATCCCAATTTGTTACTGTGTATTCTGGGTTTTTTTAAGTGGGTACTTGACAAAAACAGAGGTCATGTTTAATAGCTCTCTTCCACCAAAGGAAATCAAAGTGGTGGAATGCTATAATTGTGTGTTAGTGAATATGTTCATCTAGTACGAATAATAAAACTCCACCATAACCTTCCCAAAATTAAATGAAAAATCAAATTAACGCAGAGTGCATTTGGAAAGGTAAACAAGGGAATGAAGCACCATTCCCCTCTGAACAGAAAGTTGTTCAAGCAGTGTGTCATCCCTGCCATGATGTATTGTGGTGGTAGGTTTATTTACAACCTGTAGCCAAAAAAACCTTTAAATACAATCAAATTGTTACAGTAAAAACATAAAAAATAACACCATATGTCATTTCATAACAATTCAATTTTAACAAAGATTTCTCCCGTATAGTCTTAATTACCTATAAAAAACATTTCCTGGTCCTCTAAGGAGCTTATCGGCAGCTAGGACCTTGCCCCTGAGAGTGTTGCTCTTCCGGTGGCTGCAGTTTATTTCTAGCTGCCTTGTTCTTTTTGGAGCTTACTGGCGACTACAGCTTAACCCCTGAGTGCCTTGCTCTTCTTGGGGTTTGCTGACAGATACAGCTTGGCCCCTGTGCTGGTGGCTGCAGCTTGGCACCCAAAAACAAGGAGGGTGAAAAACTCTCTCTCACTATCCACCGGATAGTGCAACACTGGAGAAAAAAAGAAAGGAACCCAAAAGCTGTTCCCTGATTGTTGTATGAATGGCCACAAAATAAGATATATATAACCAAAATCTTTAATATAGATGAGAACTACATGTACCAGTTTGTGTATGTTTGCACAACACTCAATTACACATTGAATATAAAACTATTGCAATTTTCCTTCTATTAAAAAAAACATCAATGTAAAATAATTGTCCTAAGAGTCATCATGATTGACAAAGAAATGAACCAATTGCGAATGTGTCCAGACAGGACCACTCGATTACTAAAAATAAAATTAATAAAAAAACTGGATATGGTTGACATAAAAATTATACACTATATGTTTATGTGCCATCACAGAGACGCAATAGATAGAGTGCAATGAATGCATACAATAAATGGATACAATAAATCCAGTTGATGAGTCCAAACGTGTTTCGGGGATTCCTCCCCTTCAGTGGGCTATCAATAAAACCTACTTCCAGACCTGTGTGGAGCCGCAAAACACCCTGCACAACCTCCTCGTGTGCAAATGTTGCCTCAAGCCCATTGTGCAATTGATATAATTTTCCCAGACAATCTTGGCAGCAGATGGAGCAATAACGCTTCCTAATCCACTCCGGGGCAATCTTGTTTGTGCTGTGCTCTCCCTGGGAAGGCAAAATGCTGGATCTCATAATTCTTTTAGTCCCCTCTCATACTTGCTTTGTGTGTGGCGTCTGCTTCTCAACTCCACCTCACTCACTGTATGTAGCATCAGTGCAATGGCCATGACTGAGAAGCTGAGAACAGCCCTATGTGAAAGAAGTAAGGATGCACACTTTGTATCGTAATAAGATGGAGAAAAGTCTGGATGGCTTAGAGCAAAGGCCAAGGTAATCATTGCAATAAGAGAGAATGATGACAAATGGTATCGGCAGCACATAGCACATAAACTTAAGCTCAGAGGTGGACAAAGTTAATAAACACATGGAGTCCAAAAACCAGCTACTACAGTAGCAGACCAGCTGCTTGTTAGAGAGACAAGATCAAGAAATATGTGGAAATGACATGGATGCAGTCAGCAGAGGTCTGGAATAATTTTAGAAGTTGCATTTGTCCAGCAGTGGATGCTGAGACACACTGCATTGCTGCTGATTAGGTCCCAAATCCATGAGCTCAGTGGGAGCTCTTTTTACAAAATACTTTGCACAATTAATAACAGTGCGCACACCTTTAAAAACAGCTAATCATGGTGCTAGTAGATTGTGAAAGATTGTCTTCTAAGCATCTTTCACAAAGTGTTCTACACAGTCCCTAATCCTTTGGGTGCTTTCCCATGTGCCAAAATGTGCCTGATTTGCCTCCAGTAAAATCTTGAGGAGGCAAAACAGGCACAGGATTTGTAACGTGGAAATGTTAACCTGCACATCTTTGGTGGCAATCCTGTGGGGGGATTCAGACCTGGTCCAAAGACAGCAAATCCGTAGGATTGCTGCTAAAAATGTGTGGGTTAACATTTCCACGTTACAAACCCTGCACCTGATTTGCCTCACAGAGGCAAATCAGGCGCATCTTTTCACGTGGGACAGCCCCCTCAGTCATAGACTTGAGTGGGATCAGGATTGTATTCTGTACCTTTAATCAGCGATTGTGTACAATTCCATTTGTAACTTATTTTATTAGTTTTAGTTTACATTTCCACACTGAAAAATGGGGAATCGTGGGTAGTGAACTGAGATAGCAGAATATGCCCATTTATTTAGTTCAGCTTTTAAAAGGTAGCTATGTTTCACTCTAGTCATGTGTTCAAAATTGATAAAATTGCTAATCATACAAAATTAATATTTATTATTATTATTATTATTATTTATCAAGCATTTATATAGCTCCAGCAATGTGCCTGACGTTTTATAAAGTAATGGAATAGGACTTACAATCTGAGAGACGGGGCTGGGGTGGGGGAGATGTAGGAAGGGGAACAGAGAGAAAGATAAGGAATGTAACATTCACAAAGATGCAAGGTCCCAGGTGCACGCGCTTGGCTTGGTTACATCAAGAATGATGGCTGGCTGGTCTGTGTGGTGAGGATATGAGTACACAGGCCTTAGGTAACAGATTGTACTGAATGGAAGGTAACAGCAGGAGTTAGGTGAGGGAAGCGAGGAGTCAGGGAGGGCAAATTGGAAGAGGTGGGTCTTGAGAAGGTATTTGAAGGTATGAAGGGAGGGGTGAGGCGGATGTGGGCAGGAGTTCCAGGCATGAGGGGCAGCTAGGGAGAAGGGACGAAGGCAGTTAGGGGAGCAGGGGAGGCAGAGAGAGGAGACGGAGAAGGAGTGGAGTTCACAGACTGGAGTACGGAGGGAAATTAGCTCAGAGAGGTAGCGGGGAGCAAGGTTGCTAAGAGCTTTACAGGTGAAGACTAGGAGCTTGTGCAGGATTCGTTCAGGAAGGAAGAGCCAGTGAAGAGAGGAGAGGAGGGACTGCATGTGGTTGAAGCAATGGGCAAGGTGGATGATCCTGGCAGTAGAGTTTTGGATGGAGATAAGGGGAGAAAGGTGAGAGCAAGGGAGGCCAGCCTTTAAATAAAAAGCAGCCTTTTAAATTCAAAACTAACACTTTACTATACTGCTCCTTATCTATACCCTCCTTCAATAGGTTTCCAAACTGGTATATAAATACCTGTGTAAGCATATTTAAGATGCTTTTTAAAAAAAATAATAAAGCTCTAGATGATTCTGTTAATGAACTTTGAGGACTCCCTGATGCACTTACAAACTGCTGTGCTGTGCCAGCCAATAACAGAGAACCATTATACCTAATGTTCAGTGGTCTCGTTTTCCATTAACTTAACACAAATGATGTGTGTTCTAAATTTAATTACTTGTATTTTATTATTGATTGCTGTATTTAAAAGAGCATAATGATTAATCAATAATCATCTATGAGAGAGGTGAATACACAGAAAATCTTAGTGACCCATGTGTTTATTGTTGTAGACATCTTGGAGAAGTGAAATAATATAGCTTTTAAAATAAAAGAGATTTGAGAGTTGCAAAGTACTGTGTGCTCCCAGAGTTCAAGGGCAATTCTCAGTGAACCCGCATGCTCAGGATCTGAAGCATATTTTTTTTTTGCCAGTAATCATTTTAATTCAAGTGTAGATTTGTAGGAGGCTATTTTTATATTATTTTTACTCATGTTATTTTATACTAATATTTACATAGTTATGTGTTCTGAGCATAAATATAAATGATACACAGTATTATTTAACTTCTGCAATATTATTTGCTTTTATATACTGTGGTAGCATCTAAGGTTCAGGAGTTCCGTTTATTCCACATCAATAAGAATCAGTTTATATAAACACTAACAAAAAGCAAGAACCAGCACTGACAGTCAGATTCAAGAAAGACATGGATACCATGGATTAGCTCTATCTGATCTGTGCATGTATTGTTAAGTGTTAAAAGCTCCACATTGCAATACAAGTAGCTTAATTGATACCATTAAAAGTTATACACAAATCTCTAAACTTTATATCTGATTTCAATAGCGCTCCATACGTAAGAACATAAGTGCCATACTGGATCAGACCAATGGTCCATCGAGCCCAGCATCCTGCCTCCGACAGTGGCCAGTCACGGGGGCCTGGGAGAAGCACCCAACAGGTCACTATGCTATCCATTCCCTATGGGTCATCCCCAGGCTCCCGACAGTAAAGAGTTTTGTTCCCCAATCCTATTTGACTAATAGCTGCTAATGAAACTATCTTCCAGAAACTTGTCCAAACCTCTTTTAAACTCAGCTATACCGCTGGCCTTGACCACCTCCCCTGACAGTAAATTCCACAACCTAATTGTACACTGAGTGAAAAAATACTTTCTTTTGTCTGTTTTTACTCTGTCACCTGTGAGTTTCATGGTGTGTCCCCTAGTTTTAGTACTAGTTGAGAGGGTAAATAACCATTCCCTGTTTACAAGTTCCACACCACTCATTATTTTATAGACCTCTATCATATCTCCTCTCAGCCATTTCTTTTCCAAGCTGAAGAGCCCCAACTTATCAAGCCTCTCCTCATACGGGTGCTGTTCCATACCCTGAATCATTTTTGTTGCCCTTCTCTGTCCCTTTTCTAGTTCTGCTATGTCTTT
>QEPC01001533.1:3471932-3491017 GCA_003113815.1 Sphenodon punctatus
CCCCACTGCTATACTCTTCTGCTTGATACCTGGAATTTCAATCCATAGGAATTCGAGGGAACAGTTTGCATCCTGTAAAATTTTTATTCTACTTGCCTCAATGCTGTCCTTAACATACAGAGCCACCCCACCACCAACACGATCTCCTCTGTCCTTTTGATATATCTTGTACCCTGACATTACAGTGTCCCATTGGTTATCCTCATCCCACCAGGTCTCTGTGGTGCCTATAATGTCTAGATCTTCATTTAATGCTATAAATTCTAATTCTAGAATTAGAATTTTACTTTTTAGACTTACTTTTTAGACTTCTAGCATTAGATTATAGACACTTAAATGTATTCTTTTTATTCCTCTGCTTAATGGGCACATTATAAGTAACCGGAACAGGCACTCTGGAATCATTATCTGTCTGTTCTCCCCCGTGTTCCACCTGAAATCCCTTGCCATTTATCTTATCCTTAGTCCTAAGATACTCTACTTCCTCTAAAGTAACATCCTTTAGAGATGCCACAGCCCGAACCTTGCACTCCACTGTGCCTATCGGCTTTCCCCCACGTTCTAGTTTAAAGACTGCTCTATTACATTTTTGATTTTTAGCGCCAGCAGCCGGGTTCCATTCTGGTTAAGGTGGAGCTCATCCTGTTTGTATAGGCTCTCCTTTCCACAGAAGGCTCCCCAGTTCCTAATAAATCTATAGCCTTCCTCCTTGCACCAATGTCTCATCCACGCATTGAGTTTCTGGAGCTCAGCCTGCCTCTGGGGTCCTGCGTGTGGAACGGGGAGTACTTCCGAGAATGCTACCCTGGAGGTTCTGGACTTCCGTCTACTACCTAGCAGCCTAAATTTGGCCTCCAGAACCTCCCTCTTACATCTACCTGTGTCATTGGTGCCCACATGGACCACGACAACAGTATCCTCCCCAGCACTTCCTAGGATTCTGTCTGTGTCGTGTGAAGTCCGCAACCTTTGCACCAGGCAGGCAAGTTACCATGCGATCCTCACGGCCAGCAGCAACCCAGCTGTCTACATTCCTAATAATCAAATCCCCAACTACCACAGCTGTCCTATTCCCACCCCTCTGGGCGCACACCTCTGGAGAAATATCCTCAGTGCGAGAGGATAACGCATCACCTGGAACGTAGGTCCCAGCTACAGGATCACTTCCCACCATTCCAGTCTGATGCTCTCCTTCCTGGAGACCTTGCCCCTCCAAAGCAGCACAGGGGCTGCCAGAGTGGAGGAGGGGCTTGCTTTAACTGTTGCCCATTAAACTCAATGGTAAAATTCCAGTTGTCTTTAATTGTGACAGAGTTAGGTCAATACTGAGAAGTTAATTCCTCCCTTAAACATGTGCTTAGAAATGTGCTAGCTGCTAAGGGGAGTAGGTCAGAGGTGGGGAACGTTTTCCCCTCACAGGGACCACTTTCAAAATTAGTACAAGATTCGAGGGCCACGTCGAAGTTGGGAATGGGTTGTTTAAAGAGTGCACTTAAAGGGAGAGGAAGAGTTCAGATCATGATCTGTGATATGGACTTAGGTCTGGTGGTGTGCTATTAATTGTTACTCTTATTTTAGAATGTGCTGAGGGAGCTGGAAAGGAGGAAAGTTGATCTGAATGGTATTACAGAGAGCAGTACAGCACTTCAGACACTGGTGGAAGGCAGTGAGACTTCCCTGGAGGAGAAGCTGTGCATCCTTAATGCTGGTTGGAGCCGTGTTCGGACATGGACTGAAGACTGGTGTAACACGCTGTTGGTAAGTTACAAAGGCGAGGAAAGTATGGTTTTGTTTGCTTTAAATTAGGACTGCAACCATTAATCGATTAATCAGACTGATTAATCTGACTAAAACTGATTAAAATGTGTCCTCTGAATTAATCGATTAACTGCCAGGACCTTTTGACAGTTCATAGTTCTGAGTCCGTAGCTCAAGGGGACGCGTTCCAGTGGAAGGCAAGTTTACCAAATGCGCACACGTTAGGCGAATCTATGCAAATATATGCAGATGTCAACCGATTAATTAATCAATTAATTGACAAAAAGGCTTAATTGATCAACTAAAATTTCTAATCGGGTTGCAGCCCTACTTTAAATCCTTACAGCTAGTAGAGTCCCTTTAGGTTGACTGGGAAGCTGCCTCAGAATCTGAAATACCTGCTGAGGGCATTTTTACACACTCCTTAAAGTGCTGGTCTTTCAATCTTCTGGGTTTACAAGTCCACAAGTAAGTTCCTGGGTGCATTCTTCATACACACACTGTCCTGAGGCAGCCTAAAGTAGCTGCAGCTGTAGACGTGAAGGGCTGCCATGGAAACCAAGTGACCACGGCTGCCTGGAGCAAAGCAGTTTACCAGGAGAACTTTTTATACACACAAGTTCTGGGAGATGTTACAGGATCGAGATTTGTAAAACCACAGAGATCAAAGACTTCTTAAATCTGTGAGGATATGCAGAAGTTTAAAGAGCCAGATGTTTTAAGATCTGGGTGAGTGATTTAGACACACAAAGTTTAGGATGTAACAGCAAACATGCAGGAGAAATGTGTATGTAAAAACGCCCATTGATAGTCTCTCTGTCGATGTCCTGGTTGATCTGTGGTATGGTATGTTGACTTGGGCCATCAACACAGTGGCACCCAGGTGTCCCATTTCCTCAGCGGTGGCAGCATAGGTCTCAAGGTCTCCTTGGTGTATGGAGGACCTGAGGCTGCTAAAGCAGGGGTGTTGGTTGGTTGAAGTGCTGGTGACGCTCGACGTGTGCCAAAACTGGCCAACAGTGGCAGAAAGCATTTATGAAGGACTGTGTCGTGATGGCGGTGGCAAAGAAAGCTTTCCTCGCTGTCACTGTAGCATCTGCAAAGTGCCATCCAGTGCCACACTGCCTGCTGTGAATAGTCTTCTAAATCTTGGCTGTCTCCACCTGGCGTTAGTCATTAGTTGTCCATTGTGATGAGTTTGCTGCCTACCTTGCAGATAAAGCCGCTTGTATTTGGCTTGACTTGGGAGCTGCTGGTTTTGATGCAAAGTCAGAGTTTGAGGCTGGGGAGGCTCGGTCTTTCCACTTCGTTTGGATTGGCTTCAAAGAGTTCCGCCCACCAGTGTAGAGGAGGGTATGCTTGAAGTGATGCAAATGACCAGTTTTGAATTAGATCCATGCTTGTCTTGGCTGGTGAAAACCTAGCCAGGAGTCTTTGTTGGGGGGGGGGGGGGCTTAGTGGTTGGGGTTGACACTGGCTTCCTTCAGGAGGGCAGGGTGCCTGACTGTGTCAAAACTGGTTGTCTGGCCCCTGCTGAAAAAAAGGATGGGTGAAAACAGACATGCATCTTATTTATTATTTATTTATTGAATTTATATGCTGCCTTTCCCACAAGACTCAGGGTGGGTCACAATCCACACAAAAAACAACAATTAAAAATGTTAAAACTCAAACAGCAAAAACACCCTCCTCTCAAACCCCCATCCTCCCTCACAACCCCACCCAGAAACCCAGCAAAATCCCACCTATCCCTGCCTGCCAAATGCCTTTCCAAATAAAAGGTTTTGCGCTGCCTCTGGTAGATAGTCAGTCTCGGACTCAAATGAACCTCCCGGGGAAGGGAGTTCCACAACATATGGGCAGCAACTGAGAATGCCCTCCTGCGCATCCCAGCCCCATGGACAAGGGTAACAGATGGAATGTGCAGGAGGGGACTCCTGGCCGACGGTAGGGACTGCAGAGGGATGGGTGTAGCGTCCATTGAGCGAACCCGGCATAAAGCCGGGGGCTGCTAGGTCCCAGGGGCCACTGCCTGAGCCCGTGGGGGCAGCCTCATTCCTGGGCTGGGCTTGAGGAGGCCTGGATACAGGGCACCCCCACATAATGGGGAGGTCCTCATCCCTCACCTGCCTCTGCTTGCTATAGTGCTGCTGCTGCAGCAGCAGCAGGAGGACACCGGACTGGGAGATGAAGCTGTTTGTAAACAAACTCCTCCCCATGTGAGGGAACAGAAGGTTGTGGCCTTGTAAAGGAGGTTCTTCGAGATGGTTCCTAACATTCTCACAATTGGGTTGTGCATACTCTCCATATTCAACTGGTTCCTGAGGCCACGAAAATTCAGGATGGAGACACTAGCCTCCACGGTTCAAGCAATCAGACAGGGAGACTATCTTGCTTCCATAGACCTGAAAGAAGCATACCTGCATGTCCCCATCCAGCCGGCACAGCGGAGATTCCTTCGCTTTGCTTACGCTCAACACCATTTCCAATACAAAGCCCTCCCATTTGGCCTGCCGTCATCCCTGAGTCTTCACCAAGCTACTCGTCGTCCTGGTAGCCGACCTCAGGAAGCGGGGAGTCCATGTGTACCCGTATTTAGACCACATCCTCATCCGGGCCTCCTCTCTCCAGGAGGGCAGTGGTGTCCACAATTTAAACACTGCGCACACATGGTTTCTGTTTAAATTGGGAAAAGAGTTCCATAATACCGAGCCAGAAACTACAACATCTCGGAGTCATCCTGGACATGGCCAGAAACAGGCTGTTCCTGGCGCCGGACAGGGAGGTCTGGTGCCAGTGAGACACCTGTTTGAGAACATCAGGAGGCACAGGACATCCAGCCTGCTGGCTCTAAAGAGTGCCTTGGGCACCATGGTGTCTTGCATGGACTCGGTGGCGTGGGCCCATTTCCATCTTCGCTCTCTTCAAACATTCCTGCTGCCAGGGCAAGTGCAAATCGCAGCTTGCCTCAACCCAACTTTCCAAGTACCAAGCCCCGTCAGATCCTCCCTAGACTGGTGGTTCCAGGCGAACAGGTACTGCACGGGCCTACCGATCCAGGAACCCAATCGGATAGCAGTCACTATGGATGCCAGCCTATCAGGATGGGGGGCGCACTGTCATGAGTTGGTGGCGCAGGGCCCCTGGGATCCTGAGGACAGAGGAATGCACATAAACATCCTGGAACTGAGAGCTATACGACTGGCACTGAAAACCTTTCTCCACAGACTGAAAGGCAGACGTGTTCGAGTGTTAACCGACAGCACATCAGCTATGGCATATGTCAACAGGCAAGGGTCACGAGGTCCATGAGGCTTCACCTGGAAGCAACTCCCCTACTGAATTGGGCAGAGCAGAACCTGGAGTCAGTGACAGCGCTGCATGTCAGAGGGAAATTGAATGTCAGAGCGGACTGGCTCAGCAGGGCGACCCTGGCCCCAGGGGAATGGACTCTCAACCCCGAGGTATTCTCAACCCTAGTGGAGAAATGGGGGACACCATACATGGATCTGTTTGCCTCCAGAGCCAACCACAAGATGAGCAAATTCTACTCCAGACACAAGGAGTACGGGATGAGTGGCCTGGATGCTCTCTCACAGGAGTGGTCTCCTCATCTACTCTACGCGTTCCCATCGGTACCTCTACTGTCCAGAACCCTGAGAAAGATCTCTGCAGACAAGGCGGAGGTGATTCTGATAGCTCTGAACTGGACGAGGAGACCGTGGTACTCCTCCATCAGGGAGATCCTAGTGGACAACCCAATCACCATGCCGCAGAGGCGGGACCTCCTGACTCAGGGTCCCATTCAATACCAGGGCACCCTCAACTTGAGTTTGACTGCCTGGAGCTTGAGTGGGAGTACCTGAATGCCTTCGGCTACAATGACAAGGTGAAGAAGACCCTGCTAGGAGTCAGAAGGAGCTCAACCAACCGGATATACAACACTATGTGGAGGACGTTCAGATCTTGGCCCGACCAGGGCCACCATCCTGGATGTCCTAGCCTTTCTGCAAGAGGGACTAGATAGAGGACTGAGCATTAGCACACTTCGGCTACAGGTGTCAGCTCTCTTTGCGACCCTAGCACGGTCAACGCAGGACTCACTAGGTGAGCACAGACATGTGCGACATTTTTTTGAAGGTGGCCATGGGCTTGACACCGCCTGCCCGTCATCGCTTCCCATCATGGAAGCTAAACGTTGTCCTGGACGCTTTACAGGGACCACCCTTCGAACCTTTGCAATGAGTACCACTCAGGATCCTGTCTTTCAAAGTGGCCTTCCTCGTGGCCATTACGTCGGCAAAGAGGGTGTCCGAGCTGGGAGCACTGCTGGCAGACCCCGAATTCTGCCGCTTTGACAAGGACAAGGTCACTCTGACCCTGCACCCAGCCTTCCGACTGAAAGTGGATCTGGAGCTTCCCTTCTTTTGCCCTAATCCCTCACACCCCAGGGAGGTCCTCTGGCACAAACTAGACGTTAAAAGGGCACTAAAGGTGTACATAGATAGGACACAAGAGTTCAGAGTGGACTCCGTCCTTTTCATGCGGTTTTGTCAGGGTCCCAAAGGGAAAAGGGTGTCGCCAGCGACTTTGGCCAGGTGGCTTAGGGGATGTATTGCCTTAGCCTATAAATCAAGGGGACTCAGGGTTCCCCTAGGGCATTACCACACACTCCCTCAGGTGTGCTTCCACCAATGCAGCGCTCCTTCAAGGGGCATTGGAGGACATTTGGAAAACAGCTTCCTGGGCCTCGAAGCACTCCTTTACCCGGCACTTCCTTATTGACAAATGGGCCTGTGCCAGGGCAGCCTTTGGTTGAAGAGTCCTCCAAAGGGTATTAGCTTAGGAGGCCTATGGTATGTGACGGTGATTTGGCCAGTGATTCGGAATTCCTGCCCTTTTGGTGGAGATAGTTACTGCTTGGGCATGTCCAAGCAAAGACTGCCTGCCTCAGGAGAGAGAGAGAAAGGAAAATTTGATTCATTTACCCGGTGAATTTCCTTTCTTCTCTCCATGGGAGGCAGGCAGTCCAGCCCACCCGAACGGATCAGAGTCCTCAACGGCCGATAATTGATCTTCCCCAGAGCTCAAGTCTGAAGGGTCAGGTTAAAGGGGCGTAAGAAGCGTTCATAGACCTTGTCAAGGGCGAGAAATCAGGATTCAAGAGGGTTTCCTCTTTCCTTGATCCTACCTAGAGTTAGGGTAGGAAGAGGGTCATCTATAACATTTCCCCGCTAAGGATCCATGGGGGGTCTAGTTCGGGATAGTTCTTTATCAGTCCCCCCCCCAATTCACAGGGGGGTTAAATTGGGGTTTTGTTAAAAATTCCTTAGTTCGGCAAGTCACAGATCTGGAGTTGCTAGGCCAGGGTTAGCTCCTTCCCCAGGTCCTGGCAGCCTATCAAAGTCTTTGTCCCTGCCTATTCATGAGAAGGAGGAGCTAAGCCTGGCAAGGACTGCCTGCCTCCCACGGAGAGAAGAAAGGAAATTCACCGGTTAAATGAACCAAATTTTCCTTTTTTAAAAAATAAAATAAAATACTGCTGTCTATTTACTAGACAGACTGTGAAAAGAGGTACAGGAATGCATATAATGAGGAAAGTGGAGGATGTTTTTGAGGGTATGGGTGTTTGAGTAGCTGGCACATTGGTTCCACAGGTTCTTTGAGATGCATAATGTAAGCTACTTGTACCATAGTATGATGATATAGTTATATAAGTATCGAAGGCAAGTTGACATTTATAACTCACTGAACTGGAATTCAAATGCCTACATGTCATGAAGAATAAAAATAGTGATTTATTTTTATATCTGCATCCAGCGTTTCCTTTCTGTCCACCAGGGCTGGGGAATGGTTTTGGCCACGGAAGACGCATTGGAAGGCTATGGGCAACATGTGGCCTGCTCGTTAAAAACTAATCGGGAAACAGTTAGAAACAATGTCAATTAATTAGGAAATTAATTAGCAAGTATTTAAAAAACAATCAACGCAATTAAAAGGTAATTAAAAAGTACTTAAGTGAAAATTCTTAAAACTACAAAAATGCTCAATTTGCCACCTGGCCCTCACAGATCCCCAACCCCCCCCCCCCCCCCAGGTCCTCTGCTCACTCCCTGCTTACTCCCACACAGCCTGCCTGCCCACCCTCACCCAACCTGCTTGCCCACTCCCTGCTTTCCCACACACAGATCCTCTGCCCTCCCCCCTCCCCCCATGGCTCTGCTTTTGACTCCTGTTCTTACTGCAAGCCTGTCCTGTTGACTGTGCACCTCAGTCTACCTCTCTCCTGACTCCTCCAGCAACGGCATCCACAAGCTCTGCTTGGAAGCTCAGACAGACTGCAGTGCTCCTGGCTCCCGCTGTGAGCCAGAGCGCACCACTGCCTTGTGCCACCGTGCCTTGCTTCTTCCTGTACAGCGGCCTGCCAAAGACATTGCAGGTCACAGAAAAGAGGCTGTCAGGCCTCAGTAAATGGGAGCAAGGAAGATCGGCGAGGGACCAATGTAAGTGTCCCAGAGGTTCCTCACCCCCTGCTCTACACACTGTAAAAATCCTTGCCTTGGCCCAGATCTTCTCCCTTGACTTAGGGTGCTTTCAGAACTCTGCAAAGAACTCTGCAGACAGCAGTGGGGTGGGTGTCAACAAAAGGCACAGCAACCGTGATTGTGAATGCCATACTCGCCCACATCTTATGAGTGGTGAATCTAATAAACAACCCATGGGTGGAGGTGTTATGGCAAGACCTGAGGGTTGGGGTTACCTGTCTACAATCTCCTGATTCCCAAATGTGTCTATTGATGCATCAGCAGCTGCACAGCATTCTTGTTCTGAGACTGAAATGTTCCCTTAAAATCTTGTAATATTCAGTCATAGTAAATAGCCAGGGTGAAACACTATTAGCAAAGAACTCTCATAGAACAGGAGAGGCTTAGATTTGTAGCCGAGCAAATACTTAGAGGTGAAGAATGTCACTATAGTAATGATACTGAAACTAGAATAGACCCCCTTAAATAGTACAGTTGGTGTTTCCTATGGGAGGAAACTGCTAGGAATCTGCTTTTTTTGCTTTCTCACCATACCATTAAACTGTTGTTTGGCGGAGCAACTGGAAGTCCATAAATCCTAAAATCCTGGCTCACTGAGTAGCTTTGGGCAAATCATCTTAAGTCACGCTCTCGACTTCCTTAGTTATTAAGTGGAGAAATGAATGCTTATGCACATCAAAAAGATTTGGAACCATAACACCATTTGGAACCAGTTTAAAAACTGAGTGAGGTTGAAAAGTGCTGTCTAATGTTAAGTACTTGTCCTTAAAGAATCTGCAGAGTTTTGTGTTATATTGATCTTGCTCTGGCTTTTGGGGTTCTTCCCTTGATTTGTGTTTTTACTTCTTTTTCTAGAATCATCAGAGCCAACTGGAGATCTTTGATGAGAATGTTGCCCACATAAGCACTTGGCTCTACCAAGCTGAAGCTCTGTTGGATGAGATTGAGAAAAAGCCAGTAAGCAAAAAAGAAGAAACAGTGAAGGTAGCAAACCTAATCTTTTAAGGCAGGGAGCTATACAGTAAGAGCAGTTTTGAGATCAAGTTAGCTTTTCTGGTTGTGTTTTTTTTTTTATTCCCCTGCTGTAATAACATTATGCTGCTTTTTCTTTTCAGCGCTTAACCTCAGAATTGGATGATGTTAGCCTCCGAGTGGATAACGTGCGTGACCAAGCTATTATCCTAATGAATGGTCGTGGTGTTTCATGCCGTGAACTTGTAGAACCCAAGCTGTCTGAGTTGAACAGAAACTTTGAAAAGGTGTCGCAGCACATCAGAAGTGCTAAGGTGAGTAAGAAGAGTGGCCAAACGTATTTCTTAATTAATACACTGAGTTAAGGGACTTAATCAGTTAGAGATGATCAAGGTACATATCCTCAAGTGGGTCACAGTTGGAAGTGTGTGTGGCCATTGGCTCATTAACCAGTACACCATCCTCTACTGCGACCACTGTGGTCAGTTAGGAGCGCTCTCTTGTGGGTACCATCTTGCTAATCTTGTTCTTATGACAAGGGCCTGAAGAGAGGCATTCACATTGCTGCCCCAGTATTATGGAACTCCCTTCCCCCAGAAGGTCCATCAGAGCCCAAGCCTATTCCAGAGGTGATGCAAAACTTTCCTTTTTGGCAAAGCATTTGGCGGTTGGGGTGGGTTTTTGGGGTGATGGTAGGGATTTTTAGGGGATTGTATTGTATTGTGTGTCTATAATTTTTTCTGTTTTTAATTTTGTAAGCCGCCACGAACCTTCGGGGAAGGGTAGGGTATAAATTTTAATAAAAAATAATCTGACAATAATGGCAGCCTCTGTTAGATAGCTCCTGGTATCAGGGAGATAGAAGACTGAGATACGGTTAGAAGCAGTGTGCCAATACCTATCAATATTCTGCACAGCTAATTCTAGTATTTTTGTTAGGTCTGAAAGTTCAGAAAGTGAACGTTCATTTTCTGAAAGTGAAATTTGTCAGTATATTTTAGGAAGCTGCATCTGCAAGTCTGGACACAGGTCAGCAGCTTACATCACCAGTCATGATGAAGTTACTCACTAGCCCCTTAATTTGTGTGTTTTATTTTGTTGTTTGTCCGATAGATGCTTTTCAGCCAAGACACTTATAAAACTTGTATCAAGTCAGAGTCTCGTGAGGTTGGAGTGGCTTCTGCAGAGTTGGATGAATTTGAAAATCAATTACAAAATATGTTGAAGGTTGTGGAGAAGCATATGGAAACAAGTGATGAAGATGAAAAGGTTTATAAGCAGAGGACGAATCAAACAGATTGATGCTGTTGTGCAGTGTTGTTTTGTAATGTAGCAATATCTTACTGATTTCTGTGAAAATAGCAAATGTTAATATCTTGGTAAATGTGCACCTTTTCTTTGTTTGGGGTAAACAGCCCCCTCTGCTTATAGAATGATAGGATTGTACGGAATTAAAGAGGTCATCTAGTCCATCACCTGTCCTTAGGTAGAAAGTAAACCCTAAAGTAACCCTATCGGAAGTTTTTGAGAGCAGGTTGGATAAACACCTGTTTAGGCATGTTTAGGTTTAATTTGCTTGCCTCTTCTTTTAATTGCGCAACGAAAAGTCCCCGTCCTGTTTCATTCTAATTTAATCATTGTTTTAAGTGTTTTGTTTTGATCTATGAACTTCTAAATTGTTTCACTTGAGAGAACAGTAGATTATTTTCGTCAGCCACAATGCATGGGGATGCAATGGGTTAGGTATTAGACATTTTCTTCAACCCTATAGTCAGTGGAACTACTTTTTTGATTAGTTACCTGCAAAATATCGGTAATGGTATCTCGTTCTATCCCCCAGCAAGGAAAAGGGGTGTAACTCAGTGGTAGTAATGGGCACAGAATTCTCTTGGATGTGGACAGGCGGGCAAATTAGCAGTTTGTGAAAAGATCCCCCCCCCCCTCCCTTTTCCAATTTCGCCAAGGAAATACAAGTCATAAGACTTTTCTCTGCCTAAGGGAAAATGGCCCAGTATATCCCCTTTTGCAGGCAGGGAAGGCTGCTGTCAGTGTTGCTGTCAGCATTGCAGGGAGTGATGCTAGAGTATCCCAGGAAAGGAGGGGTGGAAGGAGTCGGATGCCATTTAGGGACTTCGGGCGTTTTATAAATACTCTGACCAGTCATAAAATGCTACTAGTCCCTGAATGGAAGATGACTCCTTGCTTCTTTTAGAGCACCACTACGCTGCCTGCCTGCCTGAAAAGCCACTGTGCCATGACTTTTCTTCCTTGAAAAGGTGAACCTGATGGGTTGTTCTCCTGGGTGGGAATCTTTTCCACAAATTGCTAGTTTGTCTGCTTGTTCACCCCGCCACACCCCCCCCAAGACAGCTCTGTGCATTAATTACTACCGCCAAACAGAGATCATGTCCAAAGCCTGTAGGAGACAGTTCCTTCTAAGCGTAAATCACTTGCCTCATTACTACTAGTAAGCAGTAGACAACAAAAGGCATGATTGAGTGCAAATCTTACTTAAATGATAAAGCATATCCAGCCTATAACAATCTTCATCTATTTAGAAGCAGTTCTTAGAGGTTACAAAAACAAGCTTTTAAATGGCTCAAGGAAAGGGGTTTTGTTATGGCAAACCATTCCACTGTATTGAAAACATGGATGGACTGAAGGGATGTAAAAGAAAACATTACATCTGCCCTTTACCTGCTGTTCCTGTGATTATGGTCCCAATTCTGGAATGAGCTGTAAGTAGGCCAAAGGTCACAAGTTGGTTACAGAACTGTGGCCTAAATATTAATGTTTGGTGTTTATGGAGGGTCGGGGATTTTTCTGCACACATTTATAGGGCTGGTACTGGGAAGCTTCTTCATCAATGGTAATGAAGTTAATGTTGTTTAATATTCAGTAGTTGTGAAATTCATATTGGAACCTATAAGTGACCATTCTGTAGATAACCCTGTGCTTGTATAATTGTAGTTGGATGATGAGAGAGCCCAAATTGAGGAGGTTCTACAACGAGGAGAGCAACTTTTTCAACAGGCAATGGATGACAACAGGAGAGAGAAGATTCGTTTGCAGCTGCTGCTTCTGCAGACAAGGCACAACAATGTAAAGGTATGACTCCCGAGTGTTTACCTAGCTGGCTTCTGATGCAGTGAACTGGTGGGACCTGGTTTAAGAACATTAACAAATGAGACATTAGCCCACACTAGGTGGGTGTCCATCTGCCAACTTGTTAGGTGTTGGTCCCCACCCTCAGAGATGCGGAGCCTGCCATGCAGGCTAATGTGTCCCCATATTCTGCGCCCCAACAATTAGGTTGCGTGCAGTGCCTCTGCATGTACAGGTTCACCAGCATCATAGAGTTGTGGGTGGAAATCCTAGATTGTCCAAGGAGAGACAGCTTCCTACCCCTCTCTGCGCTCATGCTCTCTCTCACCGGCCCCACAATTGGGGGCTGTCTGCAAGCACATGAAGTACATGCAGGGGCTGCCCATTTATTAGGTTGAACATGCTGAACATGTGGGTGGGGTCTGCACAGACTGAACCCAGACTGCAGCGGGCTATCGTCTAGTTTAACACCCTGAAAATCTGTTTGTGATGACTTAGTAGTATGGTTTTAGGAACAGAATTGCCAAGGTTATTATGCAGTTACTATGGTATCTACTTGAGCTGCAGTTTTGTCAAGGGAATGGTGTATGAGGAAAATTCATGTGAAGATTCCTCACTATAGGTGGTTCTGGTTTTCATTGAATTAGGTGGAATTCTTTGTAGGAGAAAAGGTTAATGCTTGCTTTTTGTCATCTGCAGTGATTCAAATTTTAAAATGTTGTTTTCTTTATGTTGTATTGAAGTTAAATACATGCTTATATAGAGAACAAGGACAATACCCAATAGTCCATCTCTTTCAGAACAAACCCCAACAAACGAATGCTTGTTAGTGTTTGAGGAGGAGGAGAGTATGAATGCAGCCTTAGGAAAAGAGTAGGATGGTTGTCAAACGTCCATGAAATAAGGCAACAGACAGTATTGGATTCTAAATTGCCACAACTTTATTAAGAAGCAAATGATGAACCTGATTGGAGAGAGAACCCAATTATCCTATCTTGGTGGTAAATGGGGTGGAGGGTTCTAATTTAGCCCAACTTTAACCATGAATTAACCCTTCACCCCATCAGCTCAGTGCCTTTAGCTCAAAGAATTTTGAATGGAGATTCCAGTCCATTCCTAAGCTTGGACCCCCTCCTTTATCATGGTCCTATGCAGGGGTGATGGTTCTGGCAAACCCGGGACCGCATATATCCTGCTGGTATTCCAGTCTGCCACCCCTCAGAGTTGGGCGAGACCATGGGTCGCTTATTCACTGATCGGCTTCCTTGTCTCTCACCTTCCCTGAGGTGCCTCTGTGTCCCTGTTCCAATACCTATCCAGGCTGGAACAAATTCCTAATGAGCCTTTTAATTTATTTATGGCGCTGAAATGACAAGTTGTGACATAAAGAACAACAAGAACATGCTACCTGAATGCCCCACTTCTTGCAGGACTTGCAGATCAGTGGGGAAGGCACTGCAAGGAAGGCAAAAAAAAACCCAGACGTGCCTAAGCCAATCAGCATGCCGTAAAGGGAAATTCCTTCCTGGCTCTAAAGGTGGCAACCTGTAAATGCCTGCAGTTACCAGTCCAGAGGGCAGGTGGGTGGGCAACACGCTCAAGCAGTGGAGCGGGAGCCGGGGGACAGATCAAAAGACTATCCTCAGGCAAACTCTGCCCCCTCCACTTCATGCCGCCATCCATTCAGGCTGGTGCAGGTGCACCAGCAAGACAGCTCCAACCACCTCCCCCGCCAAAACCGCAGGCCAGCCCAAGAGAACCCAGCAATAGCCGGGTCGCCCTCTGCTGCCTCATGCAGTAAGGTGATGAGGACAACCCCACCCCCCCTGCATAAAGTAGTAGGGATGGGGAGTTTGCTGGGTTTTTGAAACAATAAAGCTTCTCACGTTTATTCTTTCATAGAGTGACTTCAATAATTGTCTGCTTTAGAATTGTTTGTAATTGTACTTTCTTGTTCAGGTGAATCTATAAAATGTTCCTGATAAAGAAATACACCCCTTTACATCATTCACTTTCTTACACTCGGCATAATTTCTTTTATCTGTTTGGTTGTAGGAACTGAAGTCATTTCAAAGGAGGCAAGTAGTGGAACTCTCTCCTTCGTTCTCACAATATAAGAGAGAACAAGACAGTTTACTGAATTGGCTGAATGAGACTGAACACCGTCTGTCAGGATTGCATGGAGCAGAAGATGAACAAAAATTACAGGTGGATAAGTTAAAAACAACATTATTTGATTCTAGAGTTGTATTCTAGGGCTCCCATGTATATTCTTTGCCACTCTGTGTTAAGGAATGTCCCTGAAAGAACTGTGTTGATTTTTTTCTCCCACTGTGTTTCAGGCACGGTTAGTAAATTGGAATATTTATCACTACAGTTTTATCAGATAATAATTTTAACAGTTGTTCTGCGTATAATACTTACATACAACTACTTATTTAACGTACATATTTATTCTGCCTGATTACAATGGCTTGTTGGCTAGACAACACTTACTGATTCAGATTGAAGTCCTCAAACAGTTTGTTCTGGAGTAGTCCCGTTGGATTATGGCCTTGGTGACAGTCCAAAAACTGTGTATTCTGGTTATTCAGAGTATAAATATATTTTCTTTTTCCTGTTTCTCCATTCATCCTTCTGAGGCACTTTGGCTGCCACAGCAAATAGTTTAATATTTTTACAATAATAGTAAGGAGCCCTGTGAAGCAGTAAGTAATTTCTTGGACAAGCTTTGGGGTTAGGCAATCTGTCAAGTAGTTCTGAATTTCGGTTATGGAGCCTCATAATTAAAACCAATAAATCTCTTTATGACTGTTCTATATTTTTTTAAAGCCAGAACCGATTAAGCAGTGGAGTGGAGACGTTCAAGCTCCAAATGAGACCCATACAGCATAGAATATTAATGTTTTGAATTCCTTCAGATTTCCAGTGCCCCATCATGTAAGCCACCTGCAACATTGCAATAGCTGGGTTCTCCTCTTAGCTAAATTCTGTCTTGATAGGCAAATTTTTGCTTTAGAGGCTCATTCATTATAGTATTCATAATAGATTTTTGAGGGACACTTTAAAATAACTTTTTTTACAGCAGTACTCTTCCCCCAAAACCTGCTTACCAAGTTTCTATCATTTTGAGTATGGCTATTGTATGCAAAAAAACCTATGGCCATAATCCTCAGATCACTTTTACTGTAGAGTAGTTCCATTGACTTTAATGGGACTTCTCTGGAATAAGTGATTTGAGGATTGTAACCTGTAAAAGAATGTATTGTTCACAATAACATTTGTCAATAATGTAATATTTTCAGATGACGGTTACTCAGTCATTTCCTCAGTTGTTTTATCTGGCAGACATAGCCTGTTTGGCTAAATCAGATGGCTCTAGAAAGAATGTGAACAGTCTGAATTTTTTATATTCATGCATTCTTTGAGTATCAAGTACATTTCCAGCCTGCTCTTTTAGCTTAATTAAGTGACCTTGAACTTTCATCCCTGTGAGGAGAACTCTTCTTTTACTACTTATACAGTATTTATTATTGGGAGCATCACCATTGCCTAAGTGTAGTGTCTGGTGTTCCTAAGAAATAGAAGGTTAAAAATAATCCTGGGGTAACCTTCCACTTGATAGCTCTGTTTAGTGTTTTGCTTGAGGTTTTCCTAGCTCATAGCTGGGGTGTGATAAGCAGGTTTTGCTGATCACTGGTGCAGCTCCACTTAGCTGAAATGGATGGAATATCTCTCAGGGAGCAGGAACTAGGGTTTGGAACAGACAGGTCTTGATAAGAGTGACCCATGAGAGCATCTGAGGGAGAATATTTAGAGTGGGTTTAATCTATTTTGTTACAAATGAGAGCCCACAGGGGGTGACTTACTCGTGGTTTAGTAAGCTTGTCCTGTCATTATTAAATTAAGAACAGAAAAGTCAATTATGCCCACACAAGAACTCTGCTGTTTTTTGGGTTTTTTTGTATGGGGGCATACAAATTCAAATGGTGCATGTCAAACCTCTATGCTTTTGATTAGACAGCAGAGAGGGGCAAAGGGCCAGGGTTGTACAAGAAGGTACAGTTGGAACAAGTCAAGCTGCCTGACATGTAAGTGTATGAGGCAGAAATTTCTGTTCTTCCCCAGGTCATGTTGCTTCTGCATCCAAAACTCCCAGTTTCCTATTTATGGGCTAAGCGTGGAAGCAGAACTGTAGTAGGGTAGTAACGAGCTTGCACCACTCCCATAAGAATTTGCCCAATGGATGATGTGTTGAAAGAAGGAAATAAAGTTTTAGTGATGGCAGGAAACTAGCACAGATTGATAATTAGTCGTGCTCCACAGGAACTGTATCAGGAGCTGGAGGAGCGCCGTGAGGAATTCACTGTTTTGCAGAAGAAGAAGAGCAGCAGCTGGTCCCAGAGCGGCACTTCTGGGGAAGCAGAGCATGCCAGCATGTGCTAGCGCTGGCAGCAGATTGAAAGCCAGTTTGCTGTCTATCAGCAGAGGCAGTTCAAAACTCACGTAAGTGTCTCTGGAATGCAAACAATGCTATGATTATAATATGGTAGAATAATAAGAAGATAAAATAAGGGAACTGAACATTTTTGGTCAAATCCAGATGCTGACAGCCAGGCATGGGAACAGGAATGATGTGCAGAACCTTTCTTTACTAAGTTATTGGTTGCAAAGGCCTGTGGTTGAGGCCTTTTAGAGCCTCCTGTTAAAACTGTACAGTAAGTAGTATTCATCCATGCATGTTCCTTTCTGCGTATGCTGCTGAGGAAAGATCTTGGGTGTACAGGACTCTGATTTTTTTTTCAAGTGGTACACACCTCTTGCATAGCTGCCCCATAATTAGGAACACTTCTCCTGAACTTGAATTCTTTTGGCTCTGCTTCCAATAAAGAGGGAGCTGTGATTTTTTTTTTTTTTTCCAGGAAGAGCTGAATTGCTAAACCGATGAAGTGATGCATATGTAGAAACCGCTGTATATGGAAGGAGAAACTAAAAATAATACCTGAGCACATATGTACATGCATTAGAAATTTCCTATATCTAGTATCCACTGTAGTGCTTTTTAATAAACCTCAGTTTTTCATTTATTTTCCTTAAGACGCATATCAACTAGTCTGATATTATATCAAAGGTCATTATTGATTATTTTAAGCACTTATATCCTGGACAGCACTGGAGTCAGTTTTATACTGACAGTGGGGGCTGGGAGCCACCCAGGGCTCACCCCATTTTAGAGCAGGGTCTGGGAGCAACCCAAGGCTTGCCCTGCAGCTGGCCAGACTGGGTCTTGTTGGAGCCCATGCCCCCCCCTTCTTCCAGTGGCAGATGGAGAGGGGGTGGGGCCACAGATATATATCAGCTTCCAGCAGGGCATCGGCCCTGACAAGGGCTATAAAGTCACACGCCTGTCAGGGAGAGTCAGTTGCATTGAGGCCAGGAGCCATCCAGGGCTTGCCCCGCCTGACAGACAGTGGGAGCTGGGAGCCACCCAGGGCTCACCCCATTTTACAGCGGGGGCTGGGAGCCACCCAATGCTCGCCCTGCAGCTGGCCAGACTGGGTCTTGTCGGAGCCCACGCCCCCCTGCTCTCCGTGGCAGAGGGAGTGGGGGTGGGGCTACAGATACAGACCAGCTTCTGGCAGGGTGTTGGCCCTGACGGGCTATAAAGCAGCGCGCCTGTCGGCAGCGCCGCAGCTGCGCACCTAAGGGCTGCACCAAAGGGCCGGGTGGGACCTGGGAAGGCTGGAGCAGGGGACTGGACCATGTATCCTATCCCTGATCGGCAGAAGAGTTTGTGGGAGGACTTGGGTGGATAGGGAGGTGAGGGCCGGGATGCGATTGGGGGAGGTTATGTTGTTTGGGAGGGATAGTGGGGTATTTGGGGGAAGAGTTGTTGGGAAAGGAAGGGAGGGGGAGAGTTAGTGGGAGGGCTAGGGTGGTGGTGGGGAGGGTATTGGGGTATATTTGGGTATATAGGGATGTTTGGGATTGCTGAAAGGGTCAGGGAGGAGGAGAGGGTGGTGATCTCCCCAGAGGGGGGCCAGGGCTGCAGGGCCCTGCTGGGGGGAGGACCACAGCCATTGGGGTCATGACAGGCCAGGGAAGATATGGTCCTGGGTGGAGGGATGTAAGATCATTGAGGCGGGACAGGGGCTTAGTACAGGTTCCGCTTACTAACCCCCAGGCAGTTCGGCAGATGGGTCATGATTAGAGAGCCTCTGACCCTGTGTTGCTGCTGTTGAATGCGAGGTCGGTGGCGAATAAAGCAACAACTGTCCAGGAGTTGATCCTGGACTCAGCCGCTGATCTCGTATGTATCATGGAAACCTGGCTGGACCTGGAGTCGGGGCCTATTCTGGTTGACCTGGTTCTGGCAGGGTATTCTGTGCAGCATCAGCCATGGTCAGAGGGACGGGGGGCAGTGTAGCCATGATTTTTAAAGAGGGATGGTCTGTGAGGAGGTATCCGGTGCAAACCATGGTTGATATGGAGGTCCTTCACCTTGTGTTTGATTTGGCGGGGGAAAGTTTAGGGGAGCTGCTTGTATACTGTGCACCTACTTGTACAACAGCCTCTCTGCATGCTCTGATGGAGGTGGTATCGGGGGTGGTGTTGCGGTCCCCGAAGACATTAGTCTTGGGGGACTTCAACATTCACGCCGATGCCACCCTTGGGGGCACGGAGCATGAGTTCATGGCTGCCATG
>QEPC01001533.1:3496988-3549301 GCA_003113815.1 Sphenodon punctatus
AAAGAGGAATTGGGTTCCTTACCTTGGGAATTCCTTTTCTATTCCCTCGAGGGAGGTCATTCGGCCCACCCAGAGTTTCCTGGGCGCTGAATTAACTCTTGGGATGTTTAGTTGTATGTTACCCCTTCGGGGGATTGTTACTAATCTCTGTTAAGTTTTTCAGATAAGCTTCGTCCTCGGCTTATTACTTCTGGGAGGGCGGGGGAGCGCTCTCCCCAAATGCTCCCAGCAAAGTTGTGATGCCTCCTAGTGGTCGTAGGGGAGATCGCTCCCAGTGTCCGAATGACCTCCCTCGAGGGAATAGAAAAGGAATTCCCAAGGTAAGGAACCCAATTCCTCTTTTTAGGGAAGGTTATTGAATGGGTAGTGGCCCAGCAGCTGCAGGGGCATCTGGACTGCATCGGTTTCCTTGATCCCTCCCAGTCAGGAGGATTTCATCTGGGATATGGCACCGAGACTGCGCTTGTGGCTTTGGTGGATGACCTGCGCCGAGAGTTAGACCAGGGTTGGTCGACCCTGTTGGTGGTGTTAGATCTTTCGGCTGCATTTGATACCGTTGACCATGAGATGTTAGTGACGCGCCTGCGGGACTGGGCAGGAGTGGGCGGGATTGTTCTTGAATGGTTCCACTCATTCATAGCAGGAAGAACTCAGTGAGTGGTACTCGGAGACTGTTTTTCATTGTACCGAGACCTCGTGTGTGGTGTCCCACAGGGTTCTGTCTTGTCCCCTCTCCTGTTCAACATGTATATGCAGCCACTCAGTGAGATGATTAGGAGGTTCGATGTGCAGTGTCATCAATATGCGGATGACACCCAGCTGTATCTCTCTTTTACAACAGACCCAGGCTCTGCAGTCTCAGTGCTTAGTCTGACGGCTGTGAGGGCCAACCGACTGAGGTTGAATCTTGACAAGATGGAGGTGATGCTGGTGAGTGTAAGGTGATGGGGGGTAACGGCCCCTGTTGTGGATGGGGTCTGTCCCGTGTTGGTTCTCCAGGTGTGGAGTTGGGGGTGCTCCTCGATGCGCAGCTCCGCCTGGATGTCCAGATGGAGGCTGTGGCGAGGCGTGCCTTTCACCAATTATATCTGGTGCGGCAGCTTTGGCTGTATGCTTCAGACTCTGACCTGGCCACCCTCATCCATACTTTCATCACCTCTAGACTAGACTATAGTAATGCGCTCTACATGGGGCTACCCATGACAACGGTTCGGAGGCTGCATCTAGTGCAGAATGCGGTGGCCCGTCTCTTGGTGGGATTGGGCTGCTGGGTGTTACCGGTGCTCCGTGCTCTGCACTGGCTGCCGATAGTGTTCTGGGCCTGCTTCAAGGTGTTGGTTTTGACCTAGAAAGCTGTAAACGGTCTAGGCCCTGCCTACCTGCGGGACCGCCTCATGCCCCAGGTGCTGGATCGACCCCTGCGATCATCCGGGGGTGCCCTGCTCGAGGTCCTCCGAGTTTTCCGGGAGGCCACGCAGGAGAGGGCATTCTTGGTGGCCGCACCACGGCTGTGGAACTCCCTTCCGGTGGGGGTGCGGTNGACAGACAGTGGGAGCTGGGAGCCACCCAGGGCTCACCCCATTTTACAGCGGGGGCTGGGAGCCACCCAATGCTCGCCCTGCAGCTGGCCAGACTGGGTCTTGTCGGAGCCCACGCCCCCCTGCTCTCCGTGGCAGAGGGAGTGGGGGTGGGGCTACAGATACAGACCAGCTTCTGGCAGGGTGTTGGCCCTGACGGGCTATAAAGCAGCGCGCCTGTCGGCAGCGCCGCAGCTGCGCACCTAAGGGCTGCACCAAAGGGCCGGGTGGGACCTGGGAAGGCTGGAGCAGGGGACTGGACCATGTATCCTATCCCTGATCGGCAGAAGAGTTTGTGGGAGGACTTGGGTGGATAGGGAGGTGAGGGCCGGGATGCGATTGGGGGAGGTTATGTTGTTTGGGAGGGATAGTGGGGTATTTGGGGGAAGAGTTGTTGGGAAAGGAAGGGAGGGGGAGAGTTAGTGGGAGGGCTAGGGTGGTGGTGGGGAGGGTATTGGGGTATATTTGGGTATATAGGGATGTTTGGGATTGCTGAAAGGGTCAGGGAGGAGGAGAGGGTGGTGATCTCCCCAGAGGGGGGCCAGGGCTGCAGGGCCCTGCTGGGGGGAGGACCACAGCCATTGGGGTCATGACAGGCCAGGGAAGATATGGTCCTGGGTGGAGGGATGTAAGATCATTGAGGCGGGACAGGGGCTTAGTACAGGTTCCGCTTACTAACCCCCAGGCAGTTCGGCAGATGGGTCATGATTAGAGAGCCTCTGACCCTGTGTTGCTGCTGTTGAATGCGAGGTCGGTGGCGAATAAAGCAACAACTGTCCAGGAGTTGATCCTGGACTCAGCCGCTGATCTCGTATGTATCATGGAAACCTGGCTGGACCTGGAGTCGGGGCCTATTCTGGTTGACCTGGTTCTGGCAGGGTATTCTGTGCAGCATCAGCCATGGTCAGAGGGACGGGGGGCAGTGTAGCCATGATTTTTAAAGAGGGATGGTCTGTGAGGAGGTATCCGGTGCAAACCATGGTTGATATGGAGGTCCTTCACCTTGTGTTTGATTTGGCGGGGGAAAGTTTAGGGGAGCTGCTTGTATACTGTGCACCTACTTGTACAACAGCCTCTCTGCATGCTCTGATGGAGGTGGTATCGGGGGTGGTGTTGCGGTCCCCGAAGACATTAGTCTTGGGGGACTTCAACATTCACGCCGATGCCACCCTTGGGGGCACGGAGCATGAGTTCATGGCTGCCATGGCAACCATGGGCCTGTCCCAGGAGGTTAGTGACCCAACACATTGGGGGCGGAGGGGCATACTCTGGATCTCATGTTTTGCACTGGCCTTGAGGCAGGCGTTCCATTATTGGGGGAGATATTAGCAGTGCCCTTTTCATGGATGGACCATTACCTTCTGCAGACCTCTGTTCTGGCGCACATCTGCCCCTGGATGGATGCATTAGTATGGTTTTCCCCTGGAGATTGATGGAACCAGAGCAGTTCCGGAGGGCTCTGGGGGAGAGCTTTCTGATTTTGACGGCCGTTGCATAGATGACCTTATGGCTTTCTGGAACACCTTGCTAACTGAGGCCGTTGATCGGATGGCTTCTAGACGTTCGCTTCCCAGGGGACAGCACCGCAGGCCTCCTTGGTATTTGGAGGACCTATGGGTGCTGAAGCAAAATGGGTGGCGGTTGGAGCGACGGTGGCGCTGTTCTTGCACTGAAGCCGACAGATTGCAGCATAGAGCTAGTTTATGACCCTATGCTGTGGCTATGAGGACAGCAGAAAAAGTGTTTCTTGCTGCCCTCATAGCATCCACTAAGTCCCGTCCAGCGGAGCTTTTCTGGGTGGTGCGGGGGTTGGTCAGTCCGGCCTCCCTCTACCTAGGAGTGGAGTCCTCTACAGCACGCTGTGACATGTTTGTGGAATATTTTGTGGATAAAATCACTCGTATTCACCGCGACTTTGATGCTTCACTTATTACAGTAGGAGAGCTGGAGGTTATGGAAGCCCCATCTTGTCCAGTTTTGTGGGATCAATTCCAGTTGGTGGTGCCTGCCAATGTGATTGGGGTCCTTGGGACGGTTAGGGCCACTACTTGTGAATTAGACCCGTGCCCGTCCTGGCTGGCAAAATCTTGCAGGGACACAATGGGGCCGTTGCTAACGGGGGTGGTCAATGCCTCCTTCTGGGAGGGCAAAGTGCCGGACTCCCTCAAGGAGGCAGTGATGCAGCCTTTGCTCAAGAAACCATCGCTTGACATTGAATTCTTTGCCATCTATCGACCTGTCTCTAACCTTCCCTTTCTATCCCCTCTCGTCCGGTAATTCGGACACTGGGAGCGATCTCCCCAACGACCACTAGGAGGCAGCACAACTTTGCTGGGAGCACGTGGGGAGAGCGCTCCCCCGCCCTCCCAGTTCGTTGTCTGCCTCCGACTCAGTAGGACGTGCAGCCGGGTGCGCTGCACCCCCCACGTGGACAAGAACTTTGCCGGTGCCTCCGCACCGATTCCCGGGCGCAGCCTCCCCGCACGGCGGGAGGAGGCTTATCTCTCTGGCCGGCCCACGGGTTCAGGCCAGAGGCTTTTTTCGGAGCGGGGACTCCACGGAGCTACCCCCCCGACGCCGCAATGGCCGAGACGGCTAAGACCCGCCGCGCCGCAGCCGGACGGGCGCCGCAGCCTCCAACTGCCGCTGGGGCACAGAGGCGGAAGTCCAGCAAGCCCAGGCAGGGCCATGCGGCCGCGGCCACGCCGCAAGCTGACCGGGCCAGAGCCGAAATGGCGGCGGAGGGGGAAACCGGAAGCGAGACCTCCCTCCCCGCCCGGCGGCCCCAAGACGCCCGCAGCCCTCAGGCTTCCCTCATCCAGGACATCGAGGGGGAGGTAGCTTCGGCTGCCTCCTCGCAGGTACGAGGGACCGGGGGGGGGGCTGGGCCCGATCCTTTCCAGCAGGCCCAGCTGGAAGCCCTTCGGGCCATGATGGGGGCTCTCTCTCGCATAGAGAGCAACCAGAGGGCTCGCAGTGCGAGACCCTCTCCCCGGGGGCCAAACCCTAAAGAAAAGTTTAAGGGAGCCTCCCGCTCTGCGGGGAAGGGGAAGGGTAAGGGCCCCCCTACCCCCAGGGCTCATGCCTCCCTTTCAGAGCTGTTGGGGTCCTCCTCGGCTGAGGAGGACGATCCCTGCTCTCCCCCTGAAGAAGGGGAGTTCTCTGGGGGATCCTCTCAGGCTGACTCCCCTCCCCCGGCTAAACGGCCACGGGCCCACCCCACTAGGCCCCGCTACCACCCTGTACCCTCCTCAGAGGAGGAGTCAGAGGCTGGCTCATCCAGGGCCTCCCACTCTCTGCTGGAGGACAAGTCCCTCGATTGGGAGCGGATCCTTTCCAGGGGCCATAAGGACCTAGGCAGGGAGCTACCCCTGGACCACGGCCCTAAAATAATTATGAGAGCGGAGAGGGTGTTAAAGGTCACTCCCAGACCTCTCCAGAAAAGGGACTCCGATTCCTCCTCCGATGGGGACGAGGAATCAGACAGGGAATATATTCCCAAATTGGGCCAGGCCTCCAAAGGCGCTTCCCTAGACAAAGCCTTTGAGAAAATTATAAGGGCACAGTGGAAGCACCCCACTAAGTCCTTCAAGTTATCTAGGCCTCAACAGACTCTGTACGCCTTTGCTAAACAGAGCAAGCCCATTTTCGCCCTGCCCCGGGTTGATGCTGCCGCTGCATCCCTCGCCCGACAGTCTGTCTTCCCCTCAGAAGGGGATTTATTACCAAAAGATCAGACTGACAAAGGCCTGGAAACCGGCCTTAGGAAGAGTTACGAGGCCATGTCCAATGCTCTGCGCATGGCTACCACTTCGTCATATGTCTCTCGGGCTGTGATGAAGTGGTTCAAGATGGGGAAAGACCCTAACATTACTAGAGCACAGTCCACGAAGTTAGCCACTAACGTAGCTCTCGCTCAGGCCTTCCTGATAGATTCATCAATGGACATGCTGACCTGGATTGCAAAAGGGATGGCAGCCAATGTTGCAGCCAGACGCAGACTCTGGCTTCGTTCGTGGCGGGCTGATGCACACGCAAAGAACTTGTTAGTTAACAGCAAGTTTAAGGGCGGCAAGCTGTTTGGCACGGTGCTAGACAAAGCACTACAGGAGGCTTCTAACAAGGACAAGAAGCACTCGCTGAACCAGATCCAGACGGGCAGGAATCCCTTTCGCCCCTTTTTTCGCTTCCAACAGGGCCAGAAGCGCTACCAATCTTCCACGCAACCCTCCTGGAACACTGCTAACCGCAATAGATTTCAGAGGGGCAGGGGAGGCAAGTTCACCAGACCATCGCCTCAGCACCAACAGAACCGTCGTGCAGGATCACCGCCTCGTAGGCAGGAATCCTGACTGTATCGCCGCTTCTTCCCCCGTCTCTCCACGGATCGGTGCGCGTCTCCTCGCCTTCGCACCAAGATGGGCCCTGAACACATCAGATGCGTGGGTCATTCAAACAGTTTCCAGAGGATATTCGATAGAGACCAAATACTATCCGCGGGAGACCTTCAGAATATCTCCTCGTTCACGCAACCCCGTCAAACACGGGCATCTGCGGGCGGAGATCACCAGGCTCCACCAACTGGGGGCCATAGAGAGGGTGCCGTGGCACGAGCGCGGCCTGGGGGTCTACTCGATTTTATTCCTCGTGCAGAAAAAATCCGGCTCGTGGAGGGGAGTGCTCGACCTAAAGCGTCTCAACAAGGCGCTACGCAGGCAACGCTTCAAGATGGAGACACTTCACTCCATATCCCTAGCCCTTTCCCAAGGCGACTGGATGGCATCTCTCGACCTGCAGGACGCTTACCTCCATGTTCCCATCCTTCCGGCACACAAGAGGTGGCTCCGGTTTTGCTACGACGGCCAGCACTGGCAGTATCGAGCCCTCCCCTTCGGACTGGCATCATCCCCTCGGACCTTCACCAAGGTTCTCGCCCCCCTCATAGCGGCGCTCCGACTGGAGGGGATAGCGGTTTTTCCATACCTCGACGATCTGCTAGTTACCGCTCCGTCCCTGCAGCTGGCCCACACTCATCTCACTCGCACCAAGGAATACCTCGAGACCCACGGCTTCGTTATCAATATTCCCAAAAGCCATCTTACCCCATCTCAACGTCTCGAACATCTAGGGGTTGTGTTCGACACCTCCCTGAACAGAGTGTTCATCCCACTCCAGCGACAGGCAAAATTATTGTCCCTCATCAAGACGATTCGCGACCGCCCACGAGTCCCGATCCTCACCCTCGCTTCTCTCCTGGGTTTGATGATCTCACTCATACGTCACCTGCAATGGGCGCGCTTCCACTCTCGCCCCTTGCAGGCGCTTCTGCGGCCCTGGCAATCAGCAATAATCGACAGCAGCCCGAGGTCCATTGCTCTCACTCCGGCCGCTCGCCACTCGCTAGCGTGGTGGGAGCAACCCCACCGGTTTCTCGCCGGCGTCCCTCTCCTAGAACCGGAGAGACTCATACTCACCACCGACGCCAGCCTCCTAGGGTGGGGGGCCCACCTCAGCACACACACGGTCCAGGGGTCATGGTCACACCACGAACTGGCGCACAGCATGAACTGGCTGGAGCTCAGGGCGATCCGTCTAGCACTCCTCCACTTCCTCCCACAGCTTCACAACCATCATGTGCTGGTCTTCACAGACAATACCACTGCACAAGCTTATGTGAACAATCAAGGGGGATCTCGATCCTCGTCGCTCCACAAGGAAGCCACCCTGATGTTCAGATGGGCGGAGGGCAATCTTCTTTCCCTGTCAGCCAGACATATCAGGGGCCAGGACAATGTTCAAGCGGACTGGCTCAGCAGACGAGTGCTAGACCCGGCGGAATGGTCTCTGTCCCCTCAAGCGTTCCATCACGTGATGACCACCTTCGGAACCCCAGTAGTGGACCTCTTTGCGTCGAGTTCCAATCGCAAGACGCAGAGATTCTTCGCCAGGAGCCCACATCCGCTGGCAGAGGCTCACGACGCTCTCAGCCACCCTTGGCCCCACGGCCTCCTGTACGCCTTTCCTCCCTTTCCTCTCTTAGCGAGAACGATCAGCAGAGCCAAGAGACTGCGGGCCACAGTCATTCTGATAGCCCCGTTCTGGCCACGCAGATCGTGGTTTCCAGACCTTCTCAGCCGATCCAGAGGAACTTACCTCCCTCTACCAGTCACGCCGGATCTCCTCACCCAGGGACCTCTTTGCTACGATCGGCCAGAGTTCCTGAGACTGACAGCCTGGCTATTGAAGCCGACGCTCTCCGAGCCCAAGGGTACTCAGCTCCAGTAGTCCGGACTCTCCTCGCCTCCAGGCGACAATCGACAAGGAGAATTTACCAGTCTACATGGGCGATGTTTGTCCGCTGGTGTCACACCCATCACGTTCCACCTCGTCAGCCTTCCGTTCCTCAAGTCCTCCAATTCCTACAGGACGGCCTCGATAGGGGGCTTCGTCCCAACACACTGGCTAGACAGCTATCGGCCATTGACAGTACCATCTCCTCGTCTTCTGCCAATAAATTCTCCTCTCACCTGCATGTGAAACAGTTCTTGAGGGCAGCCAAGCGTGTAGCCCCTCCGGTTGTACACCGCTTTCCTACATGGAACCTCAATGTGGTTCTTAAGGCACTAATGGGTCCTCCATTCGAGCCTCTGCACCAGGTGTCCCTTTACTTTTTATCCATCAAAATGACCTTCCTTATTGCTATAACATCGGCAAGAAGGGTGTCTGAAATCGGAGCTCTGTCCATCGACCCAGCTTTCTGCATTTTCAGAAAGGAATCGGTGCTACTCAGGCTAGACCCAACCTTCCTTCCTAAGGTCTCCTCCCTGTTCCACCTAGCACAGGAGGTGGTCCTCCCGTCCTTCTGCCCTAAGCCTCGCCACTCCTTAGAGAGGCTTTGGCACACTTTAGATGTACGCAGGGCACTCAAGATTTACCTGGAGCGTACTCTTCCCTTTCGGAAAACTTCCTCCCTCTTGGTGAGCTACCACCCTCACTCCAAGGGTAAGAAAGTCTCGAAATCCATCATTGCGAAGTGGATTTCTGCTTGTGTAGCAGACGCCTACAGAGCCTTAAGCTTGGTCCCTCCAGCTAGAGTTCTAGCTCATTCGACCCGCTCAGCCTCCACTACTTGGGCGTTCCGGGCCAGGGCTCCCACATTAGAAATTTGCAGAGCGGCTACGTGGAGAAGTCTCCACACATTCACGAGGCACTATAAAATAGATCGCTTCGAGTCTGCTGAAGCCGCCTTTGGGAGGCGGGTGCTGCAGGGGGTTTTAGATCCTCAATAAGCGCCCAGTCCCTCCCATCGAATAAATTACTGCTTTGGTACCTCCCAGTGTCCGAATTACCGGACGAGAGGGTATAGAAAGAGGAATTGGGTTCCTTACCTTGGGAATTCCTTTTCTATTCCCTCGAGGGAGGTCATTCGGCCCACCCAGAGTTTCCTGGGCGCTGAATTAACTCTTGGGATGTTTAGTTGTATGTTACCCCTTCGGGGGATTGTTACTAATCTCTGTTAAGTTTTTCAGATAAGCTTCGTCCTCGGCTTATTACTTCTGGGAGGGCGGGGGAGCGCTCTCCCCACGTGCTCCCAGCAAAGTTGTGCTGCCTCCTAGTGGTCGTTGGGGAGATCGCTCCCAGTGTCCGAATGACCTCCCTCGAGGGAATAGAAAAGGAATTCCCAAGGTAAGGAACCCAATTCCTCTTTTTAGGGAAGGTTATTGAATGGGTAGTGGCCCAGCAGCTGCAGGGGCATCTGGACTGCATCGGTTTCCTTGATCCCTCCCAGTCAGGAGGATTTCATCTGGGATATGGCACCGAGACTGCGCTTGTGGCTTTGGTGGATGACCTGCGCCGAGAGTTAGACCAGGGTTGGTCGACCCTGTTGGTGGTGTTAGATCTTTCGGCTGCATTTGATACCGTTGACCATGAGATGTTAGTGACGCGCCTGCGGGACTGGGCAGGAGTGGGCGGGATTGTTCTTGAATGGTTCCACTCATTCATAGCAGGAAGAACTCAGTGAGTGGTACTCGGAGACTGTTTTTCATTGTACCGAGACCTCGTGTGTGGTGTCCCACAGGGTTCTGTCTTGTCCCCTCTCCTGTTCAACATGTATATGCAGCCACTCAGTGAGATGATTAGGAGGTTCGATGTGCAGTGTCATCAATATGCGGATGACACCCAGCTGTATCTCTCTTTTACAACAGACCCAGGCTCTGCAGTCTCAGTGCTTAGTCTGACGGCTGTGAGGGCCAACCGACTGAGGTTGAATCTTGACAAGATGGAGGTGATGCTGGTGAGTGTAAGGTGATGGGGGGTAACGGCCCCTGTTGTGGATGGGGTCTGTCCCGTGTTGGTTCTCCAGGTGTGGAGTTGGGGGTGCTCCTCGATGCGCAGCTCCGCCTGGATGTCCAGATGGAGGCTGTGGCGAGGCGTGCCTTTCACCAATTATATCTGGTGCGGCAGCTTTGGCTGTATGCTTCAGACTCTGACCTGGCCACCCTCATCCATACTTTCATCACCTCTAGACTAGACTATAGTAATGCGCTCTACATGGGGCTACCCATGACAACGGTTCGGAGGCTGCATCTAGTGCAGAATGCGGTGGCCCGTCTCTTGGTGGGATTGGGCTGCTGGGTGTTACCGGTGCTCCGTGCTCTGCACTGGCTGCCGATAGTGTTCTGGGCCTGCTTCAAGGTGTTGGTTTTGACCTAGAAAGCTGTAAACGGTCTAGGCCCTGCCTACCTGCGGGACCGCCTCATGCCCCAGGTGCTGGATCGACCCCTGCGATCATCCGGGGGTGCCCTGCTCGAGGTCCTCCGAGTTTTCCGGGAGGCCACGCAGGAGAGGGCATTCTTGGTGGCCGCACCACGGCTGTGGAACTCCCTTCCGGTGGGGGTGCGGTTGGCCCCAGACCGTGCCTCTTTTAGGAAAAGTTGTAAGTCCTGGCTGTTCCGCCAGGCGTTTGGTGGGGGAGAGGAGTGGAGGGTGAGGATGGGGGGTGGAGTGGTGATGGTGGTGTTAAATGTCGCTCTCCTTTTTGTAGTTTAAAAAAATGTTCTATATTTAATTTTATTTGTGTTCTTTATATTGTAAGCCGCCCCGGGCTGCCTGATGGTAGGAGGGGCGGGGTATTAAATTGAAAAATAAATAAATAAATAAATAAATAAATACTCATCTGCTCCTGCATCATGACTTTTTTGTACATAGTAAATGACAGTTGCTTATAGTATTATGCCTGTATGGTCTCATGGCTGCCCACAGATGTCTCCAGTTTCAGTACTTGTGCTGACACTGCAGTTTTGCATCCTTTCTTGGAGTGTTCAGTAAAAGAGGTAATGAAAACTTTATTCAACAAGTTAGGTGCCCTGACTTGAACTTGTTTGATGGTTTTTTACACTCAGCCATGTAAGCAAAGTTTACTGGGGGTTTCATTTAATTTGAAGGAACCATGTTTAAATTGCCCAGAAACAAATTAATAGGGCAAAGGACCCAGATTTGTTTTCCGCCCTTGTTCTTGATAAAGAAAATAATCAGGATAATGCTTCTGTCAAGGGAGAGGGATAGGGAGAACAATTTGTTTTACTGACAGTCAAAGTACTGGGCACTAGATAGTGACTTGGGTGGATGCTGTTGAGTGACTGGTCAATTTGAGAATACTTAGCAGCACAAGGAGAAGAGGAAGATGCAAAATGTCTCACCTGGGTGGCAGGTGGGAAAAAATCAAATACACAGGTTGTCAGTTCCTGTGTCTGAGTTGAAAGAATTTTTTGGAGGCGACTTAAGGATCAAGCCTGAAAGCTAGTCATCCTTGATATTGTGCAAAGTGTTTGCAACTGCTTCAGCTGTTGAGACATTTGTGTACGTGGTGACCTTTATTTATAGTCCATTTAAAGCTTTCATCAAAGAAAAAGAGCTACTTGATGCTGCTGTTGGCTGCAAGAAATTACCACAGTTCAATTGCTTAGCACTTACTGTTTTATACCAGAAGCCCCAAGCTTCAACTCAGTTTGTATAAGAGTGATTTATAATATTTCTCGTGACTGTTTACCAAAGGCCAGACAGAAGAAGAAAAATCATATGAATTTCTCACTTGTGGCTGTTGCATGTTTCCACCATTACACATGGTTTCAGGAAGGCTTTGCAGTGGTATTTATTAATGAAGAAAGTTCCAGTTGTTCAGTGACTGATTTAAATTGATTTTTATTTAAGCCAGTTCAAATTTTTATCTAGACAGTCTTATTTTTGTTTGTGAATGGCTTGCTTCAGGCGTGTTTATGCTGAAACAAGAATGTCCAAACTTGAGGTTGTACTGGCTTCATTAATAGTTTTAAATCTGTATTCTAAGTTGAGCCATTACAATTTTCAATGTAGAAAGTTCCTAAGGATGATCTAGTCAAGATAGCTATGTGTAAGTGAAAGACAGCTCTAGTGGCATTAATGTATGGGAACTATAATTAAAAATGAAAGTCTTAGGGGATTATATTTAGCATGTGTCTCATAGGAAACAGCTTGGAGGAATTCAGATGACTTGTTCTTGCAACTATATTAGTGGGTTGGCAACCATCCGTAAACTTAGTGAGACTAGGTTAAAACGTTTGTTTTCAGTTGCTACTAGTAATGTAATCTGTGACTGTCAATACATTTAATTTTTTCTAGTTGGCAACCGTGTGCAAGAATGTCTGTTCAGTGGCCTCGTGGATTGCAATAAATTCTCCATGTATCTCACATAAGACTTACAATTTTAAAATGTGACAGTCAATTAATTCAACATTGGGTAATTTCAGGTGTGCTGGGCCTCCAGGCCCAACATGCTGAAACCCAGACTCGGATCCGTCTCGGATCCCAGTCAGTGCTGAAGCCCTCCGTCCTTTAGACGTGCTGGCTTCATCACGCAGGGGAATGTTGGAGGGGCCGGGGCCATGCGGTGTGGCTGCATGTCCTCGCCCCCCACGTTCCCACATCTGCCTGCCCTCAGGGAGATGGGCGTACTACACGTATGTACTACAGCCATTACATTCCACGCTCAGGAATGGGGCAAGTTAACACATATTAGTTTTGCCCCTTTCCTGATCGTGGTTCAGCTAATCACGGTTCTGGGGCTAAGGCAGGCCTCAACCCCAGATCTGTGGTTAGCTTTGAACCCTGCCAGGAATTCACCATGGTGAACATCTGGCGGGGCTCAAACGGACATGTCACCCATCACAGCCACCACACTGGATCCACTGTTTTACAACAGAGAGAACACCTCTGGACTAGCTCCCCCACCCACAGTGATGGTCACTCTCTTGATCTCGTGTTCTCTAGGAACTGTTCTGTCTCGGATCTCTGCTTCGAACACCATCCCATCTCTCACCATTTCCTTGGTTCCTTCAACCTCTTCCACTGCTCCCCCTCCTCTCTCCCATCTCTCTGTTCCTTCTGTGATCTGCAGGCCATTGTGCCCCAGGACTTTCCTCCTCCCTCTTCTCCCCTCAGTCCTCTCCTCCTCCTCCCCCGATTCTGCTATCTCCGCCTTCAACTCCTCTCTTGTCTCGACTCCCTTGCCCCCCTCTCCTCCCGCCCCGCTCGCTCCTGCAACCCTCGCCCTTGGCTTACCCCCACCATTTGCCATCTCCGCTCCTGCACCCGGGCTGTAGAATGCCTTTGGCGAAAATCCCACTACCAAGCTGACTTCCTCCACTTCAAATTCTGCCTCTCATCGCTCAAATCTGCTATCTCCCTCGCTAGACAGCAGTACTATGCCTCCCGCATTGAGTCCTGCTCTCGGGACCCTCGCCGCCTCTTTTCCACCTTTGACTCCCTTCTCAACCCCCCCGTCCTCCTCCTCCCTCTTCTCTCTCCGCTCAGGATCTTGCTCTCTTTTTCACCTCTAAGATTGACAAGATCCGCCTGGATATCGCTTCCAAGTCCTCTCCCCCTGCTACTCCTCCCCCCACCTCTCTCCTTTCCTCCTGCCTCCCTTGAGGAAATCTCCTCCCTGCTCTTCTCCTCCAACCCCTCCACTTGTCCCCTGGACCCCATTCCTTCCCACCTCCTGACCTCCATTGCCCCCACTGTCACCCCTCCCCTCCTGCACATCATCAACCTTTTCCTCTCTACCGGCTCTGTCCCCTCTGCCTTTAAACACGCCACTGTCTTCCCCCATCCTCAAAAAGTCCACTCTGGATCCCTCTGAACCCTCTAATTACCATCCTGTCGCACTCCTCCCTTTTGCTTCCAAGCTCCTTTAATGGGTTGTCTACTCCTGTTGCCTTGACCACCTCTCTGCCAACTCCTTCCATGACCCCCTCCAGTCTGGCTTCCGCCCCCTTCACTCCACTGAGACCACTCTGGCTAAGATCACCAATGATCTTCTTGTGGCTAAATCCAACCGCCTTTATTCTTGTCCTCCTTGATCTCTCTGCTGCCTTCGACATTGTTGACCACTCGCTCCTGCTTGAATCGCTCCACTCCCTTGGATTCCAGGACTCTCTCCTTGACTGGTTCTCCTCCTACTTCTCTGACCGCTCCTTCCATGTATCTCTTCCTAACTCCTCCCCCTCCTCCTCCATACCCCTCTTGGTCAGGGTTCCCCAAGGCTCTGCCTTTGGCCCGCTCCTCTTCTCTATCCACACCCAATCCCTAGGCAAACTCATTGCCTCCCATGGCTTCCAATACCACCTATAAGCTGACGACACTCAACTCTATCTCTCCACTCCTTCCCTCTCCCCCTCTGTTCAAGCTTGTCTCACCAACTGTCTCTCCGATATCTCCGCCTGGATGTGTCAACGCCAACTCAAACTGAACATGGCGAAAACTTAACTCCTTATCTTCCCTCCCAGTCCTTCCTCTCCCCTGTCAATTGCCATTGATGGGGTCTGCATCCTCCCTGTCCCCCAAGCTCGCAGTTTAGGCTTCATCTTCGACTCGCACCTTACCTTCAAACCCTACATTGACTCTGTTGCCAAATCCTGCCGCTTCTCCCTCCACAACATTGCTAAGATCCGCCCTTTTCTGTCTGTCTCCTCTGCCAAAACTCTCATCCACGCCCTAGTTATCTCACGTTTTGACTATTGTAACCTCCTCCTCCGTGGCCTTCCCCGCTCTCACCTTTCTTCCCTTATCTCTGTTCAAAACTCTGCTGCCAGGATCATCCACCTAGCCTGTCGCTCTGAACACGTGAAACATCTCCTCTCGTCTCTTCGCTGGCTCCCTCTTCCTGAGCGTATTCTGCACAAGCTCCTCGTTTTCACCTACGAAGCCCTTCACAGCCTCACTCCCCCTATCTCTCTGCCCTGATCTCCCTCCGAACCCCTACTCGAGCACTCCGCTCCTCCTCCATTCCCACCCTCCCACGCCTCCCTTGTTCTGCCAACTGCCTTCGTTCCTTCTCCCTCGCTGCCCCGAACGCCTGGAACTCCCTCCCTGGCCTTGCCCGCACCCTCCACGCCCTCAAGTCCCTTCTCAAAACCCACCTCTTCTGCTCCGCCCTTCCGAACTCTTGCTAATCATCCCCACCCAGGATTATTCCCCACCTGTTACCTGCAAACTCCCAATTTACTGTAACCAAGCCAAGAACGTGTACCTGAGTTCTCGTACCCTCATGAATGTCGCATCCCTGGTCTCTCCCTCTGTTTTCCCCTTCCCTGTCTCCCCTCCCCTGTCTTTAGATTGTAAGCTCTCGAGCAGGGACCATGTCTATCTTGTTCTTTGTAAGCGCCAGGTACTTCGCAGACACTATATAAATGCTTATAATAATAATAATAATAATAATAATAATATAATATCTCCGTATTTTACAGTAGGGAGAAGACCCAAGTGAGGAAAAGTAATGTATAAACCAAATGAGTAGAGGATAAAAGTAAAATCTCTTCTTCAAGCAGAACATATACTGATATTTTAGTAGAGAACTATACATAACAGCCGACCTAATTTTTGAAGTAGCAGGTACAATTGTGATTTACCACATTTATAAAGCAATTTTGTAATAGATAGAATTAATTTAAGCTAGTAGAATATCTGCTCTTAGCACACAGAAAATGTATCCTTTGTGAAATAGCCTTTTCTATGAGACACCCCATTTTACATAACATGAATTGTTTAGAAAAACAAATAATTAAATGAACTTCTATATTTCTTTAGGTGATCCCTGTTCAGCAGAGGTTAAAAGTTCCTTCTCCATCAGTAATAAGAGCATCTCCTTTCCCTACTGAATATCTGGTGGAAATTAACAAAGTGCTGCTGGCCATGGCTGATGTTGAGCTGTTGCTGAATGCACCAGAGTTAAATACTGGTCTCTATGAGGACTTTTCTACTCAGGAAGACTCACTAAAGGTATCTAAGCATTATATTGGTGAAAGGAGAAAAATAAAAAATGGAAAAACAGCAACAATAGAAAGTGTTTTTGATCTCTTAGAATAACTTAACCTGTCTCCCCCACTGGAACCTGCAGCAATATTGTATATTTGTAGCTGTTTTGGAAAACTTAAATCTGTAATTTTTGTTCCCAGTGAAATTTTTATTACTCTTTATCTAAAAAAAATGACTATATCTGCTTAAACTAGCACACATATCCCTGTAGTAAATGTGACGGTGACTTAAGTGGAAAATTATCAGGACTGCATATATACGTTCTTTGGTGCTTAATGTAGTAGAGTTGTGATGCACTTAAATTTAATTACGACAACAATCAGTTCCCTAGTAAAAGAAAAAACTTAAGAATGCTCAAGTTTAATATAAGTAGCCTGAGCTGTAGTCAACATAGGCTTTCATCCTTGCTGGTGCTATGGCACTCTGGGGGGTGAGGGCTTGTGTGGTGAGGAGAGGGTCATCCTAGGGCAGAATGACCATAATGTGCAGGTGCAGGCCACTGTTTTCCTATAGCCAGCAAGCATATGTTGTGGCCAGCACACGCACATTGTCGTCCTGCCCAAGAAGATGGCTAAAGGGCCAGCAAGGACCTAAAGCTACCTGCCTTGTGCAGTTATAGCCAGCTTTTAATGAGATGGCCATGGGTCAGCTCATCCTCCAGCTTGTGAATGGTAGTCCTTGATCAATTTTGAGGGTTAGCCATCTAAATGTTTAGGAAGGGGGCCACTCATATGTTCAGTTCTCCCTCGTTGCTTGCTTTGCTGTATATTCTACTCTTTCTACTGGCCTTCCCTACCAAAGATGATGTATTCTGGCTTTTCCTGTTGTTCGACTTCTTTTATATACACCTTGATGCAGGGTTGCCGACCACAAGTGTTAAAAGATCATGTGGTCAGGTACCAAAAGTCATATAAGATTTAAAATATAACTTAGGTTTTCTTTTATGTGTTTTCTAGTTTCTAAGCCCTTAGGGTGCATGACAGCTAATTTTTAGTCCTCTTCTATAATACTTGGAGGACTAGAAAAAATTGCTTTGACACACTGAGACAGTGTTTTCAGACGTGATGCAGGGGAGGAGCCCCCACGCCTCGTCCCATTCCAGGGTGTGGCTGATTCCATGGGGTTGTGCGATGTGTCAAGCCGAACAAACGTGATGGGGCCCGAACACCAGCATAGGACGTGGGGGATTCCTCCCGGTCCGTGGCAGCGTAACAAACGTAACAGCATCCCCATGCTGTGGTGAATCCATCCCCAAGCCATGCCCCCACACTGGCATGCAGTCATGGCAGGTCGAGGGCAAATGAAGCCTGGCCATAGGACGGTAGGGAGAGCTGGCTGCAAACAGCCGAAATCAGAGACTGCCCGAGTCTAAGGGCTGCTGATCGTTACCTAGTGAAGCACAAAGATGCAAGCTTCAAGAGCAAAGGATCGTTCATTTGAAAGCCCGGAATATAGCAAGCAAAGCAGATAACCAGTGTCCCAGTGGGAAGAATCATTAAGCACATCGTTGCTCCCAATAAACCTGACCATGGAGAGTAGAAACGTTACTAAAAGGCACAGGGGGATAGGGATGCAAACCCGTCCAAATGTCCATGAGGACTCAGGAACTGGGCTGGGGATTCACGTCTCAACCAGTCCATGGTGATAGAGGGGCCACCAGTGTCATGAGGAACTGCAGTAGGAGACCTGATTGAGTCCCATCTGGCCCATCATCATGGAGAGCGCTGCCACCAAGGGCCACCAGCTGTCAGATTCAGGGAGACTGTGGATGGGGGGAGTGGGTGTTGGCAGTCCCACATGCTCCACATAAGAGGTCCACTGGAAGTCCCCTCTGATAGCCCTGCTCCCCCATATGGTATGTGACCAGGTACTACAGCTCGAAAGGATCCCCAAAGGCCAGGCGGACCTGCACGTCAGGCCCCGATGATGGCCTGGGCGAGGGCGAGCCCCTCCATCACAAGGCAATGGCGAAAGTCAGGCAGCCCACAGATGTCCCGTAATGCAAGGGTTTTCGCCAGACCCACAGAGTACCAGCACCATAAGTGGGGGTGTAGAAGCATCGAGGAAGGGCTGGAGCCCGAGCTCCTGGGCCTGGACCCAGCACTCTGGCCAGCTTATGGAATGACCAAGTGACAGGAACTTGGAGCTCAAGAGGTCATACCCAGTCCTTGCGCTATCCGGAGAGCCCAGTAGCTGCTGTATTTCACTTCTGTGCCACAAGTCTGCCAGTGTTGGGATGGCCCTGGAAATGAAGACCATAGCCATGAGCAGCCATGACTGGATCTCTCCAAGAAGGAAGGAAAGAATGAGACCAGGTGCACTGGTGGGAAGTGGAGCTGGACATAGGTGCCCAGTACTCTCACAGGTCAGAAGATAAGGGAGGCATGCAGACACCAAAGGCAGTTGCAGGGAATGAGTAGGAGTAGAAGGAGTGGGAGCTGTTCAAGGAATGCTGGAGCAATGAAGGGGATGGAGGTGCATATGGGCCAATGTAACACATTGAATTGCATTGCTACTGGAAAGGTTGCTGCAGGCCCACAACCCCACACGCTGATTACAGAGTCAATGATGGTTAGGGCATGGGCTAGGGGTGTGGCGTTAACCATGAGGTCACCAAGGAGCGCCTCTATAGAACGGGATCTGACATAGGCTCTGTGGCCTTAGTTTGCCTCAGAGCAGTACGGTATACAAGACCCTTGTGGTCGAGTTAGCCTTTCTGCTCCCTCTTGCTGTGAACTGTACCATGGATGCAGGGGAGGTAGCCTCTTGGAGGCGTCTACTTCACTGCATCGCGGAGTGGTTCAGGCAGCATGAGCTGCTCATGATAGCTGGTGTCAAGCTCTACGAGTGATCATGCGCGAACCTCTTGTCCCTGCTTGAGCAACAGGCAACGTTCTTCAGGAGCTCATTCAGGGGCAGGCAGGCCTCCTGGTCCTGTCCCAACTCCGCTCTATGAGGCGGCTCTTCTCTGTGCGGCACCGGCACAATGGTCAGCTACGTCAGATCGCCTGGATCCTGCAGTGGCGCATTGCTGCAGCCACCACTGGGATCTACCTGGCCATGCCCATCAATCGCCACCACTCGATCGTTCCCCGAACTGCTCAATGGTGGTCTAGGGTGTTCAATGAGTGGAATGACGAAGCATGGCGAGTGAACTTCAGATTGAATAGTGTTCTATTCACAAGGATTGTGCACCGCCTCTCCCCATTGCTTGAGCGACGTCACACCTATATGCAGGCGCCCATCCCTGTGGAACAGCATTGCGACATCGCAATATGGTCCTTGGCAACCCCGGACTCGTGCAGGTCCCTTTCACACCAATTTGGAGTGGGGATCAGCACAGGATCTCAGTGTGTGTACCATCAGTCGCCCCAATGCAGTTTGGGAAGCCTGCGGGCAAACCGCACCATACTGCTCTGTGCCCCTCCAACGATGAAGGGGGTGGGGCACAGTGGCCTGACCAGGTGATCCAGCTCGTGAACTAGTGCCGGGTCATGGCTGGGTTCACAGCAAAAGGGAGCAGTAAGGCTAACTCGACCACAAGGTATACAAGGTCCTTGTGGTCAAGTTAGCCTTACTGCTCCCTCTTGTTGTGAACCCAGCCATGACCCGGTGCTGCTTCACGAGCTGGATCACCTGGTCAGGGAGGACTGACTCAACGGCCTCACAGAAGTCAAGGATGACTGATTGCCATAGGTATCACTCCCTACAGCTCCACTGGTATCTTCACCGGGCACTCCAGACGCAGCCATGATGCATGGATCCTTGCCATCTCCACTCTGTTTGCCCGCATGTACATGCGGGAGTTTGGGGATCCCACCATGACTCACATTGAGGGCGTGGCGATGCCCTTAGTCATCGGGGACCTCTCCTTCCTGCTCCTCTGATGGTTAATGAAGGTCTTCCCAGTGGCCCGAACCCCTGAACAGGTGCATTATAATAACCGTTCATGTGCGGCCCGCACGGTTGTGGAGAGATTGTTCGTAGCTCTCAAGCAACTCTGGAGATGCCTGGCCACACGCCTCGACTTCAAGGTAGAGACAGTTGCTCTCATGATTGGGGCCAGCTGCATGCTGCATAATATATGCAAGACATGTGGGGCTGCGTTTGACAACCTGGTGCCTTGTCATGCCCGTGGACCAGTGCCCCTCTACAGACAGGAGGACAACCCACAAGAGTACCGTTCCATAAAGAGGATATGGGCAGCACTGAGCCGATGTGTCATGCTTGGACCACGGTCTGGTGTAGGTTAGGAGCACCACACATTGATAGTTTCCAATTCCTCCCCTGCACCACCTGTCCTATTAGCACCCCTATGGGCTCTGTTCTTGCACTCAGACCCTCACCATCCTATTCCTATCCTTGTCCTCCGATTGGTATAAAAACCGTTCCAGTTACTGACACGCCCCTCAGTACATTCATTGCATGCCAGTAACCAATCACCTTATGCTCGCTGTCTCTGCAGCCCGAACAGCATACAATAACAGTACCCATGAACTAGATGAACGCAGTAGGGCATCCATCATGGACCAAAAACCAGGACCGTGGACAGGAGCATTGTTGGGGGTGGGGTGGGTGGTGGGGGTCAGGCAGGCAGAGGGTGGGGGATCCAAGGGTTGACAGGTGACTGCTGAGAGTCAACTGTCTTCCATGGGCCCAGGATTGGTGCATGCAGACCAATGCGTTACTTATCATGCTAAAGGCCCTCATCCAGTGATTACCCTAATGAGCAGAATGATGCAGGTAAAATCTTGATTGCGAGGTATAGCTTATCGCTTGCCCTTTCCTCTGTCCCTCTTGGATTTCTTTGGGCGCCCTCTCTTGCAGCTTGGTGCTGGGGGAGAGGTTGATGACTCATGAGCCTCCAAATCATGTGATACAAACAGGTTCATCCAGCTGCCTTCCATCTACAGCCACTGTCAAGGGCGGTGCCTGCCGGCTGGTTTCCTGCTGGCAGGTGGAGGTATGGCTGTCTCCGGTCCCTCCGGGCTCTGGATGGTGCTGGCTTCTGGTGGGTGGGAGGAAGGTTCAGATGGGGTACATGTAGGTGGGGCATGAGGTGGTGTAGGTCGCGGCAATGCTAGACCAGCTGTGGTGATCGAGGCGCCAGCAGCTCCGGCGTGGATGAGGAGGGACTTTCCGAGGTTCAGTGATTCATTCACCCGCTGTAAGTGTTGCTGCTGCATCCTCTGGAGTGACTGCTGGAGGGTATTGATCTGCTGGAGGTGTTCGTTCCAGTCCTCCCTCTCCAACCGCTGGTCCTTCCTCATTTCTGAAAGGAAGTTTCTTTGGTGAACAGCCAGCTGCTTCATTGACCTATCCTGCCCCACCTCCATATGCTGGATGGCATCCCTAATCTCTTACCCCTGTCTTGTCCCCATCCGAAGGAGATCCTCCATCAGGTCTTCACAGCACCAGCGAGCCCTGGCGCGGTGCTGCCTCATCCTCTCAGCTCCAGGTACAGGCCCCATCGGGACATCCTTGGCATGGGTTGGATGCTCTGTGAGGGAGGGGTAGTGGACAGGTGATGATTCAGTGCTCTCATTACTGGAAGCGACAATACCTGTTCATTGTGACTGGTGGTTGGTTGGGATAGAGGGTGGAGGTTACCAGGTGCTGGGGGAGGCAGAGTAAACGGCACTTGAGGGGTGTGTGACATTGGGGAGCTGGGGTTGTGTGGAGGGTATACCTATACGGGTCCACCCATCGCCCCCCTCCACAACTATGGCCCATCATTTGATGGCCCTCAGTGTAACCATATCTACCTTCAGCGGCTGGTGGTGCATCCCTTCCACCTTGCTCACCTATCCAGGCTTCCTGGCTCCCAGCATATGGGGGCAAATGGGTTTAGGTTGGTGTGACATGGGTTGGGACATAGCCCTCCATCATGGGCACGTTTATGTGAGCACATCACCTCATAACCCTTCCACTACTGCCCCCCCCCTCGATTCCCTCTGTTTGCCCTTCGCCTACCATCGTTGGGACACGCCATAGCATCCGCGGGTGGTCCAGCAGCACAAATGTCATCCACATCAGAGGGCTCCGCATACTCCCTGGCACCTGAGGGCATACAACAGGTTGGTTGGGCATTGGTTCCCATGTGCTTGCCCCTTTGTTCCTCCATTTCCTGTCACCCCCCGCCTTTCCTGGCATGTGCCTGATTGACACATCACACTCCTCCTCCCCCCCCCCAGCCCAATCCTATAAACCAGCTCATTGAATTTTTACCCTCAGACCTAGAGCAGGTGTCTGCAGTCCACATTGGCTCCTTGGCGGCTACAGTTGTGCTGCCTGTCAGCGCCTGGGGCATGTCTGATTCCGAGGCCTCCGAGTCGGTATCTGATGGTGGAGGGGCGGCGCGCTAGGGTCAGGTGGTCACAATCCCTGATGGTCCGTGCTTCTCATCATCGGGATGCTGGGCCACTGGATGTGGCTGCTCGGGCTCTGGAGGTGGGGGCTGGTCAGCCTTGGCACGACCCTCGGATGCGACAGTGCCCACGATTGAGCCCCTCACACACAGGAACCTATCTAGGAGGTCGTGGTAGGGGGTTGTGTGTGCTCTGTGCCCGGACTTACTGTTACCCACAATCACCTTGAGCTCTTTTGCTTTGCTTTGGCAATTATTTCCCTGTTCTCGGGAACCCCGCTTGTGTCATTCTACATGTTATGGTCTCGAACACCGGAGCATTCTGGTGGCACATGACCAGATCTCGCTGGGTCTGCTGGTCCCCCCATAATCGGATGAAGGGCAGCATCTCTTGGCGGCCCCAGGTGTCTCCCTGTGTACAAGGACGGTCGACTGCATCCCAGGTTGGGTTGGTGGGGTGTCCTGGCCAGATACAGCTCTATTTCCCTATTGGGGACGAGGGCATAGGTTTGCATCAACCACCTCGACATCGGTCAAGCCAGTCCCCTTCCCCCCTTTACCATACAGCGCTCCCGTGTATTTAGCCACTAACTCTGCCTCACCTGAATGGCCATGGGCTGTTGCCATGGAACTGGGCTGGTCGACTGCGCCTGGGACTTCTCTCGTGCCACCTCTTCCATCATTGTGCAGCCGGCATCGTCTTAGTGTGAGCCAGCCCTTTAAATCTCCCTGGTGAAAGCCTGATGCTGCTTCATTGCCTGGCAATGATGTTCAACGTGTTCTACCCCCTTCTGGGTAGGACTATCTTTTGGCAAACTGACATGACACCGCACCTGGCCAGGCTTTCACACATCATTGGTAGCTGCAACCACGGAACTTCTCCTGCCATTTCTTGCCCTCCGGGAGCATGGTATGGGATACCCCGGTTCGTGGGAGCGTGACTGCCTACCCGGGGACAAATAACGCATGTGACATGAGAATTACCACAGGGTGGGGGGAATGTGTGGCAGCGTCAAGTCTGAAAACACCCTGAGATTCTTGCTATTTCATAACTGTAAGCTTTAAGAAAGCACTTAAAATTTCAAGGTTCTTAATAAAATCACAATGATGAGAAAACCCAGCTGGTGTTTCTTTGCAAAGCTTGTAGTAGGGACCTGCCTTTTATTAATGATTGTACAGTTCCGTGTATGTTGCTGGAGCTATATTAATAATACTGTATTAATAATACTGAAAAATTTGCTTGGAGCTGAGAAGGAGGAGCTAACATGAGACCTGCCAAAGCAGCCAAATATGCTAAAGCACTTAACTGAGCAACACAGTTGTATTGTTCATCAAACTTTCGTAAAAGTTTTCTGAAGCATGTGTGATTGGGACATCATGACTTCTCAAAGGGAGCAGGTTCCTTTGTTCTGCTTTAAAATATTGGTGTTGGCAACATTTAATAGTAATAATATCAATAAGCTCTTATCCTTTGCTTTCTGCGTTACATCGCCTGTGGGAGAGTGCCATTGTTTAAAATTAATGTGGTATGTTAGTGGCAGTGTAGGTGACAGTATTGCTGCATTTTTCACTTTTATACTCTTGCAATATTAAAATCATAACTTTAAAAACTACGACATATAAATGCGTTTTAAATTCATGAGAATGCTAAAACTTAAAACTGATAAAGTAAATCTATTTCACCTATGTGCTATCAGAACATATAGAAGGCTCGGAATTGTGTGTGGTGTTGCATCATCTCTGCACAATAGTAGAATTTCTCTCTCTCAAATGAGTATCTTCCCATGACTTTAGTGCTGTTTTTGGTACATCAGAGATTCTGTGAGAAGCAACTTAAATGATCTATTTTCTCATAGGGTTTTGAATTAGTCTTGAATGAAGAAAGGGAGCACACATGTTTTCAGTGTATCTCAGGGGCAGTCTTTGCTCAAAAGAATGGGGAAAGTGAAGCTTATGGTATTGCTAATTGGATAATACTGCCTGTTCCTTCCGCTTCAAACAGATTTGATGTAAATGCATTTGTTGTCCTTTTTAGATGGGCATGGGAAGGACAAATCATTAAAAAGGTGCAACTGCAAATTGCTTTTCCTTGAGTTGTTGATTACAGTTGACTCTATTTACTGTTGGTCACTTTTCACCATGATAACCAGAAGCTTCCATTTCTTCTTCTTCTTGTGGTAGTATTTAAAATAAATTTGGGAGAGGTTGCTGATTCTTTGTTTTGCTAATGAGTTGATGTCATCACTGTACTTGTAGAACATAAAAGACACATTGGACAAACTCGGGGACCAGATTGCAATCATTCATGAGAAACAGCCGGATGTTATATTGGAAGCCTCTGGACCTGAGGCTATTCAGATAGGGGATGCACTAACTCAGCTGAATGCAGAATGGGACAGAATTAATCGAATGTACAGTGATCAGAAGTGGTAAGTTGGGCTTTTCAGTTTTGCCTGGATATATTTTTTTGCAAGCAAGTGGTAAATTTGTGTTTTTATCCTACCCATTCTACTGAAGTATACAATCAAGGTGACCATTTTAGTAATAAAAATATCAGTTAATCTGCATGTTATCCCATTTCAATTCTGAAAAGAAAAAGTTCAGCAATATTAAATATGGGAATAAGTTATCAGATGGATTGTACTTGGTTTTGTATTGCAAAAATATTCACCCTAGTACAGATACCACCCTAAAAATGTGTTGAACTCCCTACCATAAGTTTTGATGTCCAATCTTTTATTTTTTTGGGGGTAAAATATCATGCTCACTTCTGGCATTATACACTTGATAAACAACATCAAAGGGTGAAAGCAGAGATGCACCATAACTCCGCTTTAACACAGCTTTAGCATTTCTTATGCATGTTGCAAGCCTGTATTGGTTTCTGACGCAGCTCTGCAACATGCGTAAGAAATTTTAAAGCGGTGTTAAAGCAGAGTGAAGGAGCATGTCTGTTTTCACCCAAAGTCTTTGTCGTTACAAATGGTTTTACACCTAATACTTCATGTTGAAGAAGAAACTTCTCTTTTCAGCTGAGATACAATTAAAGGAAATGAAGTAAATGTCAGATGAGATTTCTTTTTGTTTACCATGAAAATGATTTGATTCTGTGTGATATGGCATTTAAAAACTTTAAACTCTTTTGGTTGCTTAACTATTTTGGGATGTTTTTCAAAAGCACGAGGAGGATTAAATGTCTAAAGCTGATGGGAGTTAGATACTCTATCTGTTCAAGGGACTTACTAAACGGTTATTAAACATTGAAGAGTCCTAATTCTGCCAATGCTTGGAAGATTATTTCCCTAATTGCTTGCAGCAATTGAATATAAGAAAACATTGCTAGGACTTGCACTGGGCTCAATCCCAAACACTGCGCAAACCCCATGCACACATCTCTTGTGCAACCCCTGCACGCATCTCGCATGCACCTGTGCAGATAGGACTAGGGCCCACGTGCAAATCATGTGCGCAGAGGTTTGGGATGGAGCCCACTGCCATCAACCTAGCTAGTGAGAGCTGATGCAGAGATCTTTGTGTGGTGGTCTACTTTCTTAAAACTTGCCTTAATTTCTGTAAAATTGTTCAGATTAATTACCTGATAAAATTTCTTATTTGCATTTGTTCTGTAATGATAGAAGTTTGATATCACGAACATCTTGTAAAGAAGTCTTTTAAATGCTTTTTTGTTCTTAGTTAATATGCTTTTGCTGTATGAATGACTTTTTTGTGGGTGAGTGGGCTTGTGGTGGTGGTAGAATATAGACCAATAGGCTATACTAATTGTGTGTGTGTTTTCTTACCATATTACCTTCCTAAGGATAATGCTGGATTTTTAAAAGCTTTCTTTTATTCTGTTTCTTTGCATATGTATGTGGCTGACTCTAAAGCCTTTGAGTGCAGTCCCTACTCCATCAAATTTGAAGGCTAAATTCCCATTGATTTCAGTGGAGTCAGGGTTGTGCCCTTTACCTCTCTTGTCCTTCTTGTAATTGTCAGTAACATTTCTTTTTCTTAATAATTATGCAGTCAAGGCTGACCAAAAGCTGGTCTCCCTGTTCAGAAAGATAAATGTATCAAAGAACAAGATCTATTAAATCTTTATGATTAACTTGCAAAATGCAACAGATTGACTTTCTAGATGGTTCATTTAATGTAAATTAATTCTTAAACTTTATGAATTTTTAAGCTTTAGATCTTAATTAAAACATTATTCAATAAGCTTTTTTTACACAACAGTGGTCAGCAAACCTGGAATTTAAAATACTTCGTGGTGGTATAGAGATTATTGTAAAGCCATACAATTTGCAGTATAGCAAGTGCAAACTCAGAACAGGCAAATGTGTATGTTTAAACCTGTACTTCTATACGGAGAATAGATAAGCATTAAGTGCTTTCTTTGGTAAAAACAATTTGTGTAAAACTCTATGCAAGTTTATGTACATTTCCAGCACGTGTGCAAGTTATGAATGGACATAGGTTGTTTTTTTCTGGTGACTGAAGATGAAAACCAAAACTGATTATGTAGTAGGAGGAAGTTTTATTTTCATGTTAAGAGGTTGGCATCTTAACACCTTACACAAAAAGCAAATGATTAAGACTTTCCACTTACATTTATAGGGCAAAGAGGGTATTTTAAATAAAACTTTTATTGAAATACCATTTAAAATCTTTAATAACTAAGTGTAATATTGGATAAGTCTTTACACAATCAATATTTTCCCTGTCTTAGGACAGTCCTACTCCAAGTGAAGTCCAGTGGTTATACTTGCTGTGAGATGAATAGACAGGATTGGTTTCCCTCTTTAAAATTCCTGGCAGCAAAAATCATGAGTGTGTCGGCAATTAATCATATTTCATTTTACTCACCCTCTGATGTGTGAACTGTATTTTTTTGAAATAAAGTTAACTTGAATGCAGCTAATCAATCTTTATTTTCCAAGCTGTAGAAAATAAAGTTGCCTTAGTGATTCAGTTAGATGGTAGCGTAGGTCTGAAGACTGGCTTTTGTTGTCAGCGTAGTATTAACGTTTCTTTCTTAAGAGAGCATTAATAGTAATATATCAAGCCTTTCTTCTTTGCAGGACAGTTTGCTACAAATGGGCTACTTTGCATGTGAAATGTAAATAGGAGGTGATTTCTCACTTCTAAAAATTAGTGAGAAGTTTTGAACTTCCCTTCTTGTTCCCAAATAGTTGCTTCGATAAGTCAGTTGAAGAGTGGAGACAATTCCATTGCGATCTCAATGATCTCACTCAGTGGGTAACAGAAGCGGAAGGCTTGCTGGCTGATGCCCACGCTCCAGATGGTAGCCTGAATTTCAAGATAGCTGGGATGCATCAACAGGTATGTGGTAGTCAATCAGAGCAGAAACCCTGGCAAAATGTTAGCCTGGATTTCAGCTAAGTTTTGCTCTGCCTCTGCATAAAATGTGTTCTTGGTATTGGTTGTGGTTCTCTTCATTTCATGCTAAAAAACATACATGTGGCAAATAGCTTTCTTGATTATCACTCCAAAAGGACTTTTTTTTTAGACAATTAAAATGTACAAGTTGGAATCGGAAGTTGGTTGGATAGGATTGTAGTTTGAAAGAATTTTACGAACAAAACATAAGTCCTAACTTTTATTTTACACCCCACGCCACCCCAATATCTGTCCACAGTTTCAGGTGGGTACATTTTAACACTTATTAAATATATATGAATACTAATATATATGCCCTTGAATGGTATTTCAGTTGTGCTGTTGGAGCAGCTTTTTATTATTTCTTTTGGAGGGGGGGTGTTACGATCCTGAGTGTAAAACGTTGAGACCGGTGAAAACCATAATCTTAGTTGGTTTAGGTTTGTCTTAAAATTCAAATTTCCTAGTTTCTCTCCCTAGAAAGATTGCATTCTCATTATGCACGCAGATCAATTTAACTAGAAATTGATTTATTTATTTTTTTAAAAAAGAACCCAAAGGGCTTAAAACATGATGTAGCTTTTTGTAAACCTTTATATTTGAGGCATAGGTGTTTATATTTTAGTTAGAAAAAAATGTTATTTACACATGAGACATTTCTGATTCAGCAAATATTGTTTATATTTTATTCTTGTCTTTTGGTGTTCTTGGTTTTTAGGGACATTTCCTTTCTCTTTCTTGAATCATCCTCCACCCTGTTCTATTTATAGAGAGATGTATGTTAACAGTGTATGCTTTTTCTGGTGGTTAGAGATATTTGAAGGTTTGTTTGAGCCTGACTTTTTCTGACTTCCCTCCGTTTCCAGGATTTTCTGCAATGCTTGCAGATCAAGGCAGCGCATTGCCCTAATTATCATAACTAAAGGGCTACGAGGTCACAAGAATGGTCAGGATATAGATTTGAAGAACTATTTATGAAAAGCTGCAGAATCTGTTGACACAGGGTGAAAACAGACATGACGCTAACCACCCTTTAACCACCCTTGGTGGTTATTTATGCATGTTGCGGGGCTGTATTGGTGCCCTATGCAGCCCTGCAACATGCATAAATAACCACCAAGGGTGGTTAAAGGGTGGTTAGCGTCATGTCTGTTTTCACCCAATGTGTTAAAATATATGTAGCATTTTAAAAAAAATCAGGCATAAATATGCATAGCTTACTAAATTAATACTAAATGCTTAGAAGGCTGCTTATGTTCAACTATATTCAACAGCCTAGTCTCCATCATTATCTTTTGTATATTCTATAGTTATCTTTTGTATATTCTATAGGCATACTATTTTACCTTGTTTAATTTAGATGGTTTAGAGAGGGTTTGGTTTTTTTTTTGTAAGGTGCTACATGCATATATACCTCATTCTTAATGTTGCAAACTACAGATCAGAGTCAGTTTAGGTCAGTAATAAAATTCTGCATGGTTTTTATACTTGTGACAGGAACTTGAAGAAGGAGTCAGCAGCCATCAGACTAGCTTTTCAGCACTGAACAGAACTGGGGAAGGAATCATACAGAAACTCTCTACTACAGATGGAAGCTTCCTGCAAGAGAAACTAGCAGGGTTAAATAAACGCTGGAAAGTAATCACTGCTGAGGTTATGGATAGACAACAGAGGTAATAAATTAATCAACAATTTGGGTGTCTGAACAAATGTGATGGGGGAAGCTTGGTTAGAAGATTCCAGAGACGATATAGGGTTCTATTGCACATGATGATCATTAGGTTGAATTTTGCTGACATTCAGACTTTGACTCTGAAAAGCTTCCTAGAAATACATTCTCATGAGAGCATCAGCAATTGACTACTCAAATTGCCATCTTTCCAGTGTTTTTCTATTAAAAATGGTTCACTTAGTTTACTTGGAAGGACCCCCGTTTCCCTCAGTTAAAATTCCTGTGGGTGAAACTGAATTATAAGTACAATCATGCTACTTTGTAATTTGCATTAACCTGAACTGATTGCCTGAAACTTTTTTCTCATAAAAGTCAAAAACAAAATAAGCAGGCACAAAAAAGTATATGCTGTGTTCTCTTTGCAAAGGTTGAAGCCATTATACCTATTTATTTTCTCCAGGTGTGCATTTTTAAAATTAAATTAAAATCCGTTTGGTGCTAAATCTATTGGAAAGCTAGTAATTTTAGAAGATTCTGATAAAAATTTATATATTTATGATTTTTTTGTTGCTGCTACATATAAAACTTCAAATTTTACGTGACAAATTCCTGTTTGTTTTTAAGTGCTATACTGAAATTCTGCAATCTACTCTGTTGTGTGTTTGTAGTCAACTACTAATATTTACAATAGTTGCGAATTATTTAGTGGCTTACAAAAATTATACTCCTGGGATTGATGATACTTGGCTTGGGATAGCTCAAGTCTATGCAGTATTTTGCTTATTAGTACACATTATTTTAAAATCTGTTTGGAGACCAGGGTTGATGAGATTATAAAATCACCATCTGAGTGTTTTGTACATTTGACTAGGTTGTATTGGGGGGGAGAAGAACCTTTTATGAGGAAATAGGTTTTGGATATGACTGAAACTAGTGAAAACCATAAAGCTGCATATCATGTTAGGGTAATGTAGGAATGGCACCAGAATTTCCCCCATATTTGAGATGGTGACACACTTGACCAGGTTTCATTTTAATGCAAAATTTTGAATAGTGCTTTGTTACAAATAAGCACATGTATTTTCTTCCCACTTTGCATCACACAGTCTCCCTCCTTTTGGTATATTGGTTTGCTTAATTTTGGGTCCATTTCCCACTTTTAGACTGAAAGGAGAGAATCAGCAATTTATGGATTATGGAAAGAAGCTGGATGAATTGAGTTGCTGGGTGGAAAATGTAGAGAATGCCTTGGAAATGAGACCTACAGTCAGCCATGAAGAGAACCTGCGAGAATTAAAGGTAAGCTAGATTAAATAATTGTGTACACATGTCTGAGTATATACAAATATCTCCCATAGCTCTATATTTAATAACATTCAAATATAGAACATTAGTTCAAAACTAGGAAGACCATGAGAAACATAATAATGCATAAAGCTTAAATGACATGGGGTTAGCTGTCAAAGCATTGGGCCTCTTATAGTGAGGGCAATTAAGAACTATGTGTGAGGTGCAAAAGAGAATAATTGGTAGAGTATGCTAGCAGACTGAAAGCACAGTTAATGCTTAAAATGTTTTTGATGGCTGACATAATGACTTTGGTTATTATCTTGCTTCAAAAAGCATTGCTGGCACTTTAGAAAAAGAATGTGCAAGACTTTAATGAAATATGGTAATGAAGGGTCTCCCAAAGCATCAGGTCTCCCAGAACAGCCAAAGAAATTGCTGTCAAAACCCTAATGAAAGCATAAAGCTGTAGTTTTTTTAGGTCGGACTCTGTATTAAGGCAGGGGTGCGTGGTTGCCATATTGGTCCCAAATGTGAGACAGAGATGGCAACAATGTAGTTCAAATAATAACTTTTATTGAACCAACTTCGGTGGGATAAGTCATAAAGACCTTTCTTGGGCTTTTAAAAAGTCAACTATGTCAACTATAGTTTTAATTTTTACATGCCCAAGGAAGGACCCTTTGTGGCAAGGAAGCTTGCACACTCTCGCTAAGAGAAGCCAGTTCAATAAAAGATATCTGAACTACTTTGTCTCCATCTCTTACATTTGAAAACAATGGGGCAACCAGCCCCACCCAACCTAAATAGGTGCATATGTGACCCACTTCAAAATTACCATGGCTTTATGCAGCGACTTTTTCTTACCCTAGTGCCTGCAAAAAATTTATTATGCTTGGCTTGGTCTCAACAGGTTAAAGCTGTTCTGCCTAGTCGTGTAATTCAATCTAAATCTTAATACTGACCTCATGGCACATCAGTTTTTTCTTTCAAGGATTTAAGAAGTCAGTTTTTTTTAACAGTGCTGAGGTTACTGTTAAGTATTTTATTTATTTATTTATATTTATTGGCCACCCCCTCATGCCTATGGTATCTCGGGGCGGCTCACAACAGTTAAAACAACAATAAAAAACATAAAAACATATGTATAATTAAACATAAATAATTAGACGTTCCCCTCCCATCCTCCCCTCCGAAGGCCTGGGTGAACCTTGCAGGCTCGGCGAAAAGCCATCAGACCCGGGGCCAGGTGAGCTTCCTCCGGGAGGGAGTTCCAAAGCCATGACCTGGCCACCGAGAACACCCTCTCCATCGTGGCCCTTCGTTTAACACGGGGGACCTCCAGGAAGGCGCCCCTGGCAGACTGCAGGTGCTGCCCTGGGGTGCGGAAGGCAAGGTGGTCCCCAAGGTATGAGGGGCCCAGACCGTATAGGGCTTTATAGACCAACACCAACACCTTGAATCTGACTCGGTATGCTATAGGCAGCCAGTGCAGAGTGCCGAGCACAGGTGTAATGTGCTCCCGTTGCCTCGTCCCTGTAAGGAGATGGGCTGCTGCATTCTGCACCAGCTGCAGCCTCTGAACCAGAACCAAGGGAAGCCCCATGTAGAGCGTGTTGCAGTAGTCTAGCCTCGAGGTGATGAAGGTGTGAATAAGAGTGGCCAGGTCGGGCCCGGAGATGTATGGGCGCAGCCTCCGCACCAGATACAGCTGATGAAGGCGGCATTAGCCACCACCTCCACCTGCCGATCCAGACGGAGGCCCGGATCCAAAACCACCCCCAGACTCCGAACGTGCTGGGCTATGGGAGGGCAGACTCTCTTCCCCCCACCCACCAGAGGGGTCGGCACCTCCCTCGCCCTACCCATCACCATAACCTCCGTCTTATCAGGATTGAGCTTCAGTCTGCTCTGCCACATCCAGTCTGCCACATCCTCCAAACATTGGGAAAACGAGACAGCAGGACCTGGGTCGGTTGAAAACGAGAGGTACAGCTGAGTATCATCAGCATATTGGTGACATCGCACCCCGAACCCCCTCATGATCTCCCCCAGGGGCTGCATATATACATTAAACAAAAGCGGACACAGAATTGAACCCTGCGGAATGCCGCAGGTCAGGGCCCGGGATGAGCGGAACCACCCAAGGAGAGTCCTGTCCAGACCCCCCCAGGTCTCACAGCTGTCTCAACAGCAGTCCGTGGTCCACGGTATCAAAAGCAGCCGAGAGATCTAACAGGATCAAGAATGTAGAACATCCTGTATCCATCTCCTGGCGGAGATCGTCCACCAAAGCCACCATTGCCGTCTCAGTACCATAGCCGGGGCGGAACCCAGATTGAAAAGGGTCAAGGAAACCGATACGGTCCAGATGCGCCTGGAGCTGCAGAGCCACGGCCCGTTCAATAACCTTCCCTAAAAAGGGTAGATTAGAGACAGGACGGTAACTGGCGAGTGCGTCCACATCCAGCGAAGGCTTCTTCAGCAGGGGGCGCACCACAGCCTCCTTGAGATTGGACGACAACCTCCCCTGCCAAAGGGACGTTAACCACCTTCACCAGAATGGACCCCAACGTCTCCCTGGAAGCTTTTACCAACCAGGACGGGCACGGATCTAGTTCACAACTTGTGGCTCGAACAGACCCCAAGACATCCACCGCATCGGCCGGCGTCACTTCCTGAAACTCCTCCCAGAAAGATCAACCAGAAGGTGCCTCCATAACCTCACGCTCCTCTCCTACTGCATTCAACCAGGTGTCAAAGTTACTCTGGATCTAAGCGATGTTGTCTGCAAAGTAGGTGGTAAACTCCTCACAGCGGGCCTGGGACAAGTCCCCATCCAGACGGAGGGAGGTCGCACTGACCAGCCCCCGCACCACCCGGAACAGCTCCGCTGGATGCAACTTTGCAGACGCTATGAAGGCAGCAAAGAATACCTTCTTTGCTGTCCTCACAGCCTCAACATAGGACCGCAAATGGGTCCTATGGAGAAGTCGGTCAGATTCACTCTAGTCGGCCAGCGTCACTCTAGTCTCCTGCCTACCCGCTTCATACACTGTAGCCCCTCAGTAAGCCAAGGGGCCCTGTGGCGATGAGACGGGGACAGGGGACGTCTCGGAGCGACCCTATCGATGGCCGCCCCCAGCAAGATGTTCCAATGCTGTACCAGCACATCGACAGAGTAGCCGTCAGGGTCCAGAGAGAACTCCCTCAGAGCCTCCCGGAACTGCTGCGGTTCCATCCGCCTCTGAGGGCGGACCAACATAACTGGTTCAATCCCCTTCTGGAGGGGGTGCGCTAGGAGGCTAGAAGTAGGGATAGGCATTGGGATTGAATTATAGATTCGGATCGGTTCTGGATTCGCATCTGTAATTTACAGATCAATTACTGATTTAGATCCTATTGAAGCTGATGGGAAACCTGGACCCCTGGAATGGTACTTATCGGCCTCAGACGCTTGATTGAAGCTCTGCTGACCTCCTGCTGCTGCTGTGAGGGGGCCCTCTCGGCAGGCGCTTTCACTGCAGTGCACTTTCGAGCTTCCTGCTTTAGCGCATGCATCTGCAAAATGTCCTTGGGAGCCATTTTGCGCATACGCAAAATTACCGCCACCCTTAACCAAGGTGGTAGTGACTAAAATGACATCACCACCATTTTAGCGAAGGGCAACGGCCTTTTTGCGCATGCGCAAAACAGCCTCGGCACTGGCTGGCAGCCATTTTGTACTTGTGTGCTCTGGAGCAGGGAGCTCGGCAGCACATGGCAATGAGGGAACCTTCAAGAGGCCCCCTCCCACAGAAGTGGCAGGCTGACAGAGTTTCAATCAAGCCATCTGAGCCCAGCAAGTAACACTCAAGGGCCCTGGGGTATGAGGGTGGGGAAAAACCTAGATCTGTAACAGGGGTTTTGCAAATGACAGGCCCCTGTTACGAACTGCTTCGGATTAATCCAGAATGGGCTGTTATGGATTAATCCGAAATGCCCATACCTACTGTTAAAACTTTGTTCTAGAGGGAGAATTTGATACTGTACCTTCCGGAGAGAGAAGTAAAAAGCATGTTATCTGTTGCAGTGTGGTATCTACGGTGCTGTCAGTTTCAATATGGTGCATGAGACTTTTCTTTTAACCTTTTTTATACTTGTAAGATTTTGTGTGATTAAGGTTACACCCAGTTCACCCTTATAGTAAGTATGGGTGCAGTCCTCTTGCTGATTACTCTTGTTCTCAGTGGTTAGTGCTGGCACAAGTCCTACTGAAGTGAATGAGGCTAGCAGTGGCCCTTAATAGCTAGTGTATTGTTGCATATTGTATTGTAGTACTTGTTTTTGTTCTGTAATTTTCCGTAGCACTTCAGACAATAGGCGAAAAGATACAAAGGGTCTAATCCTGCCAATAGTTAGTCATGCACAGCTCCACTAAAATAAAGGAGTAATTATTTGCAGAATCTAGCCTTAAACTAAGACAAAACTTACAAAAAGACAACAATTGATGGGGCGAGGGGTGACAAGTGGGTGGTGAGAGGGATGGTTCATGATGGAATCAGTCCACCACAAAAAATCTTTTCTTAAGATAAAATATTAGCTTCCCATAGAAACTCAGAGCAGCTTTTGGGCAGCAGGGAACTCCTCATGATATCAGGTGTGTCTGTGCAGGCCTCACTGCATGAAGAGAGGTTTTATTTAATGTTTGAAAACTAGTATGTACTATTTATTTATTTTTTCAATTTTTACCCCGCTTTTCCCAAATGGTGCAGGGCAGCTTACAAAACATAAAAACGCAAAAACAAAACAAAAAACCCCAACAGCATAAAAACCCCGGCCCCCTCACCTCTCCTCACCACCCCCGTCCTCCCCAAACTCTCCTCTCTACTTGCCAAATGCTTTTTAAAGAAAAAAGTCATGCACCGCCTCTGGAAAATGCTTAATATTGTGCTCAAATGAACCTCTGGGGAAAGGGAGTATAGCTTTAACGTAGTGACTACCTGCACTTTAGTGTATTGTAATTAGAATAAACTGGATATAGGTAATTAAAAAAATAATAATTATGTAGCGCTTGAGTGCCTTTCAGGAGTAGTGCATGAAAGTACGTACAGTTTTAGTGTCATTTTCTCAGATTGTTTGTAGGTAAGCACAGGTAAGAATGAAGGGTTTAGGTACTTATACAAGTTCTCAATTGTGGTTTAGTGGTGTTAACTCTCTCTAGTTCAGATGCTGGTATGCTTGTTTGCTTTTTTCCAGCAAAAATTCTCAATGTCAGTGCTTTTAGTGAGGAGAAGAGAACTGTTAAGTGTACTGTTAACATCTGACTGTAAGCTCTCTCCTGCCCCCTTTAGGGTTTAATAGAGGAGATGGAAGTACAAGGAGAAAAACTTAAATACTTGAACAGAAATGAACCTGAGGTGCTTTCGGATAAAAGCGTTGACTTTCAAGAAAGAGAGAGAATTTCTGACAGATTGAAAACTCTAAATACCAAGTGGAAGAAGGTATGTACTCTGACAACATTGATTTGTTCTAGCCAGCATGCATAACAGTTGAACCTAATAGAGAGAGATGTCCTCCTTTTCACGCTCTTGGAAGCTGCACATGTCTACACTGAAGGAAGCCTACATTCCATTTTGTAGAATCAAAATACTCAACTTTGCCCAACTGCTAAAATCACCTAAAGATTACTCTAGTAGCATACATTGTCTTATGGTTTAGATATTTCCTGTTCAATTGATTTTCCTTTAATAAGGTAGATTGAGAAAACTGTTCATTTGTTTGAAACAAGATGCAAAATTGTCAATTAGATTCTGAAAATGAGAACATTTAGAAAACTTAATGTCTGCAGTTATCAGCAAGCCTACTTAAGGAAAACCACCTTTAGTTGAATGGCCAACAGCATTGAGCCAGTTGTGATCCATAAAATCTGTTTAATTTAGTTGGAGAAAGTTAGTTAGCCTAATAAAGCAAGCCCAGGGGTGTGCTCTAGTATGCCGGTAGGATAAGTCAGACGAACAGCAGAGGTTGGAGTACTGTGAAGTTTTTTGTTTAATTGTCATTGGGTAGAAAATGAGGGAATGATAGAGCAGTTTTCCACCTTCCTCCCCCAAAGCATTTCATCATGTTGGTTATTTCAGAATCCAACATGTTAAATCCAACAAGAGTGATCCATTGAGTTTTTGTCACCAGTTCCACTGCATTTTCTAGCCCAGAGGTGACCAGATCTATGGTGCATCAATCCACTTGACCCAGACATCCCCTTCAAATGTGGAGCAGTTCGGGCCACCTTCTGTGAACTTGACCCATGCCCATCCTGGTTGGTTAAGGCCAGCCGGGAGATGTTGGGGCCGTTGCTGGCAGGAGTGGTCAGTGCCCCCCTTCAAGAGGGCAGAGTGCCGGGCTGCCTCAAGGAGGTGGTGGTGCGGCCTCTGCTCAAAAAAACATCACTTGACATTGACTCTCTCGCCAGTTATTGGCCAGTCTCTAACCTTCCCTTTTTAGGGAAGGTTATTGAGTGGATTGTGGCCCAGCAGCTGTGGTTGCATCTCGACCACACCGGCTATCTGAATCCTTCGCAGTCCGGTCTTGTCTGGGCTATGGCACTGAGACTCCACTTGTGGCTTTGATGATAATAATAATAATATTTAATAAGTGTATAGAAAAACCATCACACACAATAACATAGACAAAGACAAAACATACAGCCATAATAGCACAAAATTTAGGCTGAGAGGGTGTCCAGCAAAATGAATATAAACAACCGCAGAGATCAGGGGACATAATTTCCCAGGGCCGCCTCCTCCTCCTCCTCAATAGATATAAGGGCCTTCCTGGCCCTCCGCAAAGCAAGTGCCTTGAGGAGAAATCGAGCCACTCCCTTTGTCATAGTTTCATCTTGCCCCGACAAAAACCTTATCAATAACTGATGATCAGTTTTAAAGGACCCAGAATTTATAAGGGGAGAAACCCATTTGTCGCGGGGATTAGCATAAAATTCACAGTAAAAGAAAATATGTTCCAGGGTATCTACTGCCCGCAAGGAGCAGTCGCATAAACAGGGAGACGTCTGATTACCGTAAAAACGGCCTTCCATGACTCCTGAGGGAAAAACACTCATGCTCGCCATAGAAAAGCACCTCCGCACATGGGGGCTCATCTGAAACTGCAAATACGGAACCGGGGACAAGGAAAACTCGTATAGCTCTAAAACTGCGGCCAGTGAGCTTTTGCCTCTAAGAGAGGTAATCTCCTCTTGTGCGGTAATATCAGCCAACCTTTGGCTGAAAAGATTCCTAATACCGCTATAGCTCATGGAGTGCAAACTATCAAGAGAAAGGCCCATACCACAGAGCTTATTCCCCACCTGGGCTACTCATAAATTGTCCTCCGAACGGAACAGAGTTGCCAATGGGGCTGTAAGGGCAAAATGGAGCTTCAGCCAGTAACCTATGGCTATGCGCCACACCTGGGCCTCGATAGGGATCAGCCCACATTTCCTGCGAACTGCAGCACTGGGGGCATGATTTGGTAATGCAAGAAGAGATCTTAGGAACGTAGTCTGAATCCTTTCAAGAATCGTAAACCTCCCAGACGTTCAGAACTGGGCCCCCCAAAAAAAGTTGCCCCAAACACTTAGCCCTAAACACCTGGATAGCTGGGATTATTATTATTATTAACAAACATTTATATAGCGCCAGCAGTGTACCTGGCACTTTACAAAGTAATAAAATAGACATGGTCCCTGCCCCTAGGGCTTACAATCTGAGAGACAGGAGCTGGGGGAGAGACTTAGGAAGGGGAACAGAGGGAGAGACAAGGGGTCTAACATTCATGAAGATGCGAGGTCTCAAGTGCACGTACTTGGCTTGGTTACGATGAGAATGACAGCAGGCAGGTCCATGTTGCAAGGATAAGGGTAAACCGATCGTAGGTATAGGAATAGTGGCTCAGCAGGATAAAGAGTCAGACAGAGCAGAGCGAAAGAGGTGAGTTTTAAGGAGAGATTTGAAGGTATGAAGGGAGGGGGCAAGGCGGATGTGGACAGGGAGGGAGTTCCAGGCATGGGGGGCAGCAAGTGAGAAGGGACGAAGGCGCTTAGGGGAGCAGGGAAGGCGTGGAAGGGTGAGAGAAGGGACAGAGGAGGAGCGAAGTGCACGGGCTGGAGTATGGAGGGCGATAAGTGCAGAGAGGTAGGGGGGAGCAAGGTTGTGAAGAGCTTTATAGGTGAAGACTAGGAGCTTGTGCAGGATTCGTTCAGGAAGGGGAAGCCAGTGAAGCGAAGAGAGGAGGGGCTGCACATGGTCGAAGCGACTGGCGAGGTAGATGACCCTGGCAGCAGAGTTTTGGACAGAGATGAGGGGAGAAAGGTGAGACCGGGGAAGGCCAGTGAGAAGGAGGTTACAGTAATCGAGGCGAGAGATGACCAGAGCATGAACAAGAGTTTTGGCAGACGAGACAGAGAGAAAAGGGCGAATCTTAGCAATGTTATGGAGGGAGAAGCGACAGGATTTAGCAACAGAGTCAATGTAGGGTTTAAAAGAAAGGGGTGAGTCAAAGATGAAGCCTAGGCTACGGGCTTGGGGGACAGGCAGGATGGTGACTCCATCAATAGTTATTGACAGTGAGGAAGGAGAGGAAGGATGAGGGGGGAAGATAAGGAGTTCAGTTTTAGCCATGTTGAGTTTGAGTTGACGTTGAGACATCCAGGTAGAGATGTCAGAGAGACAGTTGATGAGACAAGCTTGAACAGAGGGAGAGAGAGAGGGAGTAGAGAGAGAGAGTTGGGATAACAAGGTATCCCCCTTTAGCTCTAAAAAACTGCAAATTGATTTCCCTGTTAGTTTAGCTTGCCTGATAGCTGCCTTAGCATTTACTGTCCATAACCCATTGGCCTGAAAAACCAGCCCTAGGTATCTATGGGAGGTAACCTGTTCCAGCTCATGGACCCCTATAAACCATTTGTATATCTTCCTCCTAGAGGAAAAGATCATTACCTTTGTTTTAGTATGGTTGATCTCAAGAAATCCAGAGCTGCCAGCTGTCTAATGAGACCCAGGCGTGATCTAGCCAGCAAGATGGTATCTGCATAAAGCAGAATTGCTACCTCTCGCTTCCCAATCCTAGGGGGACAATTATTAGAAGAGGTAACCACAGGGATAAGGCTGTTCAGGTAAAGATTGAATAAGGCAGGGGCAAGTACACACCCCTGCTTGACCCCATGCTTAGTTGGTATTTCCTGAGACAAAGAACCGTTACAATCCAGTCTAACCCGCAGGGAGGTGGTGTTATACGGTCTTCGTATGAGAGCAAATAACCTCGCACCAATAGATGTGCGGGAAAGCTTCACCCAAAGATGATTCCTGGAGACCAGATCAAACGCCACTCGCAAATCCACAAAGGCCGCAAAGAGCCCTGTGGAGTGTGAATATATGGAGATAAAATGACTTAGCACAAAACAGTGATCATAGGTAGAGCGACCAGCTCTAAACCCATTTTGCTCATCCTCGAGTATTTTCCCTTTCTCCATCCATTTATCCAATCTCCCCAACAAATAGCGAGCATACATTTTACTGACCACGCTGAGGATGCTAATAGGCCTGTAATTCTTAGCTTCCTCAGGAGGACCCTTCTTATATAGCGGCACAATCTGAGCTTGGGACCATCCATCCGGAAGGTCACCAGTCTGGTTGATGCCTGTAAAGAGGGCTGCGAGGGCGGTTGCCCAGCAAGCTCTATTGGCCTTGAAGAGGTCAGGTGGAAGACCATCAAGGCCCGCAGCCTGCCCCCCTTTTCAAACCATCAATTATTGCCCCAATCTCCACCACCGAGACTGGAGGCCAGCTGGGAAGGGATTGCAATATAGCCAAAGGCTATATGAAATAATTTACCCATTCTGGCTCAGGGACTCAGTTCATAGTCCCCCAGTTTCCCCCCCCCCGAACTTTCCTTCAGCCCCTAACAAGTTTCCAAAAACGTGCCGAATCCTTAGCTCTGGCAGCCGAATTGATCCTTTCCCACTGCAGGAGCTGATACTGCCTCTTCTTTTGGAGGAGGAGTTCCTTGTACTCAAACCACAGTTGCTGAAATACTGTCAAGGTAGATGGAGAGCCACCCTTTCTGAAGCGCCTATACGCGACTCGGAGCACCTTCCTAACCTGGCGGCATTCCCTATCAAACCAGGGATTAGAAGGGGAGCTGAAATCCAACTCCCTAGCTGGTTTAGCTGCATAAAGCAGAGGGGCCAATTCATCCAAATTCATCTTATAGCCAAACAAAAGCTCCTCAACATCCTGTACTTCTTCAAGCCCCATCAGCCAACTTGTGCCCTCAGAAGAAGACAACAGGCACTTGACCTTACCTTCCAGCTCAGAGTCCCACCTAACTTTGAAATTAGCTAAAACGGTTGGGGTGGGCGGGGCAAAAGCCCGTGTCCCCTCCACAGCAATAAAATCTCCTATTGCTAGGCCCATTCGAACTGGAAAGTGATCACTGCCTGGCTGAAAAACTACCATAAACCATTCAGCTAGAGGGTACAAAAAACCCTGAAGCGTCCAAAAGATCTAACACACTGCCCCCCCCCCCCGTGGAAACATAGGTGAACTCGGCAGGGTAGTCCTGAGGGGACCTGCCATTTAGAATAATCAATCCTGCTGCTGCCAGCAGCTCTGCCAAAAGGAGACCACTCCTGTTAATGCCCCTGTCCTTAGAATGCCTTTCGAGGGCTGGGAAAGAATCTTCCAATATCCACGGCCCTCCGACCTGGGCTAAAGCTGCATCTGAGGCGCCAAGGCGAGCATTGAAGTCACCGGCAAGTAAAATCCCAATACCTGGATAAGTCTCCTCCAATACTGCAAGCAATTTGCTCAGTTCCTCCTAACATGAATCCTTGTAGTAAAGCGAGGAGGAAGGGGGGACATATACATTAAGGAGAGCAAAAAGCCTGCATGGAAATACCAGTATTGTACCACAAATAAAAGAACACTGCCCAGGTAGGGGGAGATACCCTGCCTCCAAAGAACTAGAGACAAAGCACAAACATCCACCACTAGGGTGACCCCTCCCCGTTTTCGGCAAAGCTGCCAGGCCAAAGGTGTCATAGCCTGATAAGGAGACAGGTCCCTGGTGCCATGTCTCCTGTTGGCAAATAATATCACTTGATTCCAGGAAGGACAAAAACTCCAAATCAGCTGCCTTGGCCCTCCACCCAGCAATGTTCCAAGACATAACCCTGATCTCTGCAAGATGTCAATCCAAAATCCCAACCATCAGTGATTCCCTAGTGGGTGGGGACTGTGAAATCAAGGTCCTGTCTGCCTCCACAAAGAGTCTCCCCTCTAAAAGGCTTCCGGCCTCTATGGACACCACCGACGCTGCAAGTCCTAACTGGAGTGCCTGGAAGGAGAACACTTCTCCTGCTAAAACAGCTCCAGATTCACCAAAGACAAAAGGGGGAGGATTTCCTTGGGATACTACCCCTTCGTCCACCCGTGCCCCTGGAGTGAATAAACTCATCCCCCTGAGGCAGGGGGGAGGAGTTAATCCCCCCTCCTTGTGTGGGCTAAGGAACCTACTGCTGATCCACTGTATATTGGAAGTGATCTTGTCACCCTCCCCTGAGATCCCTACGAATTCCCTTCCAGGACTTAACCCCCCATCCACAGACAGAAAGCTACCATCCTCTGCTCCCTGAATAATCTCAATCTCCAGGAACTGATGTCGTACAGGGCGGCAAGACGTTTGCTGGGACCCACTCTGCCCATCCCTCAGTGCTACAATTGGGGGATGGGCCTGAGGGCAAAGCCCCTGCACAACACCCCCAATGAGGAGGAGTAATCGGCCGGAGGGCCCACGCATACATTCCCATTATCCAAGTGTGGCCTCCCTGTGTGATCCTCCACACAGATCACTGAATTCCCTTCAGTGACAACCATACTGGAATCCCCAATGACCTGCGGGGTCGGGGCTCCCGCCAAGGGGTGTCGGAAACCCCCCTAGTAGGTAGAAGCAGTAAAGGGGCATCTAACCCCATAGAGGCAGACTGGCCCCCTGGACGCAGGGTACTACTCAACTCAAGTCTGCCTCTGTGTCTCAGGCAAAGGAATCAGGTTTGGATTACCCCGAAATCCCATAGCCACTCTAGATGTCCAAGACCCCTTCCTAGATGGGCCTCCCCTAACGTTCCCCTGAAAATGTCCCTCACAGGGTTTGACAAAGATTTTGGCTAGTCGAATCCCATATAAGGCGAGTAAGCCCACCTGTCTCCAAATAGACATAGCCATAGTTTCCTTCCGAAAAGATATCACATAGCAAGATCTAATAGGGCCCTTCGCGATGATTCTTAATGAACGAATATCACTTGGCCTAAACAGCCGGTTAACCAAAAAGGTCAAATGCCCAGCCGCCTGCGTGGCAGTGTCCCACAAAGGAAAAGACCCATTAGGTAAGGGGGAGATAGTAAATGCAGTGACCTCCCTACACCAAGTAAAGGGATGGGCCAAAGTTGGGGCAGAGTAACCTAATCCCCTGGTGATTGTACCGGCCTCTCCACCACCAGCAATTACCGAGGGGCCAGTAACAAAGCCAGGGGGGTGAAATGTCCCTGGGGCTAAATCCACACCCTGCGGGTGAACTGCCCCCTTTGGGGTGTGCAATTTTACAATGTCCCCAGAAATTATCTTAAGTTGAGCAAAAATAAGCAGCAAACTTTGCTGCATCATTAAAGTTTGAGCTGCCATAAGGTCCAATGTACTTTCCCCCTCTGAAGCATCAAGTAGGCCCTGGCAGTTATCCGTGGCAGCCTCCAAAGCTGAAGGAGGCTTGGAGGGACAAGAGCCCAGTTAGTGGTTGGAGACAGTATAAAAAGAGCCTCAACCTCATATCACCTGAGGGCAGGAAGAGTCAGGTAGAAGGAGAGTCACTGGAAAGAGGCAGGGAGGTACTTATCTCAGAGAAGTAGGTCTTTTAGTTTTCTCTGTTTAACCAGGGGAAGGTCAACAATCCCTTCCCTTGCCTGTCTTTTTCGACGTGCCGACATACCTTAATAAGTTGCGGTGGTGCTAGTTCCAATCTAGGTCTCGGGGGCATACTCCAGTGCCAGCTGCACATGGCCAGCGCCTAAGGCGGCACGCAGCCCTTAGGCGCGCAGGCCATGGCGCGTGCCTACGGCACGGCCTTAGGCTGTCCGCTCCTGATAAACCTGCCAGAGATATCCGGTGGGCGGGGCTACCACTGGAGAAACAGCCTGAAAGCTCTGCGCCGGCTCCGACCCACCATCTGTAAGGTCTTACCACCTATCACCTCCACAGTTGCAGTTCAGGCACATGGGGCACGAACAGTTTCACTGAGGGATGCAGCAACCCTGCAGCGGTGCTTCTGTCACCGCTCTGGTTCTCTACCCCCGCAGCTCCTCACACCTTGTGGCTTTGATAGATGACCGCCGCCGCAAATTGGACCAGGGTCGTTTGACCCTACTAATTCTGTTAGATCTGTCGGCTGCTTTTGATAACGTTGACCATGAGATGTTGGTGACTCACCTGCAGGACCGAGCGGGGTGGGCAGGATTGTTCTCGAGTGGTTCCACTCTTTCCTGGATGGAAGAACTCAGTGTGTGGTGCTCGGGGATTATTCTTCGTCGCCCCAAGACCTTATGTGTGGTGTTCCGCAAGGTTCCATCTTGTCCTCTCTCCTGTTCAACGTGTGTATGCAGCTGCTTGGGGAGGTTGTGAGATGGTATGGGGTGCGGTGTCAGCAGTATGCTGATGACACCAAACTCTCTCTTTCATCCGACCCAGATCCGGCAGTCTGGCGGCTGTGGAGGACTGGATGAGGACAAGCCTACTGAAACTGAATCCCGACAAGACGGAGGTGGTGTTAGTGGGTGGTGCAGAAGATGTTTCCCCAGGTTCAGTCTGGGCGTGCTCCTCGACACACAGCTCCACATGGATCTCCAGGTGGGGTCGGTGGCGAGGAGTGTGTTTCGCCAATTACATCTGGTGTGTTGGCTTTCGTCGTATGTTTCAGATTGCGACCTGGCCACCATCATCCATGATTCATTACTTCGAGATTGGACTACTGTAACGCGCTCTATATGGGTCTACCCATGGGGATGGTCCAGAGACTGCAGCTAGTGCGGAATGTGGCGACCCGTCTCCTTACGGGGTTGGGCCACCGTGAGCACGTTACACCGGTACTCTGGGCTCTGCGCTGGCTGCCTGTAGTCTTCCGAGCCCGATTCAAGGTGTTGGTGTTAACCTATAAAGCCATACGGCCATGACCTGACTTACCTACAGGATTGCCTCACTCTCTGGAGCGACCCCTGCAGTTGGCTGGTAGCGCCGTCCTTGAGGTCCCCCTTGTGGCCTGGGTGGCCACTATAGTGAGGGCATTGTCGGTGGCTGCACCTCGGCTGTGGAATTCCCTCCCAGCAGAGGCCAGGATTTCCCCGGACCTCCTTTCCTTCTGGCGTATGACTAAGACCTGGCTCTTCCGTCAGGCGTTTGGCAGGGGAGATGGGGGTTAGGGTGGGGGGTTGTGGGTTAGGGAGGAGGGTAGAGATCTTTTTTTTTTCTCTACCCCCACCAAATCTCTTTTATTGTGATATTCTAAGCTTGTTGTTTTTATTGTTTCTGTGTGTGTAAGCCACCCCAAGCTGCCTGGGGCAGGGTAACAAAATTTGTTAAATAAATAAGTGATCTGCCAGGAACCCTCCTGCTACCTCCCAGTTCTAGGGCACCTCAGCAACCAGTCTCGGGAGTGGAGACTCCTGTGTTATCTACTGGAGCTGTAGATCATGATCTACTTCCTGGCATCCCAAGTTTGTATCAGCAGGAAAAGCACTTTCAAAATGTATATTGATATACATTTGTGAGAGAACCTTTTCTCTGTTTTTTTTTTTTTTAATGGCTTTGTACTTTCTCCCTTAACTTTCTTGTCCTCTTTCCTTTTCTCTGTCTTTGCTGTTTGAGAAACTCATCAGTTTCATTCCTGTGTTCTCTTGCTAGAATCCAGTCCCACTCTGTTTCTGTGAAACATAAAACTTAGTCAAGCCTGATAGTTGCTTGCATATGTATGGGACACTCCATGAAACTCACAAGTGGCAGAGTAAAAACAAACAAAAGTAAGTATTTTTTCACTCAGCGTACAATTAGGTTGTGGAATTTACTGCCAGAGGAGGTGGTCAAGGCTAGCAGTATAGCTGAGTTTAAAAAAGGTTTGGACAAATTTCTGGAAGATACATCCATTAGCAGCTATTGGCCAGATAGGATTGGGGAACAAAACCCTTTACTGTTGGGAGCCTGGGGATGACCCACAGGGAATGTATAGCATGGTGACCTGTTGTGTGCTTCTCCCAGGCCGCCATGACTGGCCACTGTCTGAGACAGGATGCTGGGCTCAATGGACTGTTGGTCTGACCCAGTATGGCATTTGTTATGTTCTTATGTATGGTGGTGGTGCAGCAGCTGAGCTGCCTGAAGCCTATATTCATAAAGCTTTGCTTGGGAATGGAGCAGATTAGGGGTGTCTCCAGACGAAACAGAGAGGAGAGGCTATGACGTCTTGGGTAGTCTTGTCCCTCCTTGGGCAGCTGGGCCACACAATGTAATACATCGTGTGGCCAGTGGCAGCCAGATGTTCCCTCTGCCCCATGGCAGGGCGAACAGCTGCCTGCTATGCGATACGTCCTTGGAAAAATTCAGAGGATGCATCGTGGAGCAACCATACCTCAACTGAGTTAAGGCTGCCCAGGGTGGGGCAACCTGTGTGGCCAGGCCTTTCTAGCCCACTACGTGGTGAGCTCTGTGGCAGTGCCTCTCGTGGACAGGGCCAACCCCAGGCATGTGCCACGTGTGACTGCACATGGCCCCGCGGCCAGCTGGGGTCCTGCACTTGCCTGGCTTTGCCTGGCTAGGCGACAAGCTGCAGCCAGCTTCTCCCCCAGTAAGTTCTTCTGCCTCCCCTCAATGGCTCCGGTCCCCATCTCTCACCTGCCTCTGCCTCTGCATCCTAGTAGTGCTCCAGCAGCAGCAGCAGAACACAGGGACACCAGACTGGGAGATAAAGCTGTTTTTTTACAAACAACTCCTCCCCATGTGTGATCAGAAGGTTGTTACCTGGTAAAGAAGGTTCTTCGAGATAGCTCCCAACATTCTTACAACTGGCTTCTGCATGCTCACCCTATTCAAATCATAGACCACATGATGGTCTCAATCTCCTCTAGTATAAAAAGTACTCTGCACCACCCCCACCCCCCTTCTCTGAATGACAGTTCCTTCCAACCTTTTCTAGGAATATAAGAAAAAAATTCCATGCGGGGCTGGAAGGGTGGGTGTTGTGATGAGAATGTTAGGAGCCATCTCAAAGAACCTTGTTTACAAGGTAGCAACCTTCTGTTCTTCTTTGAGTGGCTCCTCACAGGCCATTTTTATATGGCTCTGCCAGGTGGGGTGGGGTGGTCTGTGGGCGCACCGGTGCATGGGCGGGCTGTGCACACGGCCGCACACTCATCCACACCCATGGAGTAACTGCCGTTTCCCCCTGGTTGCTCCATGTGTGGGGATAAGTGGGGGGTGAGTGGGGATGCATGTTAGGCAGGTGCGCACGCACTCCCACTCACCATGGGCGCATGCACTGTGTCGTTTACACGGGGCTCCCTCACCCATGAACATGCAGAAAACTCTGTGTTCATGGGTGAGAGAGGCCCGTGTAAAAAGGGCCACATTCTCACAACTGTCTTACTTACATTACCTTAGGTAGGAATTTAGGATATAAAGCAATATCTATGCTATCTTGGAAAATCTGCAAATATAGTTCTGAGGTCATTAAGACTGCTATTTCACTAACTCTTAATTAAGTTATTGCTAACAGGAATACTGTCTTTAAACCCATCCCCCATATAATCAATTCATGCTGCCCCGGGGGCACAAATTAAATGTTTGAGTGTGGGGCAGCGTGAGTTGATTATATGGGGGTGCGGATGAAAATGAACTGGTTATGGGGTGAAGGCAGCGTGAGTTGATTATGGGGGCACAACTGAACTGGTTATCTCTCTCTCTCTCTTCATGGCATAATGCGCTTAATAGGCTAGCTGCATTTTGGGTGTCCTGTGTGTTTGATAGCAACACCTCTGGACCAGTCACACCATGTGTGTGCCAAGGCACAGGTGACACCAACAGCAAGAAGCAACAGGTCCTGGAGGCCAGGCTGAATAAGCTCACCCCAGTAAGGCAGCGGACGCAGTCAGTCTCTCTGTTCCTACCTCAGTGCCCATCCGGCTGCCCCTGCAGTGGAACCACTCCTGGAGTAGTGGTAGACGTTCGGCTGCAGATGGGTGGGGGGGAAGCATTGGAGGCCATGCTTGACTATGGCCGCTCGGAGGGGTGGAGAATGGGAATCCTTCCTGTCCAGAGGGAGTAAATTTTATGTAATTTACACATTTGCATAATTAGGTGGGGCTTAACTAAGCAAATTAGGCCCTGCACCAAGACTTCACACATGACCTCACAACCCCTGGGGCCGGCCCTACTCGTGCATGGTCACATCATGGTTGGGGGTGGGCTTTAGGTCCGGCCGGGGGAGAGAGGTGGATTAGGACTGTGGTCCACCTGACTTACCCAGAACCGTTTGGTTGGCTCCCTGCACCTGCCCCACTGTGTGGCGGTGGCAGTTGCCTGTGTGGTGGTGGCTGCAACTGCTGCTGCTTCTCTCCTCACTCCTTGTGTGGAGAGACCTAAGGTCTCCAGCACTAATTTAGCTAGGAAAATGACCTAGGATTGAAGTGAGGTGAGTTTAGAGGTGAGTTTATAGGGGAGGAAACCATTGTCAACACGGTTGTCGGTGATGCTGAGGCAAGGCTTTTGATTCTGTGAAAATTTGGCTTTTTGTGTGTTCGGTGAAACTATAGGTGAAAATAAATGAGACGATAGCCTGCTCAAGTCTGTGTTTGGACCTTGCAGAGCCTAATAAATGGATAACCCCTGTGTGTAGTTCCAGTGCATATGGGCAGCCCCCACTCATCCCCACCAGCACTTGGTTGTTGGAACTAACCTGTTGCTCTGCACAGGATGTGGATTTCATTTTATTTTGTACACTGGTTTATATTTTCATACTTTTTTGAGCACCTATACTGAACATTGAAAGTGAAAAGTCAAAATTCAAAGTACTCAGTCCTTGTATGTTGTCAGCCTGGTTTCTCACATCAGTGGCTCACAGTGCCATTCTCCACAGCCCTCCTTCCCTTCCCACTTCCATCCCCAAAGCAGCTTATTGTCCCCCCTTCCCTGCCCCCCAGCTTCCCACTTCCATCCCCCCAAAGCAGCTTATTGCTATGCCATACTGCGATTCTCCATGCCACACCTCCCTGCTTCTAACTCCCATACCGCCGTTCTCCACTGCTCCCACTCCCACCTTTCCCAGAATAAGCAGGGAAACCACAAATTGTAAAAATAAAAAAATAACTTAATTTAACAGTTATATTAACTATTATATTAACTATATTGATTGAAATTGAATTTCAATTTAACTTCCTTTCTACTTAATTAAAATTAAATTATTTATAGTTTTTTAAATTTCTCTTGGCGGGACTGGCAGTGAGGGAGGTGTGCCATTTATTATGCATTTGTTTAACTGGAACTTTAGAATCATTTCCACTGAAAGCAAATTACCAACATAAATTTATAAAATAATAGAAAAAATAATTTTTAAACCGTTTCTAAATATAAATCTAAATATATATATAATTTTATATACATGTAAACATAAATGATATTAAAATTAATAAAAGAATGAAAGAAAGGAATATTTCATGGAGAGCCAAGCCTGGCACTAGCCACTGCTAGGCTCAGTCATAATAGAGAAAACTATTCTATTTATGGAAAGAGCTTTTATAAAAGAAATATAACAAAATATTGCAAAAGGCAGGTATTGGTGGGACAGTGGAATGCCAGTCTCTTGGCGGGGCAGAGCATTCAGAGAGTAGATGTGCCATCATGGCCTAGCCTGGCAGTGGCTGATGCCAGGCTTGGCTCTCTGTGAATGCTCTGCCCAGCCAGGAATGTCTGCTTGTCTGCATACTGGTATTACACTGGCATTCTGCTGTCACACCAATATCTGCCTCTCCCCTACCCCCCTGCGGGCCTGCCATGGTTCCTATCCCAGTCTAGAGTGTGAAGAACTGCTAATGAAAAATAACTAAAATATTCTTTCACAGGAACAAAAAACGTAGTGGCTGGTCGTTGAGAGAATTGTTGTTTTGTGGATCTTCTTTGCCAGAAGAAACAAATCTTGATTCATACCGCATTCACACCTGACACCTGGCATTACTAAAATGATGAACAGACAAAGACGCGGCAGCAGGGAGAAGCCTGAAGCCAGCAGTAGAGCCGGGGAATGGGATTCTGCTGTGGTTAGCCTCACACATGACAGGGCACAAACATCCTGCCCTGTAACGCGCGAGCAAAGTCACAGCAGACCCCTGTTTGACGTGGCAGATCCCCATTAGCACCAGCTCTACTGCTGGCATCTGGCTCCTCCCCTTAAAATCAGCTCATCACCATTCTCCATGGCCCTCCCCCTGCAAGAAGGGAGCTGGAATGAGTACCTGGCCTGGGTTGCTGCTGGGGTGGTTGCTGTGGTGGGATCTAAGCGCTGGTGGTTTTTGTCCGTGGCTCTTGCAGACCTGTAGCAAGGAAACAAGGAAAACTATTAATTCAGACTCCACCTGGCCATCTTCCTGCTCTCGTCTATTAATTCAGACTCCCCCTTCCCATCCAACTTAGAGCTGTCTGCCCACTCATTTTAACAGTCACCTTTCAGGTCCCCCAGCCCACCGTCCCCACCATGGTGCCTATCCCACCCAGTGTTTCAGCTCCCCACATGCCCAATTAAGAGCCTTCTGCCCACCCAAAGGGAAGGCGAAATGAGTACCTGGCATCTGCTGCTGGTGAAGCAGTTGGTACAGTGGGATCTCATCGACCTACTTCTCCGCACTGTCCTGACTACCTGTTAACAAAGTAAAAAACACCTCTCTTCCCCCTCCCCCCCAAATAGATAGCAATAAACAGAAGCCTTTATCAGGCAGATGTGTAAATGCAATCCCCCTCCCCCAGGTCCATTAACTTAACCATTCTCCTTGATGAAAGTGGCTTCTGGGTCTTCGGTACCCTCAACCAGTACCTCCGTATCCTCCGCAAATAATGGCTGGCTCTCCAACTCAAGGGGAGAGAGCTGGAGAATCACGGTGTCTGTGTACACATTGATGAGTGCTGGCTCTTGTGCAGGAATGGGTATGGATGTGGTAGCAGCGGTGGTTGTGGGTGCTGTAGTGGAAGTGGTTGCAGTGTAAGCGGGCAGTGAGGGAGCCGTATATTTATATTTTATCAAATTTCTACCCCACCCCTCCTAAAACAGCTCAAGGCGGCTTACAAATAAAAAAAACAAACACAAATATAAAATACATCTAAAATCAATTAAAACATTCAAAAATACTACAATTAAAACAGGACCAGGCATCACAATAAAACAATAAATAGGGTAAGGGGAGATAAAACCCCACTAACCCCCCCTCCCCAAAGGCCGGGCGAACAGCCAGGTTTTACAACTTCGCCTAAATGTCAAAAGGCTTGGGGCCAGGTGAGTTTCCTCCGGCACGGCCCTCTCCATTGTGGCCCCCCGCTTAACGCGGGGGACCTCCAAGAAGGCACCCCCGGCAGACTGAAGGAGCCGCTCTGGGGCGCGGAAGCGTGGCAGTCCCTGAGGTATGAGGGTCCCACACCATGAAGGGCCTTATAGATCAACACCAAAACCTTGAACCTGGCTCGGCACACTATTGGCAACCAGTGCAGAGTCTGGAGCACAGGTGTTATGTCCTCCTGACGACCCGTCCCCAAAAGGAGCTGGGCTGCCGCATTCTGCACTAGCTGCGGCCTCCGAACCAGGCACAAGGGAAGCCCCACGTAGAGCGCGTTGCAGTAGTCCAGCCTCGAGGTGACGAAGGCATAGATGAGGGAGGCCAGGTCTGGGCCAGAGACGTATGGATGCAGCCTCCGCACCAGATGCAACTTGCGGAAGGCAACCTTTGCGACTGCCTCCACCTGCCACTCCGGGCAGATCCACATCCAATATCACCCCCAGACTCCAGACCTGCTGAGCTATAGGAGGGCAACCCCCCCCAATCAGGGGGACCGACACCTCCCTCGCTCTCCCCACCACCATCACCTCCGTCTTATCGGGGTTGAGCTTCAGTCTGCTCTGCCACATCTACTCCGCCACGTCCTCTAAACATTGGGATAGCACTGAGATGGCAGGGTCTGGGTCAGTTGAAAAAGAGAGGTACAGCTGAGTATCCTCAGCATATTGGTGACATCGCACCCCGAACCCTCTCATGACCTCCCCCAAGAACTGCATATATACATTAAATAATAATGGAGACAGAATGGAACCCTATGGAACGCTGCAGGATAAAGCGCGGGGGCAAGATGTCTCATCCTCCAACACCACCCGCTGGCTTCTCCCCGAGAGGAATGAACCGAACCATTCAAGAACAGTCCCATCCAGACCTCCCAGGGCATGTAGCCGTCTCAACAGCAGCCCATGGTCAGGGCCCTGATTCTTCCGCGGAATTTTTTTAAAAATTCCGCGGGAGTCAGGGGCCAATTCTGCGCCTCGGCGCGATTTACCATGC